>SZWC01000195.1:140151-160079 GCA_023375785.1 Penium margaritaceum
TGTGTTTCTGACCACTGTGTTTCTGACCACCGTGTTTCTGACCACTGTGTTTCTGACCAACGTGTTTCTGACCACTGTTTTTCTGACCAATGTGTTTCTGACCACTGTGTTTATGACCAGGGTGTTTCTGACCACTGTGTTTCTGACCACTGTGTGTCTGACTACTGTGTTTCTGACCAGTGTGTTTCTGACCAGTGTGTTTCTGACCACTGTGTTACTGACCAATGTGTTTCTGACCAGTGTGTTTCTGACCAGTGTGTCTCTGACCAGTGTGTTTCTGACCACTGTATTTGTGACCACTATGTTTATGACCAGTGTGTTTCTGACCACTGTGTTTCTGACCAGTGTGTTTCTGACCACTGTGTTTCTGACCACTGTGTTGTTGACCACTGTGATTCTAACCACTATGTTTATGACCACTGTGTTTCTGAGAACTGTGTTTCTGGTCACTGTGTTTCTGACCACTGTGTTTCTGACCACTGTGTTTCTGACCACTGTATTTCTGACCACTGTGTTTCTGACCAATGTGTTTCTGACCGCTGTGTTTCTGACCACTGTGTTTCCGACCACTGTGTTTCTGACCACTGTGTTTCTGACCAGTGTGTTTATGACCACTGTGTTTCTGACTCCTTCGTTTCTGACCAGTGTGTTTCTGACCAGTGTGTTTCTGACCACTGTGTTTCTGACCAGCGTGTTTCTGACCACTGTGCTTTTGACCAATATGTTTCGGACCACTGTGTTTTTGACCACTGTGTTTCTGACCACTGTGATTCTGCCCACTGTGTTTATGACAACTGTGTTTCTGACGAGTGTGTTTCTGACCAATGTGTTTCTGACCACTGTGTTTCTCACAACTTTGTTTCTGACCTCTGTGTTTCTGACCAGTGTGTTTCTGACCAGTGTGATTCTGACCATGTTGTTTCTGAGCACTGTGATTCTGACCACTGTGTTTGTGACCACTGTGTTTCTCACCACTGTGTTTATGACCAGAGTGTTTCTGACCACTGTGTTTCTGACCACTGTATTTCTGACCAGTGTGTTTCTGCCAACTGTGTTTCTGACCACTGTGTTTATGACCACTGTGTTTCTGACCATTTTGTTTCTGACCACTGTGGTACTGACCACTGTGTTTCTGACCACTGTGTTTTCCACCAGTGTGTTTCTGACCAGGGTGTTTCTGACATGTGTGTTTATAACCACTTTGTTTCTGACCACTGTGTGTCTGACCAGTGTGTTTCTGACCACTGTGTTTCTGACCACTGTGTTTCTGACTATTGTGTTCCTGACCACTGTGTTTCTGACCACTGTGTTCCTGACCAGTGTGTTTCTGACCAGTGTTTTTCTTACCACCGTGTTTCTGACCAGTGTGTTTATGACCACTGTGTATCTGACCACTGTGTATCTGACCACTGTAATTCTGACCACTGTGTTTCTGACCAGTGTGTTTCTGACCAGTGTGTTTCTGACCAGTCTGCTTCTGACCAGCGTGTTTCTGACCACTGTGTTCCTGACCACTGTGTTTCTGACCTCTGTGTTTCTGACCACTGTGTTTCTGACCAGTGTGTTACTGACCACTGTGTTTCTGAACACTGTGTTTCTGACCACTGTGTTTCTGACCGGTGTGTTTGTGACCAGTGTGTTTCTGACCACTGTGTTTCTCACCAGTGCGTTTCTGACCAGTGTGTTTCGGACCAGTGTGTTTCTGACCACTGTGTTTCTGACTATTGTGTTCCTGACCACTATGTTTCTGACCACTGTGTTTCTGACCAGTGTGTTACTGACCACTGTGTTTCTGAACACTGTGTTTCTGACCACTGTGTTTCTGACCGGTGTGTTTGTGACCAGTGTGTTTCTGACCACTGTGTTTCTCACCAGTGCGTTTCTGACCAGTGTGTTTCGGACCAGTGTGTTTCTGACCACTGTGTTTCTGACTATTGTGTTCCTGACCACTATGTTTCTGACCACTGTGTTTCTGACCAGTGTGTTACTGACCACTGTGTTTCTGAACACTGTGTTTCTGACCACTGTGTTTCTGACCGGTGTGTTTGTGACCAGTGTGTTTCTGACCACTGTGTTTCTCACCAGTGCGTTTCTGACCAGTGTGTTTCGGACCAGTGTGTTTCTGACCACTGTGTTTCTGACTATTGTGTTCCTGACCACTATGTTTCTGACCACTGTGTTTCTGACCAGTGTGTTACTGACCACTGTGTTTCTGAACACTGTGTTTCTGACCACTGTGTTTCTGACCGGTGTGTTTGTGACCAGTGTGTTTCTGACCACTGTGTTTCTCACCAGTGCGTTTCTGACCAGTGTGTTTCGGACCAGTGTGTTTCTGACCACTGTGTTTCTGACTATTGTGTTCCTGACCACTATGTTTCTGACCACTGTGTTTCTGACCAGTGTGTTACTGACCACTGTGTTTCTGAACACTGTGTTTCTGACCACTGTGTTTCTGACCGGTGTGTTTGTGACCAGTGTGTTTCTGACCACTGTGTTTCTGACCAGCGTGTTTCTGACCACTGTGTTCCTGACCACTGTGTTTCTGACCACCGTGTTTCTGACCACTGTGTTTCTGACCACTGTGTTTCTGACCAGTGTGTTTCTGACCACTGTGTTTCTGACCACCATGTTTCTGACCACTGTGTTTCTGACCACTGTGTTTCTGACCACTGTTTTTCTGACCAGTGTGTTTCTTACCACTGTGTTTCTGACCAGGGTGTTTCTGACCACTGTGTTTATGACCACTGTGTGTCTGACTACTGTGTTTCTGACAAGTGTGCTTCTGACCAGTGTGTTTCTGACCACTGTGTTACTGACCAATGTGTTTCTGACCAGTGTGTTTCTGACCTGTGTGTCTCTGACCAGTGTGTTTCTGACCACTGTATTTGTGACCACTGTGTTTCTGACCAGTGTGTTTCTGACCACTGTGTTTCTGACCAGTGTGTTTCTGACCACTGTGTTTCTGACCACTGTGTTTCTCACCACTGTGTTTCTGACCTCTGTGTTTCTGACCAGTGTGTTTCTAACCGGTGTGTTTCTGACCACTATGTGTCTGCCCACTGTGTGTCTGACCAGTGTGTTTATGACCACTGTGTTTCTGACGCCTTTGTTTCTGACCAGTGTGTTTCTGACCGTTGTGTTTCTGACCACTATGTGTCTGCCCACTGTGTGTCTGACCAGTGTGTTTATGACCACTGTGTTTCTGACGCCTTTGTTTCTGACCAGTGTGTTTCTGACCACTGTGTTTCTGACCACTGTGTTTCTGACCACTGTGTTTCTGACCACTGTATTTCTGACCACTGTGTTTCTGACCAGTGTGTTTCTAACCGTTGTGTTTCTGACCACTATGTGTCTGACCACTGTGTGTCTGACCAGTGTGTTTATGACCACTGTGTTTCTGACTCCTTTGTTTCTGACCAGTGTGTTTCTGTCCAGTGTGTTTCTGACCAGTGTGTTTCTGACCAGCGTGTTTCTGACCACTGTGCTTCTGACCAATGTGTTTCGGACCACTGTGTTTTTACCACTGTGTTTCTGACCACTGTGTTTATGACAATTGTGTTTCTGACGAGTGTGTTTCTGACCAATGTGTTTCTGACCACTGTGTTTCTCACCACTGTGTTTCTGACCTCTGTGTTTCTGACCAGTGTGTTTCTGACCAGTATGATTCTGACCACGTTGTTTATGAGCACTGTGATTCTGACCACTGTGTTTGTGACCACTGTGTTTCTCACCACTGTGTTTATGACCAGAGTGTTTCTGACCACTGTGTTTCTGACCACTGTATTTCTGACTAGTGTGTTTCTGCCAACTGTGTTTCTGACCAGTGTGTTTCTGACCAGTGTGTTTCTGACCAGTGTGTTTCTGACGAGTGTGTTTTGATAATTGTGTTTCTGACCACTGTGTCTCTGGCCACAGTGTTTGTGACCACCGTGTTTCTGACCAGTGTGTTTCTGACCACTGTGCTTCTGACCAGCGTGTCTCTGACCACTGTGTTTGTGACCACTGTGTTTCTGACCAGTGTGTTTCTGACCTCTGTGTTTCTGACCACTGTGTTTCTGACTACTGTGTTTCTGACCAGTGTGTTTCTGACCACTGTTTTTTCTGAGCACTGTGTTTCTGACCACTGTGTTTCTGACCAGTGTGTTTCTGACCAGTGTGTTTCTGACCAGTGTGTTTCTGACCAGTGTGTTTCTGACCAGTGTGTTTATGACCACCGTGTTTCTGGCCACTGTGTTTCTGACCTCTGTGTTTCTGACCACTGTGTTTCTGACCAGTGTGTTTCTGACCATTGTGTTTCTGACAAGTGTGTTTCTGACCAGAGTGTTTATGACCAGTGTGTTTCTCACCAGTGTGTTTCTGACCAGGGTATTTCTGACCATTGTGTTTCTGACCAGTGTGTTTCTGACAGTGTGTTTATGACCAGTGTGTTCGGACTGTCGGAATATTGAAGCCAACACTTGTCTTCTCCCTTGGATAAACCGAGTTCTCAGCAAGAGGTTAATGTTCGGACCAAGCGAACAGCGAACCACCTCGCCAACGGACTGTCGGTCACGGTCAGTGACCTAAAGGACGAGGCGCCCCTAATAAACGCGACCGTGTCGCTATCGCGTCTGGCTAGCGAAGAAGAAGCCGTTATGATATCTTTTGTCCTGTTCTGTAATATATTACCGAGGACGTTCATTCCCTCGAGTTAACCAGAACAGTTCTTTCCATCCGGTTCCCCCTTGGTTACGCGGCTTCGCCGTCGTGTCTTCGCTCTGCCCGTTCCCCGCATTTCTTGCCTTCCCCAACTCTCAATGCTTCGCTCCGTCACTCTCGCTCCTTCGCTCAGCCCTCACGCTCCGTCAACCATCACTCCTCTTACCAGATCTCTCTCTCATCAACCCGTCTACCGATGCTACCTCGCAACTCATCCCTCATCCGCTCCCGCGACTAACTCCTCGAACCGCTCTCGCTCACGTCACTCTGCTGACGTACATCTGCATGTTCCGATGCTTCTGCTTGCTTCTGCTACTGCTGTTCTCGTATCTGCATTCTTCTGACATGGTATCAAGGCTTCAGGCAACATCACCTGGATTCCCATGACCGCATCATCGCTCTGCCGACATCTTTGCATCATCGCCTCAACTCACATTCTCCTGCCGCTGCTACCGCCATCTCGCGCCTTGCCGCTTCGTCCGCAGCTGACATCAGGAGATCTACCTGACGAGTTCTCCACGCTGGAGAAAACGTCCTGTCATCCTGAGGAGGCCCTGCGCCCATTTCCGCGCCCGTGGCTAACTGCTGGTGACGAGTCGCCCACATCAGCCGCAAAGCAACTCTTGAGCTGCCGCCTGCCGTCAACTACCAAGAAGCTTCCTGCTCCCTGCCATCCGCTGTCCCTCCTCACAACTGCTCCGCCAGCATCTCCTCCCTTTCTTCCTGCCTCAACAGCTTCATCTGCTCCCTTGTCGTCGCCATCTTCATCCTGCCCGCGTCCGTCTTCTCGAGCCGCCTTCTCGCATCGCCTCCTTGCCTTGTCAGTAGCTGCAGCCAGAACTGCCGCTGTCAAGATATCGGACACCACCAGTCTTCCTGCTCCCATTTCCGAGCCAACTGGGGAACAAGCCGTCACTCTCCTGACAACAGCAGCTCAGTGTCCCTGCCCGCTGCCTGACTCTCCCTACTAGTGTATTTCTGACCACTGTGTTTCTGACCACTGTATTTCTGACCAGTGTGTTTTTGAGCACTGTGTTTTTGACCACTGTGTTTCTGACCAGTGTGTTTCGCACCAGTGTGTTTCTGACGACTGTGTTTCTGAGCAGTGTGTTTCTGACCACTGTGTTTCTGACCACTGTGTTTCTGACCACTGTGTTTCTGACCACTGTATTTCTGACCAGTGTGTTTCCGACCACTGTGTTTCTGACTAGAGTGTCTATTACCAGTGTCTTTCTGACAACTGTGTTGATGACCACTGTGTTTGTGACCACTGTGTGTCTGACCACTGTGTTTCTGACCACTGTGTTTCTGACCACTGTGTTTCTAACCACTGTGTTTCTGACCACTGTCTTTCTGACCAGTGTGTTCCTGACCACTGTGTTTCTGGTCACTGTGTTTCTGTCCAGTGTGTTTCTGACCACTGTGTTTCTGACCGCCGTGTTTGTGACCACTGTGTTTCCGACGACTGTGTTTTTGACCACTGTGTTTCTGACCACTGTGTTTCTAACCAGTGTGTTTCTGACCACTGTGTTTTGGACCAGAGTATTTATGACCACTGTGCTTCTAACCACTGTGTTTCTGACCACTGTGTTTCTGACCAGTGCGTTTCTGACCATTGTGTTTCTGACCAGTGTGTTTCTGACCACTGTGTTTCTGACCAGTGTGTTTATGACCACTGTGTTTCTGACCACTATGTTTCTGACCAGTGTGTTTCTGACCTGTGTGTTTCTGCCCAGTGTGTTTCTGACCACTGTGTTTCGGACCAGTGTGTTTGTGACCAGTGTGTTTCTGACCATTGTGTTTCTGACCAGTGTATTTCTGACCTGTGTGTTTATGAACACTGTGTTTCTGACCAGTGTGTTTCGCACCAGTGTGTTTCTGACGCCTGTGTTTCTGAGCAGTGTGTTTCTGACCACTGTGTTTCGGACCAGTGTGTTTGTGACCAGTGTGTTTCTGACCATTGTGTTTCTGACCAGTGTATTTCTGACCTGTGTGTTTATGAACACTGTGTTTCTGACCAGTGTGTTTCGCACCAGTGTGTTTCTGACGCCTGTGTTTCTGAGCAGTGTGTTTCTGACCACTGTGTTTCGGACCAGTGTGTTTGTGACCAGTGTGTTTCTGACCATTGTGTTTCTGACCAGTGTATTTCTGACCTGTGTGTTTATGAACACTGTGTTTCTGACCAGTGTGTTTCGCACCAGTGTGTTTCTGACGCCTGTGTTTCTGAGCAGTGTGTTTCTGACCACTGTGTTTCGGACCAGTGTGTTTGTGACCAGTGTGTTTCTGACCATTGTGTTTCTGACCAGTGTATTTCTGACCTGTGTGTTTATGAACACTGTGTTTCTGACCAGTGTGTTTCGCACCAGTGTGTTTCTGACGCCTGTGTTTCTGAGCAGTGTGTTTCTGACCACTGTGTTTCGGACCAGTGTGTTTGTGACCAGTGTGTTTCTGACCATTGTGTTTCTGACCAGTGTATTTCTGACCTGTGTGTTTATGAACACTGTGTTTCTGACCAGTGTGTTTCGCACCAGTGTGTTTCTGACGCCTGTGTTTCTGAGCAGTGTGTTTCTGACCACTGTGTTTCTAACCAGTGTGTGTCTGACCACTGTGTTTCTGACCACTGTGTTTCTGACCTGTGTGTTTTGGACCAGTGTGTTTCTGACCACTGTGTTTCTGACCAGTGTGTGTCTGACCACTGTGTTTCTGACCACTGTGTTTCCGACCACTGTGTTTCTGACCACTGTGTTTCTGACCGGTGTGTTTCTGACCACTGTGTTTCTGACCACTGTGTTTGTGACCACTGTCTTTCTGACCACCGTGTTTCTGACCACTGTCTTTCTGACCAGTGTGTTTCTGACCACTGTGTTTCTGACCGGTGTGTTTCTGACCACTGTGTTTCTGACCACTGTGTTTGTGACCACTGTCTTTCTGACCACCGTGTTTCTGACCACTGTCTTTCTGACCAGTGTGCTTATGACCACTGTGTTTCCGACCAGTGTGTTTCTGACCACTGTGTTTCTGGCCACTGCATTTCTCACCAGTGCATTTCTGACCACTGTGTTTCTGACCACTGTGTTTCTGACCACCGTGTTTCTGACCAGTGTGTTTCTGACCACTGTGTTTCTGACCACTGTGTTTCTGACCACTGTGTTTCTGACTAGTGTGTTTCTGACCACTGTGGTTCTGACCAGTGTGCTTATAACCAGTGTGTTTCTGACCACTGTGTTTCTGACCAGTCTGTTTCTCACCAGTGTATTTCTGACCACTGTGTTTCTGACCGCTGTGTTTCTGACCACTGTGGTTCTGACCACTATGTTTCTAACCAATGTGTTCCTGACCACTGTGTTTCTGACCACTGTGTTTCTGACCACTGTGTTTTTGACCACTGTGGTTCTGACCATTGTGTTTCTGACCACTGTGTTTCTGACCACTACGCTCTAATTGTGCCATAGTTGCGCCTTAGTTGCGTTTTACTTGCGCCCTACTTATGCCCTAGTTACACCCTAGCTGCGCTCTACTTGCACCCTAGTTGCGCCCTAGTTGCGCCCTAGTTGCGCCCTAGTTGCGCCCTAGTTGCGCCCTGGTTGCGCACAAGTTGCAACCTACTTGCGCCCTACTTGCACTTTACTTGCGCCCTAGTTGCGCCTCAGTTGGGGACTAGCCACGCCCTATTTGTACCCTAGTTGCGCCCTAGTTGCATCCTACTTGTGCCATATTTGTGTCCTAGTTGCGCCTTAGTTGCGTCCTAGTTGCTCCATAGTTGTGCCCTAGCTGCGCCCTAGTTGCGCCATAGTTGCGCCCTAGTTGCGCCCTAGTTGCGCCCTAGTTGCGCCCTAGTTGCGCCCTAGTTGCGCCCAAGTCGTACCCTAGTCACGCCCTAGTTGCGCCCTAGTTGCGTCCTAGTTGTGCCCTAGTTGCGCTCTAGTTGCGCCCTAGTTGTGCCCTAGTTGCCCCCAGTTGCACCCTAATTGCGCCCTAGTTGCGCCCTAGTTGTGTCCTAGTTGCGTCCTAGTTGCGCCCTAGTTGCACCCAAGTCGCTCCCTAGTCGCGCCCTAGTCACGCCCTAGTTGCGCCCTAGTTACGCACTAGTTGCACCCTAATTGCGTCCTAGTTGCGCCCTAGTTGCGCCCTAGTTGCGCCATAGTTGCGCCCTCGTTGCGCCCTCGTTGCACCCTAGTTGCACCCTAGTTGCGCCCTAGTTGTGCCCTAGTTGCCCCCAGTAGCGCCCTAATTGCACCCTCGTTGCACCCTATGTACGCCCTAGTTGCGCTCTAGTTGCGCCCTAGTTGCACCCTAGTTGCGCCCTAGTTCCGTCATAGTTGCGCCATAGTTGCGCCCTAGTTGCGTCCTAGTTGCGCCCTAGTTGTGCCTAGTTGCGCAATAGTTGCGCCCTTGTTGCACCTTAGTTGTGCCCTAGTTGCGCTCTACTTGCACTCTACTTGCGCCCTAGTTGCGTGCTACTTGAACCCTAGTTGCGTCTTCGTTGCGCCCTAGATGCGCCCTAGTTGCGCCCTTCATGCGCCCTTATTGCACTCTAATCACACCCTATTGGCGCCCTACTTGCGCCCTACTTGCGCCTCAGTTGGACACTAGCTACGTCCTAATTGTGCCCTAGTTGTACCCTAGTTACGTCTTCCTTGCGCCCTACTTGCGCCCTAGTTGCACCCTAGTTGCGCCCTACTTGCACCCTAGTTGCGCCATAGTTGCGCCCTAGTTGCGCCCCAGTTGCGCCCTGCTTGCGCACAAGTTGCAACCTACTTGCGTCCTACTTGGAACCTACTTGCGCCCTCGCTACGCCTCAGTTGGGACTAGCCACGCCCTAGTTGTACCCTAGTTGCACCCTAGTTGCGTCCTACTTGTACCCTAATTGTGCCCTAGTTGCACGTTAGTTGCGCCCTAGTTGCGCCCTAGTTGCGCCCTATTTGCGCCCTAGTTGCGCCATGGTTGTGCCCTAGTTGCGCCCAAGTTGCGCTCTATTTGCGCCGTAGTTGCGCCCTAGTTGCGCCCAAGTCGCGCCCTAGTCGCGCCCTAGTTGCGCCCTAGTTGTGCCCTAGTTGTGCCCTGGTTGCGCCCTAGTTGCACCCTAGTTGCGCCCTATTTGCCCCCATTTGCACCCTAATTACACCCTACTTGCGCCCTAGTTGCACCCTAGTTGCGCCCTAGTTGCGCCCTAGTTGCACCCAAGTCAATCCCTAGTCGCGCCCTAGTCTCGCCCTAGTTGAGCCCTGGTTGCACGCTAGTTCCACCCTGGTTGCGCCCTAGTTGCGGCCGACTTGCGCCCTAGCTGTGCCCTAGTTGCGTCCTAGTTGCGCCCTAGTTGCGCCATAGTTGCCCCCTAGTTGCACCCTTGTTGCGCCCGGGCGCCCGAATTGCACCATACTTGCGCCCTACTTGCACCCTAGTTGCACCTTAGTTACGCACTAGTTGCGCCCTAGTTGGGTCCTAGTTGCACCCTAGTTGCGCCCTAGTTGCGCCCTACTTGCGCCTTTCTGGCGCATACTTGCGCCCTAGTTGCGCCTCGCTTGGGCACTAGCTACGCCCTAGTTATCCCCTAGTTGCACCTTAGTTCCGTCCTACTTGCGTCCTAGTTGCGCCTTAGGTGTGCCCAATTTGCGTCCAACTTGCAAACTAGTTGCACCGTAGCTGCGCCCTAGTTGCGCCCTAGTTGCACCCTAGTTGCGCCCTAGTTGCACCCTAGTTGCGCCCTCGTTGCGCCCTCGTTGCGCCCTAGTTGTGCCCTAGTTGCACCCTAGTTGCGCCATAGTTGCGCACTAGTTGTTCCCTAGTTGCGCCCTAGTTACGCCCTAGTTGCACCCTAGTTGCGCCCTAGTTGCGCCCTAGTTGTGCACTAGTTGCGCCCTAGTTGCGCCTTAGTTGTGTCCTAGTTGCACCCTATCTGCGATCTACTTGCACCCTTGTCGCGCCCTAGTTACGCCCTACTTGCGCCCTAGATGCGTCCTAGTTGTGCCATAGTTACACCCTTTTTGCACCCTTATTGCACCCTACGTACGCCATATTGGCGCCCTACTTGCGCCCTAGTTGCGCATCAGTTGGGCGCTAGCTACGCCCTAGTTGTACCCTAGTTGCGCCCTAGTTTCATGCTACTTGTGCCATGCTTGCGTCCTAGTTGCGCCTTTGTTGCGCCCTAGTTGCGCCTTAGTTGCACCCTAGCTGCGCCCTAGTTGCGCCCTAGTTGCGCCCTAGTTGCCCCCCGGATAATATAAACCAAAGCCGGGTCACAGCAACCAAAGCCAAGTCACAGAACCAAAGCCGGGTCACATAAACCAAAGCCAGGTCACAGAACCCAAAGCGGGGTCACAGAAACCAAGCCGGGTCACAGTAACCAAAGCCAGCTCACAGAAAGAAAAGCTAACTCAAAGAAACCAAAGCCGGGTCACAGAAACCAAAGCCGGGTCACAGAAACCAGAGCCGGGTCACAGAAACCAAAGCCGGGTCACCGAGACCAAAGCCGGGTCACGGAAACCAAAGCCGGGTCAGAGAAACCAAAGCCGGATCACAGAAACCGAAGCTGGATCACACAAACTTAAGCTGGATCACAGAAACCAAAGCCCGGTCACAGAAACCAAAGCCGGGTCACATAAACCAAAGCCGGGTCACAGCAACCAAAGTCGGGTTACAGAAACCAATGCCGGGTCACAGAAACCACTTGCGTCCTGCTTGCGCCCTATTGCTCCCTAGTTGCGCCATACTTGCGCTCTAGTTGTTCCCTACTTGCGCCCTAGTTGCGTCCTAGTTGTGTCGCAGCTGGGCATTCGCTACACCCTAGTTGCGCCCTAGTTTCACCCTAGTTGTGCCTAATTGTGCCCTACTTTCATCATACTTGTGTCCTAGTTGCGTCCTAGTTGCGCCCTAGTTGCGCCCAAGTTGCGTCCTGGTTGCGTCTCAGGACCCTTCATGAAGCACAGATCCCGTCGCGCAAGCGTAGGCCAGAGGGGCCAAGTTCCTGGCACCCAGCAACCCCACCCATCCAAAGGCGAATGGGAGCTGGACCCGTTGACGCGCTGACATCTGAAGGTCGAAGCTCGTCGATCCCTCCGCATGTGCCTAACGACCCGGAGGAGCTGGAGCACTACCTCCCACACCTCCATGAGAAATCGGGGGCATCCGCGGCGGGGACAACAGCTGGAGCAGCGGGAGGAGAGGCGGCAGGAACAGAGGGAGCAACCGAAGAGGGAGGAGCCTGAAGGCAGGCTCGAGTGACAGCCCGAGCAAACCTCAGCGGGGGTGACCCAGCAGCCATCCCAGAAAGTACCACCACGGACTCAGGTGCCAATGAGCCCCAAGAGCCTGGCCAATTACACCGGCCCATGGGTATGGTGCGGAGAGAATCTCCTTGCTGAGCTATATCTAAAGGTGGTGTGCCGTGTGTGCGCGAATCCCGCACACCAGTATGCCGGCAGAACCTCCAAAACCTGCATAGGACGAAATCGCACCTGCTTGCGGTGCCTGGGGGAGGCGGCTGAGGAGGAAGCCGCAAAGAAGCGGGAGGAGGAAGAAGGAGCGGGACCCGGCGCTGGGGGAACACCACAACGCGGAAGGTGGGACCCGGAGGAAGAGGAGGAAGAAGAGGAAGAAGAGGAGGGGTCCCCTGAGCGACGGAAAGGTCCGCGCACGGTTTCCGAGGCCACGATGAGGCAGTGGCAGGCGGAGGGACGGGTCGCGGCAGAAGAAAGAAGGCGGAAGGAGCTGGAGGAGAAGAAGTGTGCCCAATGCGGCCAATGGTGGGGAGTGGTGGTGCAGGATTGTGGCGGATGCCTCCGCAAAATCTGCACTGGCTGCATGGCGTCACCTCGTGACGGGCGCGGAGGGCCAAGTGGGGCTGCGGTGTGTAGAAGGTGCACAGAAGAGATAAAAAAAACGCCGAGGTGTACGCAAGGCACCACGAGTGAATGAGCAGGAGGAAGAGGAAGAATCGGAAGAGGATGGATGTACCGGGAGAGGAAGGGCATCAATCCGCGGCATGCCCCACATGCGTGAAGACGGTGCAGGATGGAGGAAGGTGTGCTGCCTGCACAAGGCCTGCCCACCGCGAATCCTTGGTAACGGGCAGCTCCGCCTGGAAGGGCCAATGTCACAAATGTGTGGGCGATGAGCTCCTTGAGACGGTCTGCTACCTCAGCTTCATCGCGGAGACCCCAGAATCTACATGCGCCGCCTGCCGGGAAGGGATGGCGGAGTTTGGGAAGGGATGTGGCATGTGCCTGAAGGTGTGCCACCAGCGGTGTGGCAAAAGGGGTAAGGAAGGAGTGTGGACCTGTCATCGCTGCCTCGCTCAGCCCAGAAAAGAGGATTGGGGGCCAGAAACTTCCGGGCTGCGTTGCTGCGGAGACGGATGCATGGCGACCGTCACAGGGATGGCATGTCACTGTGAGCATTGCGGAGGATGGGCCAACGCGTAGTGTGCCGCAGAAGTGGGAAGGAATGAGGAGGGGCAGATGGTGTACCACTGCACCAGTTGTAGGACGTATGAACGGGTCCCACACTGCTCTACCTGCAAAAGAAGACTTGGCGTGGAGGACATCACTGCAGGAGCACGATGCGAGGGGTGCCAGTTGTACGTGCATCAGGAGTGCTCCACAAGATACCAACGAGAGGGCGGGGAGGTGGAGACGTACTACCAACTAGGGCGCAACTAGGGCACAACTAGGTTGCAACTAGGGTGCAAATAGGGCGCAATGAGTGCGCAACGAGTGCGCAAAAAGGGTGCAACGAGGGCGCAACTATGGTACAACTAAGACACAACTAGGGCGCAACCAGGGCGCAACCAAGGCGCAACTAGGGTACAATAAGTTTACAAGTTGGGCGCAACTAGTGCGCAACTTAGGCGCAACTTGGGCGCAAATATGGTGCAACTAGAGCGCAAGTAGGGCGCAACTAGGACGCAAGTAGGGTGCAACCAGGGCCCAACTAGAGCGCAACTAGGGCACAACTAAGGCGCAACTAGGGCGCAACTAGGGTGCAACTAGTGCGCAAGTTCGGCGCAACTAAGGCGCAACTAAGGCGCAACTAGCGCGCAAGTAGGGCGCAAGTATGACGCGACTAGGGCGCAACTAGGGCACAACTAGGGAAGCTAGTGCCCAACTAAGGCACAACTAGGGTGCAAGAAGGGTTCTAGTAGGGTGCAAGTAGGGTGAAATAAGGGCGCAAGTAGGGTGCAACTAGGGCGTAACTAGGGCGCGACTAGGGTACAACTAGGGCGCGACTAGGGCGCAACTAGGGCGCAACTAGGGCGCAACTAGGGCGCAACTAGGGTGCAACTAGGACGCAACTAGGGCGTAACTATAAGCAACTACGGCGCAACTAGGGCGTAAATAGGACGCAACTAGGGCGCAACTAGGGCACAATTATAACGCAACTAGGACGTAACTACGGTACAAGTGGGGCACAACTAGGGCGCAACTAGGGCGTAACTAGGGCGCAACGAGGGCATAACAAGGGTACAACAAGGGCGTAACAAGGACACAACTAGGGGGCAACTAGGGCGCAACTAGGGCGCAACTTGGGCGCAACTAGGGCGCAACTAGGGCGCAACTAGGTCGCAACTATGGCGCAACTAGGGCGCAAGATAGGCGCAACTAGGGCGCAAGTAGGACACAAGTAGGATGCAACTAGGGCGCAACTAGGGTACAACTAGGGCATAGCTAGTGCCCAACTGAGGCGCAACTAGGGCGTAAGTAGGGCGCCAATATGGGCGTAAGTAGGGTGCAATAAGGACGCAAGAAGGACGCAACTAGGGCGCAACTAGGATGCATCTAGGGCGCAAGTAGGGTGCAACTAGGGCGTGACTAGGGCGCAATTAGGGCGCAGGTAGGGTGCAACTAGGGCACTACTAAGGCACAACTAGGGCGCAACTAGGGCGCAACTAGGGCGCAACTAGGACGCAACTAGGGTGCAACTAGGGCGCAAATAGGACGCAAGTAGGGCGCAACTAGGACGCAAAAAGGTTGCAATAAGGGCGAAACTAGGGCGCAACGAGGGCGCAATGAGGGCGTAACTGTGGCGCAACTAGGGCGCAACTAGGTTGCAACTGGGGCGCAACTGGGGCGCAACAAGGGCGCAACTAGGGTGCAACTAGTGTGCAAGTTGGGCGCAACTAGGACGCAACTCAGGTGGAACAAGGGTACAAGTAGGATCCAACTAAGGACACAAATAGGTGACAACTAGGACGTAGGTAGTGCCCAGTTGAGGCGCAACTAGGGCGCAAGTAGGCGCCTGTGGGACGCAAGTAGGGCGCAACTAGGGCACGACTAGGGCGCGACTAGGACACAACTAGGGCGCAACTAGTGTGTAACTAGGGTGTAACTGGGGTGCAAGTAGGGCGCACCTAGGGCGTAACTAGGACGCTCGGGCGCAACTAGGGCGCAACTAGGAGACAACTAGGGCGCAACTAGGGGGCAACTGGGATGCAACTAGGACACGACTAGGGTGCAACTAGGGCACAACTAGGGTGCAACTATGGTGCAACTAGTGCGCAACTAGGACGCAACTAGGGCACGACCAGGGCGTGACTAGGGCGCGACTTGGGCGCAACTAGGGCGCAACTAGGGCGCAACTAGGGCGCAACTAGGGCGCAATTAGGGCGCAAATGGGGCATCTAGGGTGCAACTAGGGTGCAACTAGGGCGCAACTAGGGCACAACCAGGGCGCAACTAGGGCGCAACTAGGGCGTAACTATGGTGTATCTATACGCAAATAGGGCACAACTAGGGTGCGAATAGGACGCGACTAGGGCGCAACTTGAGCGCAACTAGGGCGCAACTAGGGCGCAATTAGGACGCAACTGGGGACAACTAGGGCGCAACTAGGGCGCAACCAGGGCGCAACTACGGCGCAACTAGGGCGCAACTAGGGGGCAACTAGGCCGCAACTAGGACGCAACTAGGGCGCAACTAGGGCGCAACTATGGCGCAACTAAGGCGCAACTAAGGCTCAACTAGGGCACAAATAGGGCACAATTAGGACGTAACTATGGTGCAACTAGGGTACAACTAGGGCGTAGCTAGTGCCCAACTTCGGCGCAACTAGGACGCAAGTACGGTGCAAGCAGGGCGCAAGTAGGTTTCAACTTGTGCGCAACAAGGGCGTAACTAGGACGCAAATAGGGTGCAACTAGGGCGCAACTAGGGCACAAATAGGGCGCAACTAGGGCGCAACTATGGCAAAACTAGGGTGCAACTAGGGCGCAACTAGGGCGCAACTTGGGCGCAACTAGGGCGCAACTAAGGCGCAACTAAGGAGCAACCACGGCGCAACTAAGGCGCAACTAGGGTGCGAGTAGGGCACAATTAGGACACAGCTAGGGCGCAACTAGGGTACAACTAGGGCGTAACTAGTGGCCAGCTGAGGCGCAACTAGGGCGGGAGTAGGGCGCAAGTAAGGCGCAACTAGGGCGCAACTAGGGCGCAACTAGGGCGTAACTAGGGTGCAACTAGGGCGCAACTAGGGCGTAAGTAGGGTGCAACTAGGGCGGAACTAGGGCAAATATAGGGCGCAACTAGGGCGCAACTAGGGCGCAACTAGGAGGCAACTAGGGTACAACTAGGACACAACTAGGGTACAACTCGGGCGTAACTAGGGTGCAACTAGGGTGCAACTAAGGCGCAACTAGGGCGCGACTAGGGCGCGACTAGGGCGCGACTAGGGCACAACTAAGGCGCAACTAGGGCGCAACTAGGGCGCAATTGGGGCGCAACTGGGGGTAACTAGGGCGTAGCTAGTGTATAAATGAGGCGCAACTATGGTGCAAGGAGGGTGCCAGTAGGATGTAAGTTTGGTGCAATAAGGGCGCAAGAAGGGCGCAACTAGGGTACAACTATGGCGCAACTAGGACGCACCTATGGCACAAGTAGGACGCAACTAGGGCGCAACTATGGTGCAAGTACGGCACAAGTAGGGCGCAAGTAGGGCGCAACTAGGGTGCAACTAGGGCGCAACGAGGGTGCAACTAGGGCGCAAATAGGGCGCAACTAGGGTACAACTAGTGTGCAAGTTGGGCGCAACTATGGTGTAAATAAGGCGCAACTAGGGCGCAAGTAGGGGGCAACTAGAGCGCAACTAGGGCGCAACCAGGGCGCAACTAGGGCGCAACTATGACGCGAGTATGATGCAATTAGAGTGCAACTAGGGCGCAAGTATGGAACAAATAGGGCGCAACTATGGCGTAACTATGGTGCAACTAATGCGCAAGTTGTGCGTAGCTAAGGCGCTACTAAGGCACAACTAGCGTGCAAGTAGGGCACAAGTAGGACGCAACTAGCACGCATCTAGGGCACAACTAGGGCGTAGCTAGTGCCCAACTAAGGCACAAATAGAGCGTAACTATGGTAAAATAAGGGCGCAAAATAGGGTGCAACAAGGGCGCAACTAGGGTGCAACTAGGGTGCAGCAAGGGCGTGACTAGGGCGCAACTAGGGCGCAACTAGGGCGCAACTAGGGCGCAACTAGGATGCAACTAGGGCGCAACTAGGGTGCAACTAGGGCGTAACTGGCGCACAATTATGGCGCAACCAGGGCGCAACTAGGCCGCATATAGGGCGCAACTAAGGCGCAAATAGGGCACAACTAGGGACCAACTAAGGCGCAACTAGGGCGCAGGCAAAATACAAGTATGACGCAATTAGGGCGCAACAAGGGTACAACTAAGGCGTAGCTAGTGTCCAACTGAGGCGCAACTAAGGCGCAAGTAAGGCACAAGTAGGGCGCAAGTATGGTGCAACTAGTGCGCAACTAGGGCGCAACTAGGGCGCAACTAGGGTGCAACTAGGGCATAACTAGGGCGCAACTAGGGCACAACTAGGGCGCAACTAGGGCGCAACTAGGGCGCAACTATGGCGCAACTAGGGTGCAGCTAGGGTGTAACTAGGGCGCAACAAGGGCACAACTAGGACACATATAGGTCGTAACTAGGGCGCAACTAGGGCGCAACTAAGGCGCAACTAGGGCACAACTAGAGCGCAACCAGGGTGCAACCAGGGGGCAACTAGGGTGCAACTAGTGTGCAAGTTGGACGCAACTAGGGCGCAACTAAGGCGCAAATAGGGTGCGGGTAGGGCACAACTAGAGCGCAACTATGGTAAAACTAGGGCGCAACTAGGGTGCAACTAGGGCGCAACTAGGGCGCAAGTAGGGTGCAACTAGGACGCAACTAGGGCGCAACTTTGATGTAACTAGTGCGCAAGTTGGGCGCAACTAAGGTGCTACTAAGGCGCAACTAGCGCGCAAGTAGGGCACAAGTAGGACGCAACTAGCGCGCAACTAGGACACACCTATGGCATAGCTGGTACCCAACTTAGGCAAAACTAGGACGCAAGTAGGGTGCCAGTAGGGCGCAAGTAGGGTGTTATAAGGGCGCAAATAGGGTGCAACTAGGGGGCAACTAGGGCGCAACTAGGGCGTAACTAGGGCACAATTAGGGCGCAACTAGGGCACAACTAGGGCGCAACTAGGGCGCAACTAAGGCGCAACTATGGCATAACTAGAATGCAACTAAGGCGTAACTATGGCGCAAGTAGGGCACAAGTAGGACGCAACTAGGACTTAACTAGGGTACAACTAGGGCGTAGGTAGTGCCGAACTGAGGCGCAAGTAGGGCGCAAGTAAGGCACAAGTAGGGCTCAAGTATGGTGCAACTAGTACGCAACTAGGGCGCAACTAGGGCGCAACTAGGGTGCAACTAGGGCGTAACTAGGGCGCAACTAGGGCGCAACTAGGGCGCAACTAGGGCGCAACTAGGGCGCAACTATGGCGCAACTAGGGTGCAAGTAGGGTGTAACTAGGGCGCAACTAGGTCACAACTAGGACACAAGTAGGTCGTAACTAGGGCGCAACTAGGGCGCAACTAAGGCGCAACTAGGGCGCAACTAGAGCGCAACCAGGGTGCAACCAGGGTGCAACTAGGACACAATTAGGGCGCAACTAGGGTGTTACTAGGGCGCGACTAGGGTGCAACTAGGGCGCAACTAGAGCGCGGCTAGGGCGCAACTAGGACGCAAGTAGGGCGCAAGTAAGACGCAACTAGGCCGCAACTAGGGCACAACTAGGGCGTAGCTAGTGCCCAACTAAGGCACAACTAGGACGCAAGTAGGGCGCCAGTAGGGCGTAAGTATGGTGCAATAAGGGCGCAAGAAGGGCGTAACTAGGGTGTAACTAGGGCGCAACTAGGACGTGACTAGGGCGCAAGTATGAAGCAACTAGGACGCAACTAGGGTGCAAGTAGGGCGCAAGTAGGGTGCAACTAGGCCACAACTAAGGCGCAACTAGGGCGCAACTAGGGCGCAACTAGGGCGCAACTAGGGCGCAACCAGGGCGCAACTAGATCGTCACTAGGGCACAACTAGGGCACAACTAGGACGCAAATAGGATGTAACTAGTGCGCAACTAGGGCGCGACTAGGGTGCAACTAGGGCGCAACAGGGGCGCAACGAGGACGCAACTAGGGCGCGACGAGGGCGCTATGAAGGCGCAACTAGGGCGCAACTATGGTGCAAGTAGGGCGCAACTAGGGTGCAACTAGGGCGCATCTAGGGTGCGTCTAGGGCGCAACTAGGGCACAACTAGGGCACGACTAGGACGCAACTAGGTCGCAACAAGGGCACAACTAGGGCGCAACTAGGGTGTAAGTATGGCGCAACTAGGGTGCAACTAGGGGGTGAGTAGGGCGCAAGTAAGACGCAACTAGGGCGCAACTAGGACACAACTATGGCGTAGCTAGTGCCCAATTGAGGCGCAACTAGGGCGCAAGTAGGGCGCCAGTAGGGTGTAAGTTTGATGCAATAAGGGCGCAAGAAGGGTGTTAATGGAGGTTCGTTCATCCGCCGGAAGACAGGGGAGGAGGAGCTGGGGAAGGGGGGCCTGGGATCAAAAGGGAGCGAGGGGACGGGAGGGTCGACGGATCATCCGACGACTACTCGACCGAGGAAAAGGAAAATAACCGGGAGGGCAGTTCGAATCTGGGAAGCGACGGAGCGCAAGAAGGGCGTTGCAGCGGACAACCTCATCCGACCAAACCTGCCGTGAGGAAAGGAAGGCGGCCCGGAGCTGGCTTGATGGTAGCGGAGTCGCGTCCGAGCCTCCAAAAAAGGAGCGGTGGTCGAGGCGCCTTATCTGAGGCGCTTTTGATGTGCAAACCGCAGGTGGAGGACCAGCGTACAGGATGGAACAGTGGGAAAGCGGCACGAGGAGGAATAAGAAGAGGAAGGCGAGAAAGGAAC
>SZWC01000195.1:160091-176136 GCA_023375785.1 Penium margaritaceum
GAATCTGGGAAGCGACGGAGCGCAAGAAGGGCGTTGCAGCGGACAACCTCATCCGACCAAACCTGCCGTGAGGAAAGGAAGGCGGCCCGGAGCTGGCTTGATGGTAGCGGAGTCGCGTCCGAGCCTCCAAAAAAGGAGCGGTGGTCGAGGCGCCTTATCTGAGGCGCTTTTGATGTGCAAACCGCAGGTGGAGGACCAGCGTACAGGATGGAACAGTGGGAAAGCGGCACGAGGAGGAATAAGAAGAGGAAGGCGAGAAAGGAACGACTGCTGATGAGAACGCACGACCAAGTGCGCCTTGCTGAAGCCGACGACGCCCTGGCAATCGAACGTTCCGGCTCCTGACTCGCAAGACAGCATTCGCCATCGGCGAGCTGCGCTGCTGAGTTCACGCTTGACGCGGGTGCAGGGAGCGGAGTCGGTCGTAAAGCCATCGGCAAGACCGAGAGATTGCTGCCCCTCGGTCGAACCAGACCGTCGAGCGAGACCTGCGTCCCGTCTCGCGACAAGCTAGAATAGAGAAGCTAGACTAGTGTGTGTGAGTGTGTGTGTTGTCCTCGGATGGGAAGAGCACTACCCGAGGAGCACGTCACGGAGCCGTCATGGCCTGGTCCTGAGTTCCCCCTGGAGTACCAGGCTCCTCGTCCAGGAAGAGCCCCGTGGGAGTCTCCGGTGGTGTTCTATGCCATCTGCAGCTGCTGGAACACCCCGCATCGGTTGGGAGTGCGCACGGTCCTAGGGGTGATGCAATACTCGCATCATCCTGCCGGTGGAGCCGTGGAACAGTTATGGCAGCCATGGCTACAGAGGGTGCCCCGTGACGACGAGCCTCGACGAGTGGAGAGCTGGAGGGAGGTCACGCGTGACGTCGGACGTCGCGCTGCCAAGGTCGCAGAAGAACGCGCCGAGGCGTATCAAGCCTACCGACGCTACCAGCAGGAGCTCGATCGCTTGCAGGAGGAGAGCCCGGTGCGCGCCAACCCTCGTGCGGGTCGTCGTCCGCACGGTCCCTTGGCGCTTCGTCGTGCCGACCCGCGGGTGTCTGGCTCACAGCGCGAGGCGAACCGCACTGTTATCTTGCAGGGACAACCGCCGGCGGTTCATCCGTCGACTGAGGATGTTTACGATTTGCGTATTTTGCTGGGTGACGTGTAGGACTTGGATGGAATTAGGAGTACTCTGCTGTAGGTTTGCATGCTTGATTGAATCATAGTTTGATTGCATCTTTGCGCGGTTGAATGCACATATCCTAATTCTCCAAGTTCCCTCCTTCGTATAATTAGACGTTGATATCACATGGTACGGTGAATGATTGACCTTCGTAGCCTGCTGAGAGACATACTTGTGAATACCTTGATAATCTAGAGATCACATCATCCGGTGGATGATTGACCGTCAAGAGTAAAAGTGCTAAAATGGATCAGTAGTGATTATCTTAGGCTAAGTGGAGTGCAAAGCATTGTCAATGTTTGCCTGGTGAATGATCCGTCGCACGCCCTCGAGGGGCTAGGCGGTTCGGCATAGAACGGATCCGGATTACCCACACGCGGGGATAGCTCGGGAAGGAGCGAACTGCATACGGAGTTGATCCTCGCATGCTGTCAGACCCGATTCCGGCCGAAGGCGAAAAAGGGTATAACAGTGTTAATGGTGCGGTGAGCGTGGACATCACTTGTTCTATGTGACGAGTGTGGCAGGTACCTTCAGATCAGTCTACTTACCAGAGCGTGACTTCATACTAACGCGGCCGACGGATCATCGACCGGAGAGCGGAAAGTGTCGAGCGCGCCTCATCATTTCGCATCGCGGACCTCTCTACCTATGGCAGTCTTTTCTCCCGACGACTTACGAGGCACACCGGCGCTGCACTAGCACCGGTGGTCATCCCCCGGTGCCATTCTCTTGACGTCACAGGGACGTGTGCCGGAGACCATTCACCCCAAGGCGCACAAGATGAGACGAACAGACATCTCGCATCGCTACGAGAAGAGCCCAGAGGATCCTACGGGGCTGGATTCCCAGTTCGAGTGGGATCCGGTGGATGACAGGTCCCCACGATTGCAGAACGACAACAACGAGATGGATCTAGACGAAGAAGAACAGTTCTATCTACGACGTCTCGAAGAACTTCGCGAGTGGAAGGCCATGCGGCAAACACAGTTGAGCAACACGACCCATGGCAACCCAAGGGATGCGGAAAAGGATGAAGAGGACGAGCAGCACGACACCATGGATGTGGAGGACTACATGTCCGACGACGAGGAAGAACCTGTGGAGGATGAAGGGCCTGTGCTGCTTCACGCAGTGTCAACACCCGATGGGAGGACCACCTATCGGGCAGTCGACATGACGACCGCGCAAGATGCACCGAGGCGCCTCGAGTTCTCTACTCCAAGAGCATCTTCACCCGCACCCTTTGTGGCTCGTGACAGGGAGTTTGCGGAATTGGACGATGTCCAAAACGATCAAGACGAGGAAGATGAGGTTTCTCTGGATCATCCTTCACTGCAGGTCTTACATGCTCTGCATCAACCCGTCACTTTCCGTCCTCGGGAATCCCCATCTCGTTTGACGACCAATCCTCACCGCCCCGCCTCGGACAGTGGTTTGTCCTCACTCCGTACAGGGAGGAATCCTGAATCCATGCCGCATCCGGCACGAGAGACCGGATGGGAAAGACCTTCTGTCATCACATCACGACGTGCAGATGTTGTGCAGACTGCAGCCCTGCAGGGGCGACATCACCAACTTCAGCAGCAGCCGAGTAAAACACCCACCGCCATGGGAGAGCCGCGTCGCCACGCGATCCCAGCCCAGTGCGGTGTTACTGCCTCTTCCATGGCAGGACCTACCAGACAAACACGGGCCACAACGGAGGCACAAGTCCCAATAGATGGCCACTCAACTAAGCATCCCGCCCCACCTATCCCTGCAAAGCTGCAATCATCCCAGCACCAGGCCAGCCGGATGATGGCCGCGCCCTCTGCAGGAAGACTTCAGTAGAGACCCCGCGCGACGGGTGGCACACTCGGACCAGGCCGGAGATCAGTAGCTCAAGGAAGCAAGCAGTACAGCGTGCGAGTACAAACAAGCTCAGCAAGACATCATGTGGGCAGTTCTGGACTGGGAGGAACCGACGTAGGACGTGTTCGACCAAGGGGAGGAGGACTTGCTTCATCGGCTGCCACTCGGGCAGTTGGCCTGACGCAAGCACATCGATCCCACCTGGGGGCTCCGCCGCGGGTGCAGGTGCAGATGGCGCCCACGCAGGAACTGACAGTGAATCCAGCGGCGAAGGCTTCCTATACTCTTCCAAAGCTCGACGTCTTCAGAGGTGAACCAGAGGAGGACCCAGCCATGTGGCTATCCAAGTTGGGCACTTGCCTCGACTATGGACTGTTATCTCCTGACTACATTGTCCCGGCGGTACACCTGGCGCTGCAAGGGAAAGCCCTGGAGTGGTTCACTGCAGAAAACAGGGAGCGCCCATTTGTTGACTTTGATGACCTCGCAAACAGGATGACCAAGCGGTTCGATCTCATGAGTATAGAGGAAGCAGGAATCCAGATTCGTACCATCTGTATGAAGACTGGGGAAAACATCAAACTACACAACGACAAGTTCACCAAGATTTCAACACGGTGTGTGGATATTCCTCTACGCATGATTAAGGAGTATTACCGTGATTCCCTTGTCCCAGCGCTCGCCAATACGTTGGACCTACGCAAGTTCAGCACTCTGGACGCCTTGAAAGAGGTAGTTGAGCATCAGCAACGGGAACTCAAGCGACGAGCAGCACGCAAACAGACGGCCCCAAAGGAACATGTGGCGCCCACCATTCGCATGCCAGCAGGAGCCTCCGCTCCCAATCCAATGAACCCCCACAACTTCCCACCGGGGACTTGCTATGGATGTGGAGACTTCAGCCACCGGGAACGGGAATGTCCCAACCCTGCCCCCGTGCCTGGCATACCTCCCAGAGGAGGACAATATCCGGGACGAGGACAAGCTGGACCTGGAGCCGGTTCACGGCAGGCTGTCGGCCCCAACGTTGCCCCTAGCACCCCCGGTCAGGGAGGTAATGGACCAGCACAATGGCAGGCATACGCTCAACAATGGGAAGCAGGGGCGGTCCCGCCTGCTACTCAACCATCTACTTCCGATGCTCCTGCGCGAAATGTACAACTAGGATTGCCCCGCTCTGATGAACAGACCACGGAGACTCCTTCGACAGCAGCAGAACAAGAACTGGTCACAGTAGCCCAAGCACAAGGCGTGGAAGGATGGTCGGCCGCAGAAATGTATGAACGCATGCGTAAGTACAAAGAGCAGTAGGAACGGGTCGAGCCAGACCTGTGAACATGTGTCGAGGCGCGCTCGATCCACCTCCCAAGCCAGATTGCTGCGGTATCGTCGAAGCTCCCATCCGCACCACGCACGCGATCATCTACCTCCATGGGTCCTACACCCCCACGTCGCCACAGGGTGGCCTTCGCGCCTTCGGCACAAGACCAACCCACGGCTGGCACCTTGACAACCTTTCACCGCCCCTTTCAGGAGGTGTCGCTCGGGAGTATCTCCAGCAACACCCTACCCACTTGCCTGACCTTGCAGCAGTTCTTCAGGATTACGCCGAGAAGCTTCGACCAGCCGGTATTCGCCTCAGCTGCACCCAAGTCCCGCATGATCGACTCAGCAGGCTAGCGATCCGGGCTGCGCCTGACACGTGGGGATGGCGGCCAATGCCCCTCGCGCCACCACGCACGCAGGAACCCCACCATGAAGTGGCCAGCTGTTTTGTGTGGATCTGCGGCAAAACGTTTCTTGCGATCATTGACCTCGGCGCGACCCATACCAGAGTGACTCTTCAGGTCCTGCAAGCGGTCGGTTGGCACCACAAGGTGCAACCAACGGCCAAAGCGTTTACGCATGCGTCCGGCGGTATGGACACGGGACATGGCGTCGTTGATGACCTACCATTGCAGGTAGGCCTCATCCACGAAGTCGTGCGGGTACAGGCTACAGTGGCTCGCACTTAGGATGTCCTACTTGGCACTGATTACCTGATTCCAAGACAAGCAGGCCTCTTTTACGCAGATGGAGTCATGCGGCTGACATCATCCGGCTACAGTACCTGTGCAGCATTAATTGTAGGGCCCAGGACATCGATGCCGACGCGGCTCGGACATCCCTTTTCCTTGGAAGAGGCTCATGCCGAGGACCAAGCAGCCAGAGGCACTGCCCTCCCGTTTGCCAAACACGATGTTCCTCCACCATCTTGCGCCCGGCAGAGGGAGCAGGGACGGCGCATCATACACCCTCACCCCAACAGTCGTGCCCCACTCGGGCACAGGCTGCCCCGGTGGATGATCGACCGCAGATTCCTGTGGGACCACTGCCCAAAGCTCACTCGGATCTCATCGACAGCTGTTGCCTCCAATGACAAATGGCTGCCCTGAAGAGGACAGACGGGTACCGATCACTGCGTCTTCCCTGGCCCCGGAGCGCCCGGGTGAGCCAGCAACGGCCTCTGCAGCATGTGCGCGAGCGGTGATTCCAGACGCCTGTGTCGAATCGGAGCGCAAGGGAAAGATGCTTGTATGTGACGATGACATTGCCCTCTGTGTCGATGATGACTCAGACAGCTCGGATGATGAGCCCATGACAGATGTCGGATGGCTACGCCTCGATGACGAGCCTCCACCCCGTTCATCCAGAGCCCTCCGTATAGAGCCCAGTGGCTCCCGATATTTCAACCTGCAGGTCTATGACTATTGGGACCCCGACCCTGACCTTGGCGCCGGTCTCGTGGGAGATGAAGAACCACCTCCAGCAACGGTTCCACCTTCCCAACGATGGAACCACATGCTCCATGAGCGTTTGATAGAACTCCATAAGCAAGAAGTCAGGGAGCTCCTTGAATACCATGAAGAAGTATTCGCAGGCAAATCGGCCGAGATCGGAGCAGTTGATACAGTCCATGTTATTAACACGGGAGACGCGCCGCCACATAAGCAGAAAGCTCGACGTTTATTACAATATCAGAAGGATGTCATCAACGAGGGCCTGCGAGAACTAAAAGTACAGGGTGTGATTGTCGAAGTGGAGAGCCCGTGGTGCTCCAATATGGTGATTGCGGGGAAGCCAGACGGTACGAAACGGTTCTGTGTCGACTTCCGCGACCTCAACAAAGTCACGATTGAGGATGCATACCCCATGCCACTCATTGTTGATATCCAAGAACGTCAACGTGGAAAAAGTTGGTTCGCCAAGCTCGATGTTAAGTCGGCCTTTCATACAATCCCCATGGATCGCAACTCTATGCTGAAAACAGCCTTCATCACTCCAGATGGGCTGTATGCTTTCACACACATGCCATTTGGGCTGCGTAACGCCAGTGCCACGTTCCAACGAGTGATGGACCAGGTGTTGCGCGACGTACCGAACGCATGCTGCTACGTGGATGATGTCATGGTCGCGGCGTTCAGCTTTCAAGAAGTAATGGCCTCACTTGACGCTGTCTTCTCCACCCTACGCTCCGCAAACCTCCGTCTGAAGGCCGCCAAGTGTGTTATCGAAGCGGACAGTATGGAATTCCTCGGATTCATCATCAATGCACAGGGAATTTCCACCGACCCAGTCAAGATTGCAGCCGTCCGCGACTGGAAACGACCGCTTATCCCATCCCAGGTCAAGATCTTCCTCGGGTTTGTCAGCTTCTACCAAAAATTTGGTCGTGACCATGCAAAGATTGTTCGTCCATTGCTACGCCTTACCCATCAAGGCGAGCCATTCGAATGGACCGAGGCATGCCAGCTTGCTTGGGCCGAGATAAAGCATCGCCTCATCACGGCCCCAATGCTGGAGTTCCCATATTTCAACCTCCCGTTCGTCATCACGACAGACTTCTCACAGGAGGGCATAGGGGCCATCTTGTCTCAACAAGGAGATGATGGCAAGATGCGGGTCGTCTGTTATGGCAGCCGTGCGCTCAATGATGCTGAAGCCAAGTACCCGCCGGTGAAAGGCGAATGTCTGGCGGTACTATGGGCCATCCAGTTCTACCGAGATTACGTCAACAATGGGAAACACTTCACTATTCTCACGGACCATCAGGCCCTCCAGTGGTTGCTCACCACCCAGAACCATGAAGGGATCCTAGGCAAATGGGCCCTGCTTCTCCAAGGATACGACCTCACTATCAAATATCAGCCAGCGTTTGCAAATCGCAACGCAGGCGCTCTTAGACAACTCCCACGAGAAGGGTGGAAGGACCGCGGCTCTTTCGAGACACCATCGCATGGCGGAGGCCCGCCCCCACCCGAGCCCCCCTTTGATCAGGCTATCCTGATTCAGGGTCAAGCACGGGATCTCACTGCAGAATATTATCGCTGGGTATACCCTCTTGACGGTTTTCCTCATGACGATGACCACGTGGGTCACCTCAATGTACGACGCAAAACCGACCTCTTCAAGGATGCGCCCGGATGGACACACAATGACTATGGCGATTGGCTTCGCCAAATGCAACGCGACTCCACTCCTGCACCCACGGCGCGCAATCCAACGGCCGCGTCGCCGCCATCCATAGAGGCGGTCCATTCGGTAGCGGCGGACGCTATCCGCCAATTCTTTGACCAGATCCACCTCGCCCTACCCTGGATGGAAGTCCTTTCATACTTCCCAGGGCAAACCAACGTGCAGAGCTGGGACGCACTCTCCGAGCGACACGTGCAGAAGTGACTCGATTGACTCCGGGGTTCAGCAGCTTGACGAGCGGCTGGCAGGTCTGCAGCAGCTGCGGACCGACTGTGAAGAGGAGTGGGCAGCAACGCGTGCGCGACTATTGGATATGTCGCAGCAACGGGCGAGGGTCCTCGCCCTCAGGGAAGAGGTCTCCCGGCAGTACCGCGAACTCTGCACGCTGGTGGACCAGGCACGGCAGCTGATCAACGAGCGTGAACGACATCTTCGACAGCAACTGCTCCGCGATGTCGCCAGCGCGTTCATTACCAGCGCTGTGAGCAGGCTGGGGGAGGAGTGGGAGGAACACCTCGAAGAGCTGCGGCATTTATATCCGTTGGACTTCTCCACTTCTTCTGGGCCAGCAGCCTTCCGCTGCTTTCTACAGTGGACGATGACCCCCGACCACATGGAACGCACCCAGCCCAACCTTCTCCCATTTCTGGCACGGAGCTTTCATGCGCACCATCACGACTTCCTCCGCTTCCTTTACCCTCTCGACTTTTCTCTGGATCGCGGGGCGCGAGCGTTCCGATGCTTTCTGGATTGGGCAGTGCGGAACCGCCAGCGGGGGTTCCTGACTGACAATCTCTACCCGTTTGCTCGCCGCGGACTCGGCATACAAGCCTCATACCGCCACCTGGAGGCCGACCGACGAGAGCATGCGCAACTGGCCATCCTCTTCCCAGTCCGCCTCGTGGAGCCCCGTCAGGGCATGGCATTTCGGGTATTTGTGCGATGGCTCGACCAACAGCGGCGGGGTTCACAACCCCCGGCCTCTGAGCCCGGCGTCGGCGACGCGGCAAGGCTACACGCCCGTCAGTTTCTCCACGTAGCGCGTCCCCCCATCACTGAGCCTCCGCCCCTGACGCACGACCTCCCTCACGCTGAGGGTGCCATCTCCCCTGAGCGTTTCCCATCCCCTGCCCACTTGGCCGCACCGGCGGCAGGCCCTGCAGAAACCCCTTTTTCGGCGAATGACCTGCCGGCTTCTCCCTCCTCCATTCTCCCTCCCCAACCCTTTCACAGTGAGGCGCTGCTCGCGCGCCCGGTCTTCAGTCCGCTCCCGAAGCCGCCCTCTCCTCCCCGTCCAGCTTCTACCCCACCGACGTCTGCTACTCTCCCAGGAGTGCCGCCGGTGGATGATCGGCCGCCGCCTCGCACCCTGGCAGAGAATGCACCAGCCTCCCCTCCCTTGCAGGGACCACCTGCGGTGCCGGCTGAGGCGCCCCGTCCGGTGGATCATCCACCTCCTTCCTCAGACACCGTGCAGGCAGGAGCTGCCCCGGATGAGATACAAGGGCCGTCAGTTGGCGCGGCGTCTGCAGCAACCCGACCTCCCACGCGGCGCACCTCTAGCGGCACGCGGCGCCCAGTCGCCACGACGTCCACGGGCACAGCGGACCCAACCACCACGCGTAGATCGTCCAAGCGTAGGCGCGCTGATGTCACCCCAGCAGTGGAGGGCGAAGAACAGCAGCAGGCTGAGTCGGCTGGGGGACAAACCCCTCCACCACTGGAGTCGTTCGATGAGATGCAGCGTCGCCTCCTCGCCTTGGCGCCTGGGGGTGACCTCCAGCACTGGCAGGAAGAGCCACCACTCAAAACGTATTAGTGGTCCGATTGGGCCCGCGCACAAGTCCTCTCGGGTAGCCGCACCATGATGGAAGTCTTCCCCGATGCCCATGTCCGCTCTGACGCCAAAGCCACTATGGACAAGTACGTGTGGCTATACGGACGTCTCTGGCGGCGGGAAGACGAGGCGTACAACCTGCGATGGTGCACCCCAGTTCCGCTGCGAGCAAACCTCATCATGCAGGAGCACAAGCGCTTCCACGTACGCTCCGCCTCTGTCTACGAATCCCTCGTCCCACAGGTCTATTGGGTGGGCCTGAAGAAGCAAATCGGGGAGGTCGTTGCGACGTGCGGCACCTGCGTCTGCCATCATCCTCGCCAGCGCATCTACCAACCCCGCTTCGTGTGCGCCCGTCTCGGTGCACCCATGGAAACAGTCGTCATTGACTTCCATGGTCCCCTCTGAACCACCCAACGCAAGAACGTCTACTAGATCTTGGCTATTGACCACATGACCAAGTGGGTCATGGCCCGGGCAGTGCCCAAGAACGATGCAGCGCATGCTGCAGCATTCCTGAAGGAGGAGGTGATCTACCGAGGAGGAGGATGCAGACTCATCAAATGCGACAATGGCTCGCACTTTGCATGCACATTTGCCGACGTAGCCGCGTACTTCAACATACAAATCGAACATGGGGCCCCATACCGGCCGCAGGCGCAGGGTCAAGTTGAGCGCATGCATGGGGCCATCACACAGACCATCCGGAAGCTCTCGGATGACAACGCACCGTGGGACGAGCGGCTGGAGGACGTTGTGTATGAATACAACATCACGCCCCATTCGTCCACCAGCTTCTCTCCCTACATGCTGCGCCACGGTCAGCAACACTGGACCATGACTACCCTGCCGCTGATGCCGGACGCGCCGATGCCGCCACGAGATGAGGGTGCCACCGTTGCTGATGAGGTGGAATTTATGCGACAACGGGGAGCGTGGCTGCAGCGCTGTCTCCAGGAAGCTCGCACAAGAGGGTCTGTCGCCGCACAGCGTGGGGTGGATCGGGCTAACGCTGGCCTCATGCTTGAGGATTTCCAGGTGGGTGACGGTGTGCGGCCGAAGCGCGATGAGGTGGGTAAGGCACGGCACAACGAGGTCACACTCCTCGACCAGTGTTACCAAATATGGGCGGTGGATGGCGTCTACGTATGGCTTGAGGGCCGTCATACCTCCGATATCATGGTGCGCCGTGAGCGGCTTGAGAAACTACCGGTCCGTTGGCAAGCTCTTGCGGCCGGCCGACACCCACCCCACACCAGCACCGATGACGACATCGAGGAAGTGGCAGCAACATTCGCCGGCCAACGTCCGTCTTCACCGCGCCCACACCGCCCTCTCCCACACATCACCACCACAGCCGCTCCTGTCAATGACACGCCCAAGGCTTTTACCGGGGGACCCGGCTTGTTTCGTCGGGTATTGGGGTGCCTTCCCTGGCACATCTAGACAAGGAGGTGCAGAAGCAGGCAACTGGGGCAAGTGCGGTACAGCAGCAACAGGAGCAGCAACAGATGAAGCAACAAGAGGAGCAACAGGAGCAACGAGAACAAGGAGTAACAACGGCTGAGACGGAGCGCACCACCAGGAAGAGACATCGAGCTGAGACGAACAAACTCCCTACTCGCCGACCCAAGATCACTGAGGCGGCGCCAGCAGGGATGCGCCAAGGGCGGGCACAGCGGCCACGCGCTGCGACCACATCAAGTACGGTGGATCACCGACCCGCATCCGACGCGACACCCTCGAGCATGCACCCTGGGAGGCCTTAGCAGGAGGCGTAGCGGGCACAGGAGGTGCTGCTCCCAGCAGCAGCTGCACCCGGTGCGGCGCCCGCGGCGCCAGCACCACCAGCAGCAGCAGCAGAGGCGCAGCGGGCACAGGAGGTGCTGCCCCCAGCAGTAGCTGCACCCGGTGCGGCGCCCGCGGCGCCAGCACCACCAGCAGCAGCAGCAGAGGCGCAGCGGGCACAGGAGGTGCTGCCCCCAGCAGGAGCTGCACCCGGTGTGGCGCCCGAGGCGCCAGCATCACCAGCAGCAGCAGCTGAGGCGTAGCGGGCATAGGAGGTGCTGCCCCCAGCAGCAGCTGCACCCGGTGTGGCGCCCGAGGCGCCAGCATCACCACCAGCAGCAGCAGAGGCGCAGCGGGCACAGGAAGTGCTACTCCCAGCAGCAGCTGCACCCGGTGTGGCGCCCGCGGCGCCAGCACCACCAGCAGCAGCAGCAGAGGCGCAGCGGGCACAGGAAGTGCTACCCCCAGCAGCAGCTGCACCCGGTGTGGCGCCCGCGGCGCCAGCACCACAAGTAGCAGCAACAGAGGTGCACCGGGCATAGGAGATGCTTGCCCCAGCAGCAGCTGCACCCGGTGTGGCGCCCGCGGTACCAGCACCACCAGCAGCAGCAGCAGAGGCGCAGCGGGCACAGGAGGTGCTGCTCCCAGCAGCAGCTGCACCTGGTGTGGCGCACGAGGCGCCAGCACCACCAGCAGCAGCAGCAGAGGCGCAGCAGGCACAGGAGGTGCTGCCCTCAGCAGCAGCTGCACCCGGTGTGGCGCCCGAGGCGCCAGCATCACCAGCAGCAGCAGCAGAGGCGCAGCGGGCACAGGAAGTGCTACCCCCAGCAGCAGCTGCACCCGGTGTGGCGCCCGCGGCGCCAGCACCACCAGCAGCAGCAGCAGAGGCGCAGCGGGCACAAGAGATGCTGCCCCCAGCAACAGCTGCACCCGGTGTGGCGCCCGAGGCACCAGCACCACCAGCAGCAGCAGCAGAAGCGCAGCGGGCACAGGAGGTGCTGCCCCCAGCAGCAGCTGCACCCGGTGTGGCGCCCACGGCGCCAGCACCACCAGCAGCAGCAGCAGAGGCGCAGCGGGCACAGGAGATGCTGCCCCCAGCAGCAGCTACATCCGGTGTGGCACCCGAGGCACCAGCATCACCAGCAGCAGCAACAGAAGCGCAGCAGGCACGGGAGGTGTTGCCCTCGGCAGCAGCTGCACCCAGCGCGGTGCCCGAAGTGCGATCGTCAGTAGCAGCAGTGCCGGAGAAGCAACTGGAAGAGCGAGGAGAGGATAAGCCAAAGGGGGCCTGGGGAAGCCGTAAAGGAGAAAGGAAACACCGTAGGGAGGCGGGGAAACGGGAAAGAGAGGAAGAACCTCCACCGGTGCAGGAAGGACAGTGCAGCCTGCTCCATGCCCCTCCTCCAACTTGGGAACCACTTCCCCCTGATGATAGGCCTCTATGGCCGACCAGCTCCCGGTGGGGGGCAGTAATGGGGTCAACACGAACACAGGAACGGGAAGGGAGTCGAGAGGAAGAGCTTGAGGTGAGCATCGAAACGGAGGATCAGGACGACGAAGAGGAGGAGGAGCATGCGGTCTCCAAACTCTATGCAACGTGCAAGCATCCGATCGTTGAGAAGGGAGAGATGGTGTGCGAGGGATGCAAGGACAGCCTCCATTTGGCCTGCTGTGACTTTGACCTCGACATCCTATACGACATCAAGATGTGTGAGGACTGCGCAGCTCGCCTCAAGGAGGACATGGGAATCGACAGTGAGGAGGAGCTGCGGAAGGAGAGGGAAGAGGAAAAGACCTACTCAGGTGTTGGAGCCAGAAGATCCAGTGTGCCGCAGGATGAGAAGGAACCATGCGGTAACTGTGAGGAGCCCATGGACGCCACCACGCTGTTCCGCTGCTTTGTGTGCAGACACCCAGTGCATGCAGCCTGCCAGGATCCAAAGATACGGATCCGTCGAAAGGTGGTCGGATGCAAGAGGTGTGCACCCCTCATGTACCAAAAAGCGGACAAAGAGGACAAGAGGAAGAGCAGGCCAGCTCCGAAACGGTGGATCGAGAGGTGTGAAGTTTGCAGGGAGCCACACGACCGCACGGAGGCGAGCTGGCGCTATGAATGCAAAGCACCGCTTCACCCCAAGTGTGGAGTGGAGATTCCGGGGTTGGGACAACATTGAAGAGGTTGCATCCGGATGCTGGTGGAGGAAGAGCAGGAAGTCGGCAGGGAGGGTGGACAAGCGGCTGGTCCAAGCGCACCAGGAGTGGAAGAAATGGAGGAGTGTGGGAATTGCAAGCGGCCGGTGAGGACGCAGAAGAAGCGTTGCTTCAACTACACGGTGGCTCTCCACCACGTTTGCGGGGGAATGGAAATAATGCAGCAGAAAGCAGTGCATGTTTGCCCGGCCTGTGCTCCGCAGCTAAAAGAAAGGATGCTGAGGGAGAGAGAAGAACGAGGAAAAGAGGGTCGGCGGGTGGCGGAAGTAAAGTGGCGCCTACGCCGTGCAGAATGTGATAATCTTGGTACCACCGAGTGGTGTGAGGGGTGCCATCAGCCCCTCCATCGGCCATGTGGACAGATGCTGCCAGGGGTGGGGCAACACTGCGAGCAGTGTGTGGCGAAGCTGCGACTCCTTGAGGCCAGGGCACAGGATCAGAGGCAGCGGATGGAGGAAGGCCAAAACACGGAGGGGCGGAGGGGGCCACGCTCATATGCAGATTCCCACCCTGTGGAGCAGCTTTACCGCAATGCGGTGGCGTTGCTTGGGCAAGAGGGAGCGGCGGCTCGGAAGGCGGTCTTGGCCATGAGGGCGCTGAGGAACAGGGATGTTCCTAAGGTGAGAGCAAAGGTGCTGGCGATGGTGAACGAGGCATTGGCAATGACGCCTCAGTGGTGTCTCTTGAGAGACCCACCACCACCAGCAGTACCACGACCCTCAACCTCGCAGGGATCACGTTTGCCACCTCCTCCTCCTCCTCCTCCTCCTCCTCCAGCTCCGGTCGATGATCAACCTGCCCGATGTCCAGACCGACCAGAAGGGCCAAGGGGAAGCCTGCATGGACGCGGAGAGGAAGTCGGAGGGGCCAGAACGCCTGGACGCCCCAGGACGATGGGACAGCCCGGAGATCCGGCCGATCATGCGCCGACGCATCAAGGGGAACACTCTGTCACTCCGGGGAGGCGGCCAAGAGAACAGGGAGAGGAGAGAGAACCCCAGCAACTCTCGCTGAAGAAGGGGCCAATGTCTGGAGGGGTGCGGGAGGCACACCAGAGAGGGCGAAGGGAGGCAACCGGGATGGATGAAGGAATAACACAAGCCCCACGTAGCGCAGACGCGGGGTCATCGACGCGGCAGTGGAGGAGTGAGGGGCAGCAACGTCCCAAGATCGAAGCAGGAACGGGGCGAGAGGGAGCAAGCATGGATGACGGAGCAGGGGCGGGACGAGAGGGTGCATGGACTGGGGGTTCGGAGGTGGGAGAAAAGAGGAAGAAGGACACGGAGAGGGGAAGAGATCGCGCACGGGCAGCTGCCCGTGGTGCGAAAGGAGGATCCACCTGCCTGCCAGGCAATGCGGGTGCTGTATGCGGCACACGCACCGGGAATTCGGGATGAGGGATGCAGAAAAGGGGTGGCTGTGCTTGCCCTGCCAGAAGGTTAGGCAGGGAATCCCCACGGAGGTAAGGATCATGCTCCGGTAGGAACACGATGCCGTGACGGGAATCATATGCTGCGGCTGCAGAAGAAGGTTGGAGGCGCCTCATGGGATGTGTGACTACTGCAAGAGGGCAGCACATACTGCCTGCATAAAAACCAATGAGGAGGGGCGCGACAATTGCAGCAGCCGTTGGACGCGACCACGCACTGGCACGGCAGAGGGGGAGTGCCCCATCTGTCTCAGAAAATTGAATGGAATGACCCCATGGTGTGAAAAGTGTGCGTGCTTCGCACACTGTGAGTGCGTCAAGAAGGTGGGGGAGAGAAAGTTGCGCCATGGAGGCCGCATCTCGCTGTACCAGTGTCTCCAATGTACGAGGTCACGGAGCCAACCATGCGCCACGTGTAAGGGTCCAGTGCGTATCCGAAGGTGGCACTGTATCAGCTGCCATCAGCGGGTGCACCTCCCATGCGCCCGTCGCTACAACAACGCAGAAACGGGGCTCCACGGCCCGCTGTGCGTGCCATGCGAAGAGAGCGACAAGGCAAGGAGAAGGGTGCAGGCGGAGCAGAGGGAAGTGGCACGGCGCCTGCGAGAAGAAAGAGAGAGAGGGATTGGGGGGGGTGAACGCCGGCCGACTCCGCGGCAGAGTCCCAGGGCGCGAAACGAGGAGATGCGTCAAGAAGGACTCCACCTCGAGTTGGAGGGAATGGAGAGGACAAGATGGGCGGAGGAGGAATACTCGTCCCCGGAGAAAGAAGAAAGGGAACCCACGCGGGAAGGGACACATGAACGCTTGCCACATGGCGGATGATTGAGCGAAGGGAAGTGGCGGGATGAACGAAGGACGGATGGACGGGGACGTCCTGCTTATTTTGCGGGGGTAGGGTATAACAGTGTTAATGGAGTTTCGTTCATCCGCCGGAAGACAGGGGAGGAGGAGCTGGGGAAGGGGGGGCTGGGATCAAAAGGGAGCGAGGGGACGGGAGGGTCGACGGATCATCCGACGACTGCTCGACCGAGGAAAAGGAAAATCACCGGGAGGGCAGTTCGAATATGGGAAGCGACGGAGCGCGAGGAAGGGCGTTGCAGCGGACAACCTCATCCGACCAAACCTGCCGTGAGGAAAGGAAGGCGGCCCGGAGCTGGCTTGATGGTAGCGGAGTCGCGTCCGAGCCTCCAAAAAAGGAGCGGTGGTCGAGGCGCCTTATCTGAGGCGCTTTTGATGTG
>SZWC01000195.1:180986-193566 GCA_023375785.1 Penium margaritaceum
ACTAGGGCGCAACTAGGGTGCAACTAGGGCGCAACTAGGGCGCGACTAGGGCGCAACTAGGGCGCAAGTAGGGCGTACGTAACACGCGACTAGGGCGCAACTAGGGCACAACTAGGACGTAGCTAGTGCCCAACTAAGGCACAACTAGGGCGCAAGTAGAGCGCCAGTAGGGCGTAAGTATGGTGTAATAAGGGCGCAAGAAGGGCGTAACTAGGGTGCAACTAGGGCGCAACTAGGACGTGACTAGGGGGCAAGTAGGACGCAACTAGGACGCAACTAGGGTGCAGGTAGGGTGCAAGTAGGGTGCAACTAGGCCACAACTAAGGCGCAACTAGGGCGCAACTAGGGCGCAACTAGGGCGCAACCAGGGCGCAACTAGATCGCAACTAGGGCACAACTAGGGCGCAACTAGGACGCAAATAGGATGTAACTAGTGCGCAACTAGGGCGCAACTAGGGTGCAACTAGGGCGCAACAGGGGCGCAACGAGGACGCAACTAGGGCGCGACGAGGGCGCTATGAGGGCGCAACTAGGGCGCAACTATGGTGCAAGTAGGGCGCAACTAGGGTGCAACTAGGGCGCATCTAGGGTGCAACTAGGGCGCAACAGGGGCGCAACGAGGACGCAACTAGGGCGCGACGAGGGCGCTATGAGGGCGCAACTAGGGCGCAACTATGGTGCAAGTAGGGCGCAACTAGGGTGCAACTAGGGCGCATGTAGGGTGCAACTAGGGCGCAACTAGGGCACAACTAGGGCACAACTAGGACGCAACTAGGTCGCAACAAGGGCACAACTAGGGCGCAACTAGGGTGCAACTAGGGCGTAGCCAGAGCGCAATCAAGGCGCAACTAGGGCGTAACTAGGGCGCAACTAGGGCGCAACTAGGGCGCAACTAGGGCGCAACTTTGGTGCTGCTAGGGTGCAACTAGGGTGTAACTAGGGCGCAACTAGGGCACAACTAGGACACAACTTGGTCGTAACTAGGGCGCAACTAAGGCGCAACTAAGGCGCAACTAGGGCGTAACTATAGCGCAACCAGGGTGCAACCAGGGCGCAACTAGGACGCAATTAGGGCGCAACTAGGGTGTTACTAGGGCGCAACTAGGGTGCAACTAGGGCGCAACTAGGGCGCGACTAGGGCGCAACTAGGGCGCAACTAGGGCACAACTAGGGCACAACTAGGACGCAACTAGGTCGCAACAAGGGCACAACTAGGGCGCAACTAGGGTGCAACTAGGGCGTAGCCAGAGCGCAATCAAGGCGCAACTAGGGCGCTGCTAGGGCACAACTAGGGTGCAACTAGGGTGCAACTAGGGTGCTCCTAGTGTGCAAGTTGGGCGCAACTAATGCACAACTAAGGCGCAACTAGCGTGCAAGTAGGGCACGAGTAGGACGCAACTAGGGCGCAATTAGGGCACAACTAGGGCGTAGCTAGTGCCCAACTAAGGCACAACTAGGGCGCAAGAAGGGTGCCAGTAGGGTGCAAGTAGGGTGCAATAAGGGCACAGATAGGGTGCAACGAGAGCGCAACTAGGGCGCAACTATGGCGCAACTAGGTCGTGACTAGGGCGCGACTAGGGCGCGACTCGGGGGCAACAAGGGCGTAACTAGGGCGCAACTAGGGCGCAACTAGGGTGCAACTAGGGCGCAACTATGACACAACTAGGGCGCAACTAGGGAGCAACAAGGGCGCAACTATGGCGCAACTAGGGCGCAACTAGGGCTCAAGAAGGGTACAACTAGAGCGCAAGTAGGGCGCAAGTAGGGCGCAAGTAGGGCACAACTATGGCACAAGTGGGGCACAACTAGGGCGTAACAAGGGCATAACTAGGGTGCAACTTGAGCGCAACGGGGGCACAACGAGGGCGCAACGAGGGCGCAACGAGGGTGCAACAAGGGCGCAACTAGGGCGCCACTAGGGCGCAACTAGGGTGCAACTAGGGCGCAACTAGGGCGCAACTAGGGCGTGACTAGGGCGCGACTAGAGCCCGACTAGGGTACGACTAGGGCGCGACTTGGGTGCAACTAGGGCGCAACTAGGGCGCAACCAGGGTGCAACCAGGGCGCAACTAGGACGCAATTAGGGCGCAACTAGGGTGTTACTAGGGCGCAACTAGGGTGCAACTAGGGTGCTCCTAGTGTGCAAGTTGGGCGCAACTAATGCACAACTAAGGCGCAACTAGCGTGCAAGTAGGGCACGAGTAGGACGCAACTAGGGCGCAATTAGGGCACAACTAGGGCGTAGCTAGTGCCCAACTAAGGCACAACTAGGGCGCAAGAAGGGTGCCAGTAGGGTGCAAGTAGGGTGCAATAAGGGCACAGCTAGGGTGCAACTAGGGCGCAACTAGGGCGCGACTAGGGCGCAACTAGGGCGCAAGTAGGGCGCAACTAGGGTGCAACTAGGGCGCAACTAGGGTGCAACTAGGGTGCTCCTAGTGTGCAAGTTGGGCGCAACTAATGCACAACTAAGGCGCAACTAGCGTGCAAGTAGGGCACGAGTAGGACGCAACTAGGGCGCAATTAGGGCACAACTAGGGCGTAGCTAGTGCCCAACTAAGGCACAACTAGGGCGCAAGAAGGGTGCCAGTAGGGTGCAAGTAGGGTGCAATAAGGGCACAGCTAGGGTGCAACTAGGGCGCAACTAGGGCGCGACTAGGGCGCAACTAGGGCGCAAGTAGGGCGCAACTAGGGTGCAACTAGGGCGCAACTAGGGTGCAACTAGGGTGCTCCTAGTGTGCAAGTTGGGCGCAACTAATGCACAACTAAGGCGCAACTAGCGTGCAAGTAGGGCACGAGTAGGACGCAACTAGGGCGCAATTAGGGCACAACTAGGGCGTAGCTAGTGCCCAACTAAGGCACAACTAGGGCGCAAGAAGGGTGCCAGTAGGGTGCAAGTAGGGTGCAATAAGGGCACAGCTAGGGTGCAACTAGGGCGCAACTAGGGCGCGACTAGGGCGCAACTAGGGCGCAAGTAGGGCGCAACTAGGGTGCAACTAGGGCGCAACTAGGGTGCAACTAGGGTGCTCCTAGTGTGCAAGTTGGGCGCAACTAATGCACAACTAAGGCGCAACTAGCGTGCAAGTAGGGCACGAGTAGGACGCAACTAGGGCGCAATTAGGGCACAACTAGGGCGTAGCTAGTGCCCAACTAAGGCACAACTAGGGCGCAAGAAGGGTGCCAGTAGGGTGCAAGTAGGGTGCAATAAGGGCACAGCTAGGGTGCAACTAGGGCGCAACTAGGGCGCGACTAGGGCGCAACTAGGGCGCAAGTAGGGCGCAACTAGGGTGCAACTAGGGCGCAACTAGGGTGCAACTAGGGTGCTCCTAGTGTGCAAGTTGGGCGCAACTAATGCACAACTAAGGCGCAACTAGCGTGCAAGTAGGGCACGAGTAGGACGCAACTAGGGCGCAATTAGGGCACAACTAGGGCGTAGCTAGTGCCCAACTAAGGCACAACTAGGGCGCAAGAAGGGTGCCAGTAGGGTGCAAGTAGGGTGCAATAAGGGCACAGCTAGGGTGCAACTAGGGCGCAACTAGGGCGCGACTAGGGCGCAACTAGGGCGCAAGTAGGGCGCAACTAGGGTGCAACTAGGGCGCAACTAGGGTGCAACTAGGGTGCTCCTAGTGTGCAAGTTGGGCGCAACTAATGCACAACTAAGGCGCAACTAGCGTGCAAGTAGGGCACGAGTAGGACGCAACTAGGGCGCAATTAGGGCACAACTAGGGCGTAGCTAGTGCCCAACTAAGGCACAACTAGGGCGCAAGAAGGGTGCCAGTAGGGTGCAAGTAGGGTGCAATAAGGGCACAGCTAGGGTGCAACTAGGGCGCAACTAGGGCGCGACTAGGGCGCAACTAGGGCGCAAGTAGGGCGCAACTAGGGTGCAACTAGGGCGCAACTAGGGTGCAACTAGGGTGCTCCTAGTGTGCAAGTTGGGCGCAACTAATGCACAACTAAGGCGCAACTAGCGTGCAAGTAGGGCACGAGTAGGACGCAACTAGGGCGCAATTAGGGCACAACTAGGGCGTAGCTAGTGCCCAACTAAGGCACAACTAGGGCGCAAGAAGGGTGCCAGTAGGGTGCAAGTAGGGTGCAATAAGGGCACAGCTAGGGTGCAACTAGGGCGCAACTAGGGCGCGACTAGGGCGCAACTAGGGCGCAAGTAGGGCGCAACTAGGGTGCAACTAGGGCGCAACTAGGGTGCAACTAGGGTGCTCCTAGTGTGCAAGTTGGGCGCAACTAATGCACAACTAAGGCGCAACTAGCGTGCAAGTAGGGCACGAGTAGGACGCAACTAGGGCGCAATTAGGGCACAACTAGGGCGTAGCTAGTGCCCAACTAAGGCACAACTAGGGCGCAAGAAGGGTGCCAGTAGGGTGCAAGTAGGGTGCAATAAGGGCACAGCTAGGGTGCAACTAGGGCGCAACTAGGGCGCGACTAGGGCGCAACTAGGGCGCAAGTAGGGCGCAACTAGGGTGCAACTAGGGCGCAACTAGGGTGCAACTAGGGTGCTCCTAGTGTGCAAGTTGGGCGCAACTAATGCACAACTAAGGCGCAACTAGCGTGCAAGTAGGGCACGAGTAGGACGCAACTAGGGCGCAATTAGGGCACAACTAGGGCGTAGCTAGTGCCCAACTAAGGCACAACTAGGGCGCAAGAAGGGTGCCAGTAGGGTGCAAGTAGGGTGCAATAAGGGCACAGCTAGGGTGCAACTAGGGCGCAACTAGGGCGCGACTAGGGCGCAACTAGGGCGCAAGTAGGGCGCAACTAGGGTGCAACTAGGGCGCAACTAGGGTGCAACTAGGGTGCTCCTAGTGTGCAAGTTGGGCGCAACTAATGCACAACTAAGGCGCAACTAGCGTGCAAGTAGGGCACGAGTAGGACGCAACTAGGGCGCAATTAGGGCACAACTAGGGCGTAGCTAGTGCCCAACTAAGGCACAACTAGGGCGCAAGAAGGGTGCCAGTAGGGTGCAAGTAGGGTGCAATAAGGGCACAGCTAGGGTGCAACTAGGGCGCAACTAGGGCGCGACTAGGGCGCAACTAGGGCGCAAGTAGGGCGCAACTAGGGTGCAACTAGGGCGCAACTAGGGTGCAACTAGGGTGCTCCTAGTGTGCAAGTTGGGCGCAACTAATGCACAACTAAGGCGCAACTAGCGTGCAAGTAGGGCACGAGTAGGACGCAACTAGGGCGCAATTAGGGCACAACTAGGGCGTAGCTAGTGCCCAACTAAGGCACAACTAGGGCGCAAGAAGGGTGCCAGTAGGGTGCAAGTAGGGTGCAATAAGGGCACAGCTAGGGTGCAACTAGGGCGCAACTAGGGCGCGACTAGGGCGCAACTAGGGCGCAAGTAGGGCGCAACTAGGGTGCAACTAGGGCGCAACTAGGGTGCAACTAGGGTGCTCCTAGTGTGCAAGTTGGGCGCAACTAATGCACAACTAAGGCGCAACTAGCGTGCAAGTAGGGCACGAGTAGGACGCAACTAGGGCGCAATTAGGGCACAACTAGGGCGTAGCTAGTGCCCAACTAAGGCACAACTAGGGCGCAAGAAGGGTGCCAGTAGGGTGCAAGTAGGGTGCAATAAGGGCACAGCTAGGGTGCAACTAGGGCGCAACTAGGGCGCGACTAGGGCGCAACTAGGGCGCAAGTAGGGCGCAACTAGGGTGCAACTAGGGCGCAACTAGGGTGCAACTAGGGTGCAACTAGGGCGCGACTAGGGCGCAGCTAGGGTGCAACTAGGGCGCAAGTAGGGCGCAAGTAAGACGCAACTAGGGCGCTACTATGACACAACTATGGCGTAGCTAGTGCGCAATTGAGGCGCAACTAGGGCGCAAGTAGGGCGCTAGTAGGGTGTAACTTTGATGCAATAAGGGCGCCAGAAGGGCGCAACTAGGGTACAACTATGGCGCAACAAGGACGCACCTAGGGCACAAGAAGGGCGCAACTAGGGCACAACTAGGGCGCAAGTAAGGCGCAAGTAGGGTGCAAGTAGGGCGCAACTAGGGTGCAACTAGGGCGCAACTAGGGCACAAAAAGGGCGCAACTAGGGTGCAACTAGTGTGCAAGTTGGGCGCAACTAGGGCGCAACTAAGGCGCAACTAGGGTGCAGGTAGGGCACAACTAGGGCGCAACTAGGGTAAAACTAGGGCGCAACTAGGGTGCAACTAGGGCACAACTAGGGCGCAAGTAGGGTGCAACTAGGACACAACTAGCGCGCAAGTTTGGCACAACTAGGACGCAACTAGGGCGCAACTAGGATGTAACTAGTGCGCAAGTTGGGCGCAACTAAGGCGCTACTAAGGCGCAACTAGCGCGCAAGTAGGGCACAAGTAGGACGCAACTAGCGCGCAACTAGGGCACAACTATGGCATAGCTGGTACCCAACTTAGGCAAAACTAGGGCGCAAGTAGGGTGCCAGTAGGGCGCAAGTAGGGTGTTATAAGGGCGCAAATAGGGTGCAACTAGGGGGCAACTAGGGCGCAACTAGGGCGTAACTAGGGCATAATTAGGGCGCAACTAGGGCGCAACTAGGGCGCAACTAAGGCGCAACTATGGCATAACTAGGACGCAACTAAGGCGTAACTATGGCGCAAGTAGGGCACAAGTAGGACGCACCTAGGACGCAACTAGGGTACAACTAGGGCGTAGGTAGTGCCCAACTGAGGCGCAATTAGGACGCAAGTAGGGCGCAAGTAGGGCGCAAGTAGGGTGCAACTAGGACGCAACTAGGGCGCAATTAGGGCGCAACTAGGGCGCAACTAGGGCGGACCTAGGGCGCAACTAGGGTGCAGCTAGGGTGCAACAAGGGCGCAACTAGGGTGCAACTAGGGCGCAACTAGGGCGCAACCAGGGCGCAAGTATGGCGCAACAAGGGCGCAGTTGGGGCGCAGCTAGGGTGCAACTAGGGTGCAACTAGGGCGCAACTAGAGCACAACTAGGGCACAACTAGGACACAACTAGGTCGCAACTAGGGCGCAACTAGGGCGCAACTAGGGCGCAACTAGGGCGCAACTAGGGCGCAACTAGGGCGCAACCAGGGTGCAACCAGGGCGCAACTAGGACGCAACTAGGGCGCAACTAGGGTGCAACCAGGGTGCAACTAGGGCGCAAATAGGGTGCAACTAGGGTGCAACTAGGGCGCGACTATGGCGCAGCTAGGGTGCAACTAGGGCGCAAGTAGGGCGCAAGTAAGACGCAACTAGGGTGCAACTAGGACACAACTAGGGCGTAGCTAGTGCCCAAATAAGGTGCAACCAGGGCCCAAGAAGGGCGCCTGTAGGGCGTAAGTAGGGTGCAATAAGGGCGCACGAATGGCGCAACTATGGTGCAACTAGGGCGCAACTATGGTGCAAGTAGGGCGCAACTAGGGCGCAACTAGGGCGCAAGTAGGGTGCATGTAGGACGCAAGTAGGGCGCAACTAGGGCACAACTATGACCGAAGAAGTCCAGTATGTATGGTCAACATTGACAACTCACAAAATGAGTCACGTATAGTGAGAGGGGGGTAACAATTATGTGGGAAGACTAGCTATCAACTAGAAAGTACGAAGACCTTGAAGACATAGTGACACGATGTGGTAACCATGTAGAGTGACAAACCAAACTAGGCATATGTCACTGAGTATGACCAAAGAATTTCATTATTGGTGGTCAATGTTCACAATCCATAACACGAGTCACAAATGGTCAGGGGGGGGGACAATGGTTTCGAAACACTTTGCATCTTCTAGCAAGTACAAAGATATTTCGTATGTATTGGCACGGTGAGGCTACCGTGCACAATGACCTATCCAAGTAGGCATACATCACTGCTCATTACCAAAGACGATTGGTGTGTATGGTCAGCGTTCAAAGCTCACAATACAAGTCAAGAATGGGCAGAGGGAGAAACAATGGTTTGGGAATACTCGGTATCAGCTAGCAAGTACAAAGACATTCGATATGTGGTGGCAGGACGTCGCTACCATGCACAATGACCAACCAAAGTATGCTTGTGTCACTGAACATTGTAAAGGAATTTCTCTGTGTGTAGTCATCTTTCCTTCTTACGGCTGGTCAATCGGAGGAACGGTCGAGAAGTTATTCAAGCTCGAAGTTACAAAACATGAAATTCCGTCCGCGTCAATTGATTATGATTAAGTTCATTTTGTTATTATTCTTAATTATGAAAACTGTCTGAATAATGCAGTGAGCGAGAACGGCAAGGGCAGAAGCAAGCAGAACAGCAGTTCTCATGGTTTCTGAATACTAGTTATCGACTAGCAAGTACAAATACCTTCAATATGTAGCAGCGCGGTGTGGCTACAATGCACAGTGACCAACCAAAGTATGCATATCTCACTGACCATGACCAAATAATTGACCACTTCATGTGGTCAATGTTGACAGCACACTACACGAGTCACGGATAGTCAGAGGGGATAACAATGGTTTGGGATGACTAGCTATCAACTAGAAAGCACAAAGACCTTCTATACATAGTAACACGGCGTGGTAACCATGTTCAATGACAAACCAACTTAGGCATATGTCACTAACCATGACCAAAATAATTTCACAGTGTGTGGTCAACGTTGGAAACTCATAACACGAGTCACAAATGTTCAGAGGGAGAAACAATGGGTTGGGAACACTGGTTATCAACTAGCAAGTACAAATTCCTTCAACAAGCAGTGGCACGGTGTGGCTAGCATGCACAGTGACCAACCGAAGGATGCATACGTCACTGACTATGACCGAAGAAGTCCACTATGTGTGGTCAACATTGACAACTCATAACACGAGTCACAAATGTTCAGAGGGAGAGACTATGGTTTGGGAACCATATATATTGACTAGAAAGGACAGAGAACTTCAATATGTAGTGGCACGGTGTGGCTAGTATAAACACCAAACAACCAAACTAGGCATATCTCACTGACCGTGACCAAAGAAATTCAATATGGGTAGTCAACGTTGACCAACCATAACACGAGTCACAAATGGTATGGGAATAGCAGTTCTCAACTAGCAAGTACAACGACCTTCAGTCAGTAGTAGCACGGTGTGGCTACCATGCACAATGACTGACCAAAGGAGGCATATGTGCTGCCTTTGACCAAAGAAATCCGCTGTCTGTGGTCAACGTTGACAGCTCATGTTTCTGACCAGTGTGTTTCTGACCACTGTGTTTCTGACCACTCTGTCTCTGACCACTGTGTTTCTGGCCTTTGTGATTCTGACCATTGTGTGTCTAACCACTATGTTTCTCACCACTGTGTTTCTGACCACCGTGTTTCTGACCACTGTGTTTCTGACCACCGTGTTTCTGACCAGTGTGCTTCTGAGCACTGTGTTTGTGACCACTGTGTTTCTGACCAGTGTGTTTTTGACCAGTGTGTTTCTGAATAGTGTCTTTCTGACCACTGTGTTCCTGACCAGAGTGTTTCTGACCACTGTGTTTCTGACCACCGTGTTTCTGACCCGTGTGTTTTTGACCACGGTATTTCTGACCAGTGTGTTTCTGACCACTGTGTTTCTGACCAATGTGTGTTTGACCAATGTGGTTCTGACCACTGTGTTTCTGACCAGTGTGTTTTTTACCAGTGTGTTTCTGACCGCTGTCTTTCTGACCACTGTGTTTCTGACCACTGTGTTTCTGACCACTGTGTTTCTGACCAGTGTGTTTCTGACCACTGTGTTTCTGACCACTGTGTTTCTCACCACTGTGTTTCTGACCAGTGTGTTTCTGACCAGTGTGTTTCTGACCACTGTGTTTCTGACCAGTGTGTTTTTTACCAGTGTGTTTCTGACCGCTGTCTTTCTGACCACTGTGTTTCTGACCACTGTGTTTCTGACCACTGTGTTTCTGACCAGTGTGTTTCTGACCACTGTGTTTCTGACCACTGTGTTTATGAGCACTGTGTTTCTGACCAGTGTGCTTCTCACCACTGTGTTCCTGAGCAGTGCGTTTCTGACCACTGTGTTTCTGACCACTGTGTCTCTCACCACCGTGTTTCAGACCACTATGTATCTGACCAGTGTGGTTCTGACCACCGTGTTTCTCACCAGTGTGTTTCTGACCAATGTGTTTCTGACCAGTGTGTTTCTGACTACTGTGTTTCTGACCACTGTGTTTCTGACCACTGTGTTTCTGACCACTGTGTTTCTGACCACTGTGTTTCTGACCACTGTGTTTCTTACCACTGTGTTTCTGGCCACTGTGTTTCTGACCGTTGTGTTTCTGACCAGTGTGTTTCTGACCACTGTGTTTCTGACCACTGTGTTTCTGACCACTGTGTTTCTTACCACTGTGTTTCTGGCCACTGTGTTTCTGACCGTTGTGTTTCTGACCAGTGTGTTTCTGACCACCGTGTTTCTGACCACTGTGTTTCTGATCAGTGTGTTTCTGACCAGTGTGTTTCTGAACAGTGTCTTTCTGACCAGTGTGTCTCTGACCAGTGTGTTTCTGACCATGGTGTTTCTTACCAGTGTGTTTCTGACCACTGTGTTTCTGACCACTGTGTTTCTGATCAGTGTGTTTCTGACCAGTGTGTTTCTGAACAGTGTCTTTCTGACCAGTGTGTCTCTGACCAGTGTGTTTCTGACCATGGTGTTTCTTACCAGTGTGTTTCTGACCACTGTGTTTCTAAGCACTGTGTTTGTGACCAGTGTGTTTCTGACCAATGTGGTTCTGACCAGTGTGTTTCTGACCAGTGTGCTTCTGACCAGTGTGTTTCTGACCAGTGTGTTTCTGACCAGTGTGTTTCTGACCACTGTGTTTCTGACCACGGTGTTTCTTACCACTGTGTTTCTGATCAGTGTGTTTCTGACCAGTGTGTTTCTGACCAGTGTGTTTCTGACCAGTGTGTTTCTGACCACTGTGTTTCTGACCACTGTGTTTTTGACCGGTGTGTTTCTGACCACAGTGTTTCTGAACAGTGCGTTTCTGACCAGTGTGTTTCTGACCACTGTGTTTCTGACCACTATGTTTCTGACCATTATGTTTCTGAACAGTGTGTTTCTGACCAGTGTGTTTCTGACCGGTGTGTTTATGACCACTGTGTTTCTGACCACTGTGTTTCTGACCAATGTGTTTCTGACCACCGTGTTTCTGACCACCGTGTGTCTGACCACCGTGTTTCTGACCACCGTGTTTCTGACCACTGTGTTGCTGACCACTGTGTTTCTGACCAGTGTGTTTCTGACCGGTGTGTTTCTGACCAGTGTGTGTCTGACCACTGTGTTTCTGACCACTGTGTTTCTGACCACTGTGTTTCTGACCACTGTGTTTCTGACTAGTGTGTTCCTGACCAATGTGTTTCTGACCACTGTGCTTCTGACCAGTGTGTTTCTGACCTGTGTGTTTCTGACTAGTGTGTTTCTGACCACCGTGTTTCTGACCACTGTGTTTCTGACCAGTATGTTTCTAACCAATGTGGTTCTGACAACTGTGTTTCTGACCACTGTGTTTGTGACCAGTGTGTTTCTCACCACTGTGTTTCTGACCAGTGCGTTTCTGACCACTGTGTTTTTGACCACTGCGTTTCTCACCACTGTGTTTCTGACCACTATGTTTCTGACCTGTGTGTTTCTCACCGCCGTGTTTCTGACCAGTGTGTTTCTGACCACTTTGTTTCTGACCAGTGTGTTTCTGACCACTGTGTTTCTGACAACTGTGTTTCTGACCAGTGTTATTCTGACAACTGTGTTTCTGACCACTGTGTTTCTGACCAGTGTGTTTCAGACCACTGTGTTTCTTACCATTGTGTTTCTGACCGGTGTGTTTCTGACCAGGGTGCTTTTGACCACCGGGTTTCTGACGACTGTTGTTTCTGACCACCGTGTTTCTGACGACTGTTGTTGACCACTGTGTTTCTGACCACTGTGTTTCTGACCACTGTGTTTCTGACCACTGTTTTTCTGACCAGTGTGTTTCTGACCACTGTGTTTATGACCACTGTGTTTCTGACTATCGTGTCTCTGACCAGTGTCTTTCTGACCACCGTGTTTCTGACCACTTTGTTTGTGACCACTGTGTTCCGGACCAGTGTGTTTCTGGCCACTGTGCTTCTGACCACTGTGTTTCTGACCAATGTGGTTATGACCACTGTGTTTCTGACCACTGTGTTTTGGACCACTGTGTTTCTGACCACTGTGTTTCTGACTACTGTGTTTATGACCAGTTTGTTTATGACCTCTGTGTTTCTGACCAGTGTGTTTCTGACCACTTTATTTCTGACCACTGTGTTTCTGACTACTGTGTTTCTGACCAGTGTGGTTCCGACCAGTGTGTTTCTGACCACTGTGTTTCTGACCCGATTGTTCCTGGCCACTGTGTTTCAGACCAGTGTGTTTCTGAACAGTGTGTTCCTGACCACTGCGTGTCTGACCACCGTCTTTCTGGCCAGTGCGTTTCTGACCACTGAGTTTCTGACCATTGTGATTCTGACCAGTGTGTTTCTGACCACTGTGTTTCTGACCAGTGTGTTTCTGACCAGTGTGTTTCTGACCACTGTGTTTCTGACCAGTGTGTTTCTGACCACCGTGTTTCTGACCACTGTGTTTCTGACCAGTGTGTTTCTGACCACTGTGTTTCTGACCA
>SZWC01000195.1:193742-222694 GCA_023375785.1 Penium margaritaceum
TGTGTTTCTGACCACTGTGTTTCTGACCAGTGTGTTTCTGACCAGTGTGTTTCTGAGCAGTGTGTTTCTGACCAATGTATTTATGACCACTGTGTCTCTGTCCACTGTGATTCCGACCACTGTGTTTCTGACCACTGTGTTTCTTACCAGTGTGTTTCTGAGCAGTGTGTTTATGACCACTGTCTTTCCGACCAGTGTGTTTCTGACCACTGTGTTTCTGACTAGTGTGTTTCTGACCAGTGTGTTTCTGACTACTGTGTTTCTGACCTGTGTTTTTCTGACCATTGCGTTTCTGACCAATGTGTTTCTGACCACTGTGTTTCTGACCAATGTGTTTATGGCCACTGTGTTTCTGACCACTGTGTTTCTGACCACGGTGTTTCTGACCACTATGTTTCTGACCACTGTGTTCTGACCACTGTGTTTCTGACCACTGTGTTTCTGACTATTGTGTTTCTGACCACTGTGGTTCTGACCAGTGTGTTTCTGACCAGTGTGTTTCTGACCAGTGTGTTTCTGACCAGTGTGTTTCTGACCAGTGTATTTCTGACCACTGTGTTTCTGACCACTCTATTTCTGACCAGTGTGTTTCTAACCACCGTGTTTTTTGCCATTGTGTTTTTGACCAGTGTGTTTCTGACCACTGTGTTTCTGACCACTGTGTTTCCGACCACTGTGTTTCTGACCAGTGTATTTCTGACCAGTGTGTTTCTGAGCACTGTGTTGCTGACCACTGTGTTTCTGACTAGTGTCTCTCTGACCAGTGTCTTTCTGACCATTGTGTTTCTGACCACTGTGTTTGTAACTGTAAGAAGAATGCTGACACAAGAACAGCGGCAGCAGAAGCAAGCAGAAGCATCGGAACATGCAACCGTACGTCAGCAGTGAGGGCTTGTTCCCCAGTTGGCTCAGAAACGGGAGCAGGAAGGCCGGTGGTGTCCGATATCCTCACGGCGGAAGTTTTGGCTGCAGCTGCTGACGAGGCGAGGAGGTGATGCGAGGAGGCGGAACATGCAATCGTACGTCCTTGGTTCTGTGACCCGGCTTTGGTTTCTGTGACCCGGCTTTGGTTTCTATGACCCGGCTTTGGTTTCTCTGACCCGGCTTTGGTTTCTGTGACCCGGCTCTGGTTTCTCCGATTCCGCTTTTGTTTATGTGACATGGCTTGGTTTCTCTGACCCGGCTTTGGTTTCTTTGACCCGGCTTTGGTTTCTGTGACCCGGCTTTGGTTTATGTGACCTGGCTTTGGTTTCTGTGACCCGGCTTTGGTTTCTGTGACCCGGCTGTGGTTTCTGTGACCCGGCTTTGGGTTATGTGACCCGGCTTTGGGATCTGTGACCCGGCTTTGGGTTCTGTGACCCGGCTTTCGTTTATGTGACCCGGCTTTGGATTCTATGACCCGGCTTTGGTTTCTGTGAGCCGGTTTTGGTTTGTGTGACCCGGCTTTGGTTTCTCTGACCTGGCTTTGGTTTCTGTGACCTGGCTTTGGTTTCTGTGACCTGGCTTTGGTTTCTGTGACCTGGCTTTGGTTTCTGTGACCTGGCTTTGGTTTCTGTGACCTGGCTTTGGTTTCTGTGACCTGGCTTTGGTTTCTGTGACCTGGCTTTGGTTTCTGTGACCTGGCTTTGGTTTCTGTGACCTGGCTTTGGTTTCTGTGACCCGGCTGTGGTTTCTGTGATCCAGCTTTGACTTCTATGACACAGCTTTGGTTTCTGTGTCCTAAATTTGGTTTATCTGACCCGGCTTTGGTTATCGTGACCCGGCTTTGGTTTCTGTGATACGGCTTTGGTTTCAGTGACCCGGCATTGGTTTCTGTGACCCGGCTTTGGTATTTGTGACTCGGCTTTGGTCTTTGTGACCCGGATTTGATGTCTATGACCCAGCTTTGGGTTCTGTGACCCGCCTTGGTTTCTGTGACCCGGGTTTGGGTTTTGCGACCCGACTTAGGTTTGTGTGACCCGGCTTTGGTTTCTGTGATCCGGCTTTGGTTTCTGTGACCCGGTTTTGGTTGTAGTGACCCGGGTTTGGTTTATGTGATCCAACTTTGGTTTCTATGACCCGGCTTTGGTTTATGTGACCCGGCTTTGGTTTCTCTGACCCGGCTTTGGTTTTTGTGACCGGGCTTTTGTTTCTGTGACCCGGCTTTGGTTTCTGTGATCCTGATCTGGTTTCTTTGACCCGCCTTTGGTTGCTGTTACTCGGCTCTGGTTTATGTGACATGGCTTGGTTTCTGTGACCCGGCTTTGGTTTCTGTGATCCGGATGGGGAGAAGTGGAACCGGGTGGGTTCAAGGAGATGGTGGATGTTCAGGGCACTGGCCATCCACAGCGCGATGGTGGTATGTGTGGCGTCAATGTCCACAATGGTCACGAACTTGCGGCCACAGACCCAGGCGTAGCACAATGCAACGTGGACCTCAGCGGGCGGAGGTGGTCCGGAGATCAGTGGAGCGAGAGCCCATGTGCACGATGCGCCGGCAGCGTCCGCTCTGACGCGGGAGTGAGCCGTGAGGACTTTGTGGGCCACCATGCAGACTCCCGTGTTGTGGTCGAGGGAACATGAGAGGCGGATGCTGACGGGAGCAAGGGAAAGATTGAGGGAGGAGAAGAGGATAAAGAGACATTTCGCGGACGCAGGGGAGTGAAGGAGAAAGTCGACTAGGGAAAGAGGGTGGTTGTTATCCAGAAGAGGGGAGGCGACAGGTGTTGAGGGTGTTGGTGAGGGATGAATAACCGATGGAGCAGCGGAAGAGGCCTGACGGGGACGTGGGAGGGAAGAGTGTGGAGGGAGGTGTGCAGCAATCTCTTCATGGGTCCAGCCGCGAATCGTGGGATTGTAGCGGCGGGCAAGCTAGAGGCCATCGGTGGGAAGAGCGGGAGGCGGCTCCACAAAGTCCAGGTCCGAGGAAGAGTGCGACTCAGCCAGCAGTTGGTGCGTAATGTCTTGCTCATCAGCTGTGAGCTCACGGGTGACACCCTCCAACTGGGGGTCGGCATTATCAGGAGATGGAATGGGTTGGAGGACAGGGTCCGCAAGATTATCCCGTCGATCCGTGGAGGTTGGCCATGCCTCATGTGGGAGGCGAGTGAGAGCATCCGTGTTGCGGTTGGACAAAGCAGGCTGATACTTGATTTTCATGTTGTAACCCTGCAGGAGGCGAGCCCACTTGGCCAAAATACCCTCATGGTTCTGAGTGGTGAGGAGCCACTGAAGGGCCTGATGATCAGTGATGACGGTGAAGGGCTTCTCGTTCTTCACGAAGTCGCGGAAGTGCTCGAGAGCCCAGAGGATGGCCAGGCACTCGCCCTTCAATGGTGGGTATTTCCGCTCGCCATCTGTGAGCGAGTGGCGTACGGGATGACCCGTTGGACCGGCCCTTGGACCGTCTACGACAGAACCGCACCAAGACCGTCCCGCGACCAGTCGGTGGTAATGGACAACAGGAGGCTAAAGTCGGGGAATTCCAACATGGGTGGGGTAACCAGCCGATGCTTGATCTCCGGCCATGCCGCTGCACACTCCCACGTCCATTCGAAGATCACATCTTGGTGTGTGATATGATGTAAAGGGCGGATGTTGTGGGCATGGTCACCGATCTTGCTTGTGCGTGTCCGTTGAGATTCGTGCGGTCCTTGTTATTGTGTGTGCTTGGATGTGCTCCGAGCTTTCTCGCTGGTTTCTCTTATTTATTTCCGACACGTACACCTTTGTACAATTTCGTTCAACTTAGTACAACTCAGTAAACCTCCGTTGAATGTGGTACAACTCCGTACAATTCCATATAACTCCCTAAAACTCCGTACAACTCTATACAGCTCCATACAACTCCGTACAACTCCATGAATATCTGAACAACTTCGTTCGACTCCGTACAACCCCGTACAACTATGAACAACTCCGTACAACCCCCTACAACTTCGTACAACTCTTTATAACTCCGTATAACTGCATACAACTCCGTACAACTCCGTACAACTCCATACAACTCGGTACAACTCTGTACAACTCAGTACAACTCTGTACATTTCTGCGCAACTCCGTGCAACTTCGTACAACTCCACACAACTCCGTACAACTTAGTACAACTCCATACAACTCCGTTCAACTCCGTACAACTTGGTACAGCTCCATACAACTCCGTGCAACTCCGTAAAACTCCGTACAACTCCGTACAACCCTATACAACTCCACACAACTCCGTACAACCCCATACAACTCCATACAACTCCATACAATTATGCACTACATTGCACAGCTCCGCACAACTCCGTACAACTACGTATAGCTCCATACAACCCCGTGCAACTCTGTACAACTCTGTACAACTGCGTGCAACTCCGCATAACTCCGTACAACTCTATACAAATCCATACAACACTGTACAATTTTGTACAACTCCGTACAACTCCTTACAACTCCGTAAAACTACGTGCAACTCAGTTCAACTCCGTACACCTCCGTACAACTCCGCACAACCATGTACAAATCCGTACAACGTTTTACAACTCCTCACAACTCCACACAACTCTGTACAATTCCGTACAACTCCGTACAACTTTGTACAGCTCCGTAAAACTCTTTACAATCCCGTACAACTCTGTACAACCCCGTACAACCCCATACAAGCAGGTACTACTCTGTACAACTCCGTACAGCTTTGTACAACTCCACACAACTCTGTACAACTCCGTACAACTCTGTACAGCTTTGTATACCTCAATACGACCCCTTACAACTCCTCACAACTCCGTACAACTCCGTAGAATTCTGTACAACTCCGTACAATTCTGTACAACTCCGTACAATTCTGTACAACTCTGTACAACTCATTACAACTCTGTACAACTATGTACAACTCTGTACAATTCCAAACAACTCTGAACGACTCCGCACAGCTCCGTAAAACTCCGTACAAATCTGAACAACTCCGTACAACTATATACAACTGCGAACAACTCTGTACAACTCGGTACAACTCCGTACAACTCCGTACAACTCCGTACAACCCCGTACAACTTTGTACAAATCCGTACAACTCCGTACAACTCCATACAACTCCGTACAACTCCGTACAGCTCCATACAACTTCGTACAACTCTGTACAACTCCATACAACTCCGCACAGCTCCGTACAACTCAGAACAACTCCGTAAAACTCTGTACAACCCCGTACAACTCCATACTACTTCTTACAACTCAGTATAACTCTGTTGAACTCTGTACAACCCCGTACATTTCCGTACAACTCCATAAAACCCCGTACAACTACGTTCGACTCCGTACTATCCCGTAGAGTACCGTACAACTCCGGACAACTCTGTACGACTCGTGATACCTCCGTACAACACCGTACAACTCCGTAGAACTCCGTAAAACTATGTACAACTCCGTACAACTCCATACAACACCGTACAACCCCGTACAACTCCGTACAACTCCATACAACTCCGTACAACTCCATGTAACTCAGTATAACTCCGTAAAACTCCGTTAAACCCCGTACAATGCTGTTCAATTATGCACAATGCCCTACAACTCTGTACATCTTCGTACAACTCCGTAATTATGCGTACACCTACGTTCAAGTCCGTATTACCACGTACAATCCCATACAACTCCTAAAAACTCCGTACGACTCCCTATCACTCCGTGCAACTTCGTACAACTCCTTATGACTCCATAAAACACCGTACAACTCCGAACAACTCTTTTCAGCTCCATACAGCTCGCTACAATGCTCTACAAATCCGCTCAACTCCGTACAACTCTGTATAACTCCGTGTAACTCCATACAACTCCGTACAACTCTGCACAACTCCGTACAACTCCGTACAACTCCGTGCAACTCCGTTCAACTCCGTACCACTTGGTTCAGCTCTGTACAACTCCGTACAAATCTGTACGACTCCTTACAACTCCTCATTAATTTGCACAGCTCTGTACAACTATGTACAACTCCGTACAACTCCGTATAGCTCAGTACAACTTCGTACAACTCGGTAAAACGCTGTACAACTCCGTTCAACTCCGCATAACTCCGTACAACTCCGTACAAATCCATACAACACTGTCCAATTTCGTACAGTTTCGTACACTTCTGTACAATTCCTTACAACTCCGTACAACTCCGTACAGCTCGGTACATCTCCCGTACAGCTCCGTACAACTCACCACAACTCTGTACAACTCCGTACAACTTTGTACAACTCACTACAACTCCACACAACTCCGTACAACTCTGTACAACTCTAAATTGCTCTGTACAACTCTATACAACCCCGTACAACTCCGTACAATCCCGTATAATCCCATACAAGCACGTACAACTCTGTACAACACCGTACAACTCCGTACAACTCCTTTAAACTCCTAACAACTCCGTATAACCTTGTACAATTATATACAACGCCGTACAATTCCTTAAAACTCCGTACAACTCCGTCCAGCTCCGTACAACTCTGTACAACTCCGAAAACGCCCTTACAACTCCTCACAACTCGGTAAAACCCGGTACAACTCCGTACAACTCACTACAACTGCAAACGAATCTGTTCAACTCCGTACAACTCCGTAAATCTCTCCACAACTACGTTCAACTCCGTACAACCCCGTACAGCCTCGTACAACTCTGAACAACTCCGTACAATTATGTAAAACTCCGTACAAATATGTAGAACTCCGTACAACTCCGTACAACTCCCTACAACTCCGTACAACACTGTACAACCCTGTACAACCCTGTTCAATCCTGTTCAACCCCGTACAACTCCGTACAACTCCGTACAACTCCGTACAACTCCGTACAACTGTACTCCGGACAGGGATCAGGGACTTGAATCGAGAAATCAAATCAGGGACTTGGATCAGGGACTCGGATCGGGGACCCGGATCGAGGACTCTGATCGGGGACTTGGATCGGGACTCGGACCACGGACTCAGATCCGGGACTCGGATCGGGGAGTCTGATTGGGGACTGGATCAGGGAGTGCGACTTGGGACTCGGGTTGGGGACTCGGATCGGGGATTTGATCGAGGACTCGGATCAGGGACTTGGATTGGGGACTCGGATTGGGGACTCAGATCGGGGACTCAAATCGGGGAATCGGATCGGGGACTCGATCAGGGACTCGATCAGGGACTCGGATAGAGGACTCGGATGAGGAACTCAGATTGGGGACTTGGTTCGCGGACTCGGATCGGGGACTCGGACTGGGATCTCAGATCGGGGACTCAGATCCGGGATGCAGATTGGGGACTCTGATCAGGGACTTGGATTGGACACTTGGATCAGGGACTCGGACCGGGGATTTGGATGAAGGACTTGGACCAGGGAGTGGGATCGGGGACTCAGATCGGGAACTCGGAGCTGGGACTCCGTTTGGGGACTCGGATCAAGAACTCCGATCGGGGATTCAGATGGGGGATTTGGACAGGGGACTTGGCCTGAGGGCTCGGATCAAGGACTATCTGAATGGAGACTTGAATTGGGGACTCGGATCAGGGATTTGGATCGGGGACTTGGATCGGGACTCGGATTGGAGACTCGGATCAAGGACTCGGATCGGGACTCAGATCGGTGACTCGGATCGGGGACTCAGATCGGGGACTGGGATCGAGACCTCGGATCAGTGACTTTTATTGGGGACAGGAATCAGAGACTTGCATCAGGAACTCAATTCAGGGACTTGGATCGAGGACTCGGATTGGGGACCTGGATTGGGGACTCTGACCATGGACTCGGATCGGGGACTTGGAGCAGGGTCTCGGATCGGGGACTCGGATCGGGGACTAAGATCGAGGACTCGGATTGGGGACTTGGATTGGGGACTCGGATTGGGGACTGGATCAGGGAATGCGACTCGGGACTCGGGTAGGGGACTTGGATCAGGGATTGTATCGAGGACTCATATCAGGGACTCCGATTGGGGACCCGGATTGGGGACTCGGGTTGTGGACTCGGATCAGGAACTCAGATTGGGGACTCGGTTCGGGGACTCGGATCGGGGACTCGGATCGGGGACTCGGATCGGGGACTTGGATTGGGGACTCGGATCGGGGACATGGATCGGGGACTCGGATCAAGGACTCAAATTGGGAACTCTGATTGCGGACTCAAACCGGGGACTCGGATCGAGGACTTGGATTCGGGACTCGGAGCGGGGACTCGGATGGGGGACGCGGATCAGGGAATCGGACCAGGGACTCGAATCGGGGACTGGGACAGGGGACTCGGATCGGGGACTCGGATCAGGGACCCGGATCGGGAACTCGGATCGGGGACTCAAGTGGGGGAGTCAGATGGGGGACCCGGGTTGGGGATTGCGATCGATAACTTAGGTCAGGGATTGGATCGGGAACATGGATCAGGGACTCGGATCAGGGATTCACATCATGGACTCCGATCAGGGACTTGGATCGGGGACTCAGATAGAAGACTCGAATCAGGAACTCGGACTGGAGACTCGGATTGGGGACTCGGATCGGGGACTTGGATCAGGGACTTGGATCGGGGACTCTGCTCGGGGACTCGGCTCGGGGACTCGGATCGGGGACTCGGATCGGGGACTCGGATCAGAGACTTGGATCGAGAACTCGGGTCAGGGACTCGGATCAGGGACTCAGATCGGGGACTTGGATCAGGGACTCTGATTGGGGACATGGATCGGGGACTTGGATCAGGGTCTCGGATCAGGGACTCAGATCCGGGACTCGAATTGGGGACACATATCAGGGACTCGGACTGGGGACTTCAATCGGGGACTCGGATCGGGGACGCGTATCAGGGACTCGGATTGGGGACTTCAATCGGGGACTGGGATTGGGGACTCGGAACAAAGACTCGAATCGGGGACTCGGATTGGGGACTCGGATCAGGGACACAAATTGCGGACTCGGATCAGGGATTCAGGCCGGGGACTCAATTTGGAGAATCAGATTGGGTCTCTGATCGGGACTCGGATCGGGGACTCGGATCGGGGACTCGGATCGGGGACTCGGATCAGAGACTTGGATCGAGAACTCGGGTCAGGGACTCGGATCAGGGACTCAGATCGGGGACTTGGATCAGGGACTCTGATTGGGGACATGGATCGGGGACTTGGATCAGGGTCTCGGATCGGGGACTCAGATCGGGGACTCGAAGTGGGGACACGTATCAGGAACTCGGATTGGGAACTTCAATCGGGGACTCGGATCGGGGACTCGGATCAGGGACTCGGACTGGGGACTCGGATTGGGGACTTGGATCAGGGACAGGGATCGGGGACTCGGAACAAAGACTCGAATTGGCGACTCGGATTGGGGACTCGGATCAGGGACACAAATTGCGGACTCGGATCAGGGATTCAGGCCGGGGACTCAGTTTGGAAAATCAGATCGGGGACTCTGGTCGGGGACTCGGATCAGATACTCAGATCGGGGACTCGGATCGGGGGCTCGGATCAGGGACTCAGATCGGGTCATTTGACTTCTACCTCTAGACTTTTGCCTCTTGCCTTTTTGCCTTTTGCCTTTTGCCTTTTGACTTTTGCCTTTTGCCTTTTGCCCTTTGCCCTTGCCTTTTGACTTTTTACTTTTGCCTTCTGACTATTGCCTTTTGCCACTCTACATTTGACTTTGGACCTTTGCCTTTTGCCTTTTGCCAATTTACTTATGCCTTTTGCCCTTTGCCTTCTGCCTTTTGCCTTTGCCTTTTGACTTTTGACACACTGCCTTTTGACTTTATACTATTGCCTTTTGCATTTTAACGTTTGTCTTTTTACTTTTGACTCTTGCCTTTTGACTTTTGACAAATTTCTATTGACGTTTGACTTTCGACTTTTAACTCTTCCTTTTGCGTTGCGACGTTTGCCTTTTGCGTTTTACCTGTTGCCTTTTGCCTTTTGACGTTTGACATTTGCCTATTGCGTTTTGACTTTTGCCCCTTTTATGTTTGCCCTTTGCCTTTTGCCTCTTGCATTTTGCCTTTGCCTCTTGACTTTCTACATTTGCCTTTTGACTTCTGACTTTTTCCTTTGCCTTTTGCCTTTTGCCTGTTGCCTTTTGCCTTTTGACTGTTGACATATGCCTTCTTCCTTTTGCCATTTGCCTATTGAAATCTTCATTTGCCTTTTGCCTGTTTCCTTTGCCTTTAGAATTTTGACATTTCCGGTTTGACTTTTGCCTTTTGCCTTTGACTTTTGCCTTTTGACTTTTGACGTTAGCCTCTGGACTTTTGCCTTTTTCCTTTAGACCTTTGACGATTGACTTTTGCCTCTTGCCATTTGACTTGTGACTTTTGCCTTTTGCCTTCGGACTTTTGACTTATGCCTTTTGCCTTTTGACTTTTTACTTTTGCCTTTTGCTATTTGCTATTTGCCGTTTGCCTTTTTCTTTTCGCCTTTTACCCTTTGCCTTGTGCCATAGTTATGCCAGAGTTGTGCCAGAGTTGTGCCAGAGATGTGCCATAGTTGTGCCAGAGTTGTGCCAGAGTCGTACCAGAGTTGTGGCAGAGTTGTGCCAGACTTGTGTCAGACTTGTGCCAGGGTTGTGCCAGAGTTGTGCCAGAGTTGTGCCAGAGTTGTGCCAGAGCTGTGCCAGGGTTGTGCCAGAGTTGTGCCAGAGTTGTACCGGAGTTGTGCCAGAGTTATACCAGAGTAGTGCCAGAGTTGTGCCAGAGTTTTGCCAGACATGTGCCAGAGTCGTGCCAGAGTTGTGCCAGGGTTGTGCCAGAGTTGTGTCAGAGTTGTGCCAGAGTTGTGCCAGAGCTGTGCCAGAGTTGTGCCAGCGTTGTGCCAGATTTATGCCAGAGTTGTGCCAGAGTTGTGCCAGAGTTGTTCCAGAGTTGTGCCAGAGTTGTGCCGAGTTGTGCAAGAGGTGTGCCAGAGTTGTGCCAGAGTTGTGCCAGGGTCGTGCCAGAGTCGAGCCAGAGTTGTGTCAGAGTTGTGCCAGAGTTGTGCGAGAGTTGTGCCAGAGTTGTGCCAGAGTCGTGCCTGAGTTGTGCCAGAGTAGTGCCAGAGTTGTGCCAAAGTTGTAGCAGAGTTGTGCCAGAGTTGCACCGGAGGTGTGCCAGAGTTGTGCCAGGGTAGTGCCAAAGTTGTGCCAGAGTTGTGCCAGAGTTGTGCGAGAGTAGTGCCAGAGTTGTGCCAGAGTTGTGCCAGAGTCGTGCCTGAGTTGTGCCAGAGTAGTGCCAGAGTTGTGCCAAAGTTGTAGCAGAGTTGTGCCAGAGTTGCACCGGAGGTGTGCCAGAGTTGTGCCAGGGTAGTGCCAAAGTTGTGCCAGAGTTGTGCCAGAGTTGTGCGAGAGTAGTGCCAGAGTTGTGCCAGAGTTGTGCCAGAGTCGTGCCTGAGTTGTGCCAGAGTAGTGCCAGAGTTGTGCCAAAGTTGTAGCAGAGTTGTGCCAGAGTTGCACCGGAGGTGTGCCAGAGTTGTGCCAGGGTAGTGCCAAAGTTGTGCCAGAGTTGTGCCAGAGTTGTGCGAGAGTAGTGCCAGAGTTGTGCCAGAGTTGTGCCAGAGTCGTGCCTGAGTTGTGCCAGAGTAGTGCCAGAGTTGTGCCAAAGTTGTAGCAGAGTTGTGCCAGAGTTGCACCGGAGGTGTGCCAGAGTTGTGCCAGGGTAGTGCCAAAGTTGTGCCAGAGTTGTGCCAGAGTTGTGCCAGGGTTGTGCCAGAGTTGTGCCAGAGTAGTGCCAGAGTTGTGCCAGAGTTGTGGCAGAGTTGTGCCAGAGTTGTGCCAGAGTTGTGCCAGGGTTGTGCCAGGGTTGTGCCATAGTTGTGCCAGAGTTGTGCCATAGTTGTGCCAGAGTTGTTCCAGAGTTGTGCCAGATTTGTGCCAGAGTTTTGTAAGAGTTATGCCATAGTTGTGCGAGAGTTGTGCCAGAGTTGTGCCAGAGTTGTGCCAGAGTTGTGCCAGGGTTGTGCCAGGGTTGTGCCATAGTTGTGCCATAGTGGTGCCATAGTTGTGCCAGAGTTGTTCCAGAGTTGTGCCAGATTTGTGCCAGAGTTGTGCCAGAGTTTTGTAAGAGTTCTGCCATAGTTGTGCCAGAGTTGTGCCAGAGTTGTGCCAGATTGGTGCCATAGTTGTGCCAGAGTTGTGCCAGAGTTGTGCCAGAGTTGTGCCAGAGTTGTGCCATAGTTTAGCCAGAGTTGTGCCAGAGTTGTTCCAGAGTTGTGCCAGGGTTGGGCCAGAAGTGTGCCAGAGTTGTGCCGAGTTGTGCCATAGTTCTGCCAGAGTTGTGCCGGAGTTGTGCTCGAGTCAGGCTAGGGTCGTGCCAGAGTTGTGTCAGAGTTGTGCCTGAGTTGTGCCAGAGTTGTGCCAGAGTTGTGCCAGAGTTGTGCAAGAGTTGTGCAAGAGTTGTGCCGGAGTTGTTCCATAGTTGTGCCAGAGTTGTGTCAAAGTTGTGCCAAAGTTGTGCCAGAGGTGTGCCAAAGTTGTGCCAGAGTTGTGCCATAGCTGTGCCAGAGTCGAGCCAGACTTGTGCCAGAGTTGTGCCAGAGTTGTGCCAAAGTTGTACCAGAGTTGTTCCAGAGTTGTGCCAGGGTTGTGCAAAAATCGTGCCAGAGTTTTGCCAGAGTTGTGCCAGAGTTGTGCCAGAATTGTGCCAGTGTTGTGCCAGATTGGTGCCAGAGTTGTGCAAGAGTTGTGCCATACGTGTGCTAGACTTGTGGTAGAGTTGTGCCAGAGTTGTGCCAGAGTTGTGCCAGAGCAGTGCCAGAGTTGTGCCAGAGTTGTATCAGAGTTGTGCCAGAGTTGTGCCAGAGTTGTGCCAGAGTTGTGCCAGAGTTGTGCCAGAATTGTGCCAGAGTGGTGCCAGAGTTGTGCTAGTGTTGTGCCAGAGTTATTCCAGAGTTGTGCCAGATTTGTGCTAGAGTTGTGCAAGAGTTGTGCAAACGTTGTGCCAGAGTTGTGCCAGAGTTGTGCCATAGTTGTACCAGAGTCGTGCCATATTCGTGCCAGAGTTGTGCCAGAGGTATGCCAGACTTCTGCCAGAATTGTGCAAGAGTTGTGCTAGAGTTGTGCCAGAGTTGTGGCAGAATTGTGGCAGAGTTGTTCCAGAGTTGTGCTAGTGTTGTGCCAGAGTTGTGCCAGGGCTGTGCCAGAGTTGTGGCAGAGTTGTGCCATAGTTGTGCCAGAGTTGTGGCAGAGTTGTGCCAGAGTTGTGCCAACGTTGTGCTAAAGTTGTGCCAGAGTCGTCCCAGAGTTGTGCCAGGGTTGTGCCAGAGTTGTGCCAGGGTTGTGCCAGAGTTGTTGCAGAGTTGTTCCAGAGTTGTGACAGAGTTGTGTTAGAGTTGTGCCAGACATGTGCCAGAGTTGTGACGAGTTGTGCCAGAGTTGTGCCAAAGTTGTGCCAGAGTTGTGCCAGAGTCGTGCCAGGGTTGTGCCAGAGTTGTGTCAGAGTTGTGCCAGAGTTGTGCCAGATTGGTGCCATAGTTGTGCCAGAGTTGTGCCAGAGTTGTGCCAGAGCTGTGCCAGAGTTGTGCCAGAGTTGTGCCAGAGTTGTGCCAGAGTTGTGCCAGAGTTGTGCCAGAGTTGTGCCAGAGTTGTGCCAGGGTTGTGCCAGAGTTGTGCCAGGGTTGTGCCAGAGTTGTGCCAGAGTTGTGCCAGAGTTGGGCCAGAGTTGTGCCAGAGTTGTGCCGAGTTGTGCCAGAGTTCTGCCATAGTTGTGCCAGAGTTGTGCTCGAGTCGGGCCAGGGTCGTGCCAGAGTTGTGTCGGAGTTGTGCCTGAGTTGTGCCAGAGTTGTGCCAGAGTTGTGCCATAGTTGTGCAAGAGTTGTGCAAGAGTTGTGCCGGAGTTGTACCATAGTTGTGCCAGAGTTGTGCCAAAGTTGTGCCAAAGTTGTGCCAGAGGTGTGCCAGAGTTGTGCCAGAGTTGTGCCAGAGTTGTGCCAGAGTTGAGCCAGACTAGTGCCAGACTTGTGCCAGGGTTGTGCCAAATTTGTACCAGAGTTGTGCCAGAGTTGTGCCAGGGTTGTGCAAAATTTGTGCCATGGTTTTGCCAGAGCTGTGCCAGAGTTGTGCCAGAACTGTGCCAGTGTTGTGCCAGATTCGTGCCAGAGTTGTGCCAGAGTTGTGCCAGACTTGTGCCAGACTTGTGCTAGAGTTGTGCCAGAGTTGTGCCAGAGTTGTGCCAGAGTAGTGCCAGTGTTGTGCCAGAGTTGTACCAGAGTTGTGCCGGAGTTGTGCCAGTGTTGTGCCAGAGTTGTGCCAGAGTTGTGCCAGAGTGGTGCCAGAGTTGTGCCAGTGTTGTGCCAGAGTTCTTCCATAGTTGTGCCAGAGTTGTGCTAGAGTTGTGCCAGCCTTATGCCAGATTTGTACCAGAGCTGTGCCAGAGTTGTGCCAGAGTTGTGCCAGAATTGTGCCAGAGTTGTGCCAGTGTTGTTCCAGAGTTGTGCCAGAGTTGTGCCAGAGTTGTGCGAGAGTTGTGTCAGAGTAGTGCCAGAGTTGTGCCAGAGTTGTGCCAGAGTTCTGCAAGAGTTGTGCCAGAGTTGTGCCAGAGTTGTGCCGAGTTGTGCCATAATTGTTCCAGAGTCGTGCCAGATTTGTGCCAGAGTCGTGCCAGGGTCGTGCCAGAGTTGTGTCAGAGTTGTGCCTGAGTTGTGCCAGAGTTGTGCCAGAGTTGTGCCAAAGTTGTGCTAGAGTTGTGCCAGAGTTGTGCCAGAGTTGTGCCGAGTTGTGCCATAATTGTTCCAGAGTCGTGCCAGATTTGTGCCAGAGTCGTGCCAGGGTCGTGCCAGAGTTGTGTCAGAGTTGTGCCTGAGTTGTGCCAGAGTTGTGCCAGAGTTGTGCCAAAGTTGTGCTAGAGTTGTGCCAGAGTTGTGCCAGAGTTGTGCCAGAGTTGTGGCAGAGTTGTGCCGAGTTGTGCCAGAGTTGTGCCAGAGTTGTGCCAGAGTTGTGCCAGGGTCGTGCCAGGGTCGTGCCAGACTTGTGTCAGAGTTGTGGCATAGTTGTGCCATAGTTTTGCCAGAGTTGTGCCAGAGTTGTGCCAGAGTTGAGCCAGACTTGTGCCAGAGTTGTGCCAGAGTTGTGCCAGGGTTGTGCCAGGGTTGTGCAAGAGTTGTGCCAGGGTCGTGCGAGACTTGTGTCAGAGTAGTGCCATAGTTGTGCCAGGGTTGTGCCAGAGTTGTGCCAGAGTTGTGCCAGGGTTGAGCCAGACTTGTGCCAGAGTTGTGCCAGAGTTGTGCCATAGTTGTACCAGAGTTGTGCCAGAGTTGTGCCAGAGTTGTGCCAGAGTTGTGCCAGAGTTATGCCAAAGTTGTGCAAGAGCTGTGCCAGAGTTGTGCCAGAGTTGTGCTAGAGTTGTGCCAGAGTTGTGCCAGAGTTGTTCCGGGGTTGTGCCAGACTTGTGCCAGAGTTGTGCCAGAGTTGTTGTTAATGATGTTTCGTTCATCCACCGGAGCATGAGAAAAATGGGGAGCCGGAACCCGGGTTCAAGGAAGGGAAGCGGAAAAAGGGAGGTCGACGAATCATCAAACGACGGCTCAAGCGAGGAAAATAAATCATTGGGAGGGCAGTTCGAATCCGGGAGGTGACGGGGCGCGAGGAGGATATTGCGGCGGGCCGCGTGAGCCAATCCGACCTGCCGAGAGGAAAAGAAGGCGGCCCGAGGCTGGCTTCATGGTAGCGGAGTCGCGTCCAATCCTCGAGGACAGGAGCGGTATTTGAAGCGCCTTATCCAGAAGCGTTTTGATGTGCGAGCCGCGAAGTGGGGCTGGAGAGTGAGAAGAAGTCCGGGAAGAGGCGCCGCGAGGAGAAGATAAAAGGAGGAAGGATGAGAGAAAGAGGGCTGCTGATGCTAAGAGCTGCTGACGAGAGCCAACTGCAAGTGCTCCATCACAAGAAGCTGAGTAAGAAAGATTGACTTCGGACGTTACTGCCCCCAACCCTCGAGACGGCGCTCGCTACCGGCGGGTCGCGCTGCTGGACTCTCGTCTGGCGAGGGTGCAGGAAGCCGGTCCTGCAATCGCCGGCTAAACCGAGAGATTGCTGCCCCTCGGTTGAATCAGACCGTCGAGCGGGACCTGCATCACGTCTCGGGACAAGTTAGAATAGAGAAGTTATTCTAAATTACGGGCATAGGGGAACGGTGTGTGTGTGTGTGTGTGTGCCAGTCTCGGATGGGAAGACCACTCCCCGAGGAACACGTCGCGGAGCCATCATGGCCTGGTCCTGAGTTCCCTCGGGAGAACCAGCCCCCGAGCTCCAGGCGCGGTCTCAGAGACTCCCCGGTGACCTTCTACGCAATCTGTAGCTGCTGCAATGTTCCCCATTGCCTTGGGGCCCGGACGGTTCTGGGAGTGATGCAGTGGACGCACCACCCCGCAGGCAGAGCCCTGGAACAGTTCTGGCAGCTCTGGGTGCACAGGCTTCCCCGGGACGATGAGCCTCGCCACGTGGAGAGCTGGCAGGAGGTCGCGCGAGACGTCGGACGGCGTGCTGCGGAGGCGGCTGAAGAGCGAGGCCGAGGCGTCCCGGGCCTATCACCGCTATCAGCAAGAGCTTGCTCGCCTGCAAGAGGAGGACCCGACTCGTTTGCTGTCCCGTGCGGGTCGCCGTGCTAGTGGACCTCTGGAGTTGCGCCGTGTCATCCCACGGGTGGGCAACGAAGCCGTCACGCATCGCACAGTGCTAGTGCGAGGACTGGCGCCAGTCGATGATCCGGAGACACGGGAGGCCTATGGTTTGTGTGTGTTGCTCGGTTATGTCTAGGATGTTTATCATTTAGATAGGAGATAGGTTGGTTGATTGCACTTTTCTCGGTTGAACGCACATTCCGTGATTGTGCAAGCTCTCTCTCCCCTATGTAGTGAGACGAAATTCTTTCAATTTGATATCACATAGTACGGTGGATGAATGACCGTCGGTGCCTGATGAGAAGAATAAGTACAAATGCCTTAATTGTCTGGTGGATTGTTAGTCGCATCATCCTTTTAGCACTTATGAAGAGCTCTCAGTGTCAAGGTCACACTATCCGGTGAATGATTGATCGTTGGGGATTAATCGGGGTGAGTGAATTGCTGAAATAACCATGTGGTGATTATCTCGAGGCTGGCGGAAAGCAACGCGCAATTGACGCTGGTTCGGTGAATGATCCGTCGAATGCCCTCGAACGGTTAGGTGATTCGGAATAGAGCCGAATTACAGGGATAGCTCCGGAAGAGCGGACGCCTGCGGAGTTGATCCTCGCATGCTGTCAGACCCGATTCCGGCCGAAGGCGAAAAAGGGTATAACAGTGTTAATGGTGCGGTGAGTGTGGACTTCATTTGTTTTCCGTGACGAGTGTGACATGTGCCTGCAGATCAGTCTATAATCCGGACCAAGATTCTTCACGGAAGGAGCCGACGGATCCTCAACCGGATGAAAGGCGCATCGGCGCAAGAATGAAGGCAACGGTGCCGGTGCATCATCCAACGAATATCATTGGCAACGCAAAGATGAGCCCCAACGTGCCTCGTGCTTCCAAATAAGCAAGGATGAGGCGAGCCGTCGCCACACGCCGTTACGAGAGGATCCCTGATAACCCACCAGGACTCGACCCACGATTCGAATGGGACCCAGTGAATGATTGGTCCCCGCAGCTGTACAACGAGGAAGACGAGATGGACTCCGACGAGGAAGAGGAGTTCCACCTGCGGCGTCTCGAGGAACTTCGTGAATGGAAGGCAATCCGACAGGCGCGGTTGGCGGACCCAACGCAGGAGGATCCAGAGGAAGATGATGTGCATGACCCGGATAGGCAGTGTGACTCCATGCAAGTGGAAGATTATGTGTCCGACAAAGAAGAGGAAGTTGAGGCGGATGAAGGGTCCGTCTTACTTCATGAGGTCACAGCGCCATATGGGATGACCATTTACGAGGCAGTAGACATGACCCCAGCACAAGAGGCACCACGGCGCCTCGAGTTCTCTACACCAAGGGCGTCCTCACCTGCACACTCCACCACTCGTGACAAGGATGATGCATAATTGGACGACGTTCAAGAGGAACATGCAGAAGAGGATGGAGTATCTTTGAATCATCTTTCGGTACAAACACTACATGCCCTGCATCAACCTGTTACCTTCTGTCCGAGGGTGATTCCCTCTAGCCCCACTGTCCACCCTCGCCGACCGGCCTCATACAGCGAAGTGTCTCCACCTCAGACGGAGAGGAACTTGGAGGTAATGGGACGGCGGCCTAGAGAAGCTTGACGGGATGACCAGTCTGCTGTGACTTCGCATCGCTTGAATGCCATGCCACACCCCCAGCAACAATAACAAGTGAGCAGGGTGCCTTCTACAGTGACTGCATCACGCCGCTGAGATGTTCCCGAACCACGAGGGGTCAATGCTTCATCCACAATTGGACCCACCAAGCAAGTACGAGTCACAGCGGACGCGCACGTCCACACCGGGGCTCTGTCGACGAAAAACTCCACACCACCTGTACAGTCAAAACGGCAGCAATCCCATCATCAACAAGGCAAGACGTCGACCACGTCAGCGGCAGGAAGACTCCAGCAGCACTCCCGCATGGTGGGTGGGGTGACCGGACTTGGACAAGCATCAGTGGCCCATGGAAGTAAGCAGTATGCTGTATGGATGCAGACGAGAACCACAAGACAGCACATGGGGAATTCTGGACTGGGAGGAACCGATGCAGGACGCGCTCAATCAAGGGGAGCAGCGGTTGCTTCGTCAGCTGGTACCAGGGCAGTTGGCCTGGCGCAGGCACACCGATCTCACGTGGGGTCCGCGCCGCGGGCACAGGTGTAGATGGTGGCTCCGGAGGAACTGACTACAAGCCCAACGGTAAAGGCTTCCTATACCCTCCCAAAGCTCGATGTTTTCAAATGTGAACCAGAGGAGGACCCGGCTATGTGGCTGTCTAAGTTGGGCACTTGTCTCGACTACGGACTCCTGTCTCCTGACGACATTGTCCCAGCGGTACATCTCGCACTACAAGGGAAAGCCTTGGAGTGGTTTACGGCAGAGCACAAGGAACGCCCTTTTGCTGGCTTTGACGACCAGGCGAACATGATGACTAAGCGCTTTGACCTCATGAGCCTGGAGGAGGCAGAGCTCCAGATTCGTACAATCCGCATGAAGTCTGGGGAAAACATCAAGCTGCACAACGACAAGTTCACCAAGATCTCGGTGCGCTGCGTCGACATCCCCTTACGCATGATCAAGGAGTACTACCGGGATTCTCTTGTCCCAGCAATAGCCAACACTTTAGATCTCCGCCATTTCAACACGCTGGACGCCTTGAAGGAGGAAACCGAACATCAGCAGAAGGGAGATAAAACGACGAGCGGCTCGAGAGCAATCTGCACCAAAGGAGCATATGGCATCCACTATTCGCATGCCAGCGGGTGCTTCGGCGCCCAACCCAATGAACCTCCATAATTATCCACCAGGGAGTTGCTATGGATGCGGAGAGTTCACTCATCGGCGCCGGGAGTGCCCCAACCCCACCCCAATGCCCGGTGTGTCAGCCACAGGAGGACAATACCAGGGACGCGGATCAGCTGGAGCTGGCGCGACCCGGCAAGCTGTTGGCCCCAACATCACCGCCCGACCCTTTGGTCCGGCAGACAATGGACCGGTGCAATGGAAAGCATGTGTGCAGCAAAGGGAAACTGGAGAAATCCCAGCTGCCACTCAACCGTCCACTTCAGATGCGCCGGCACGAAATATGAAGCTCAGACTTCCTCTATCGGAGGAACAGGCCACGGAGACCCCCCCCCCGACGGAGGCAGAACGGGAATGGGTCACGGTGGTTCAAGCTCAAGGCGTAGAGGGATGGTCGATTGCCGAGATGTATGAACGCATGCGCCGATACAAGGAGCGACATGAACAGGCCGAATCTGATCTTCAGAAGTGTGTCGAAGCGCATTCGACGCGCTTACCAAGTCAGATCACAGCGATACCCTTGCAGCCCCCGCCACCCGCGCGCGCGCGGCCGCCAAGGGGTCCCACACCGCCGCGTTGCCAGAGGGTGTCCTTTGAACCTACGGCACGCAGTGAACCCGCTGCGGGTGTTATGACCTCCTTCCATCGTCCGTTCCAGGAGGTGTCCTTGTGATAATATTTACAGCAAAACCCCACTTGTCTCCAGGACTTCGAAGCAGTTCAGCAAGAATACGCGGAGAAGCTTCGACCAGCTGGCATTCGCCGTAGTCACACCCTAGTTGCGTCCTACTTGCACCCTAGTTGCACTCTAGTTGCACCCTAGTTGTGCCCTAGTTGCGCCCTTGTTGTGCCCTCGTTTCGTCCTCGTTGCGCCCTTGTTGCGCCCTTGTTGCGCTGAAGTTGCACCATAGTTGCGCCCTTATTACGCCCTAGTTGTGCCCCACTTGTGCCGTAGTTACGCCCTACTTGCGTCCTACTTGCGTCCTACTTGCGCTCTAGCTGCACCCTTGTTGCTTCCTAGTTGCACTAGCCCTTATAACGCCCTAGTTGTGCCCCACTTGTGCCGTAGTTATGCCCTACTTGCGCCCTACTTGCGACCTGCTTGCACTCTAGCTGCACCCTTGTTGCGTCCTAGTCGTCTAGCAAGTACAAAGATATTTCTTATGTATTGGCACGGTGTGGCTACCGTGCACAATGACCTATCCAAGTAGGCATACATCACTGTGCATTACCAAAGAAGAGTGGTGTGTATGGTCAGCGTTCACAGCTCATAATACAAGTCAAAAATGAGCAGAGAGAGACACAATGGTTTGGGAATACCCGGTATCGACTAGCAAAGACCGGTACAAATGGCCTTCAATAAGTAATGGCAGGGTGTGGCTACCATGCACAATGACCAACCAAAGTATGCTTGTGTCACTTAACATTATAAAAAAGAATTTCACTGTGTGTAGTCAACTTTCCTTCTTACAGCCGGTCAATCGAAGCAACGGTCTACAAGTTATTCAAGCTCAAAGTTGCACAAAGTGAAATTCCGTCCGTGTCAATTGGTTATGATTACATTCACTTTGTTACCATTCATAATTTTCAAACCTACCCTCAAACACCCCCTTATTTTATGTCCTCTACCCATGGGAACTCCTATACCATCATTTGGACATCACATGAACAACGTGTGAGTTGGCTTAGTGCTTATAGAGTTAGATTCGGGGGCGGTAGGTCCTGGGTTTGAATCCTCGTACACACAATATAGAATAGGCTCGCGACCTGGGGGGAGGTGCGGCCGTGTTGTGATACCTATACTCTACCTTTGAACCTAAGCCGGGGGAGGGGGAGGGGGTAGGGAGGGTGTCATAATGCGGTCGCAAAGATGTCCTCCAGGTCGTCCACGGAACATCCCTCTAGGGGGGTGGGAGGGAGTATTCAAGTGGAGGCACCTACGCGCAACAAATCAACAAAAACCGACCTGGTGTCAAAGGGAGGAACATTTTGCTACTTATTGACTAGCAAGTACAAAGACCTTCAACAAGTGGCACGGTGTGGCTACCATGCACAATGACCAACCAGATTATGCATGTGCCACTTACCATGACCAAATAATTTTACTATGTGTGGTCAACGTTGACAACCCATAATATGGGTCACGAACTGTAAGAGGGGGGAAAATTGTTTAGGAATACTAGATACCAAGTAGCAAGTACAACAACCTTCAGTCAGTAGTAGCACGGTGTGGCTACCATGCACAATGACCAACCAAAGTAGGCATGTGTACTTCCTTTGACCAAAGAAATCCGTTGTGTGTGGTCAACGTTGACAACTCATAATACGAGTCACAAATGGCCAGAGGGGGAAACAATGGTTTGGGAACACCAGGTATCAACTAGCAAGCATAATGACCTTCAATGAGTTGTGGCACGGTGTCGATACCATGCACGATGACCAACCAAAGTATGCTTATGTCACTGACCATGACCAAAGAATGTCACCATGTGTGGCAAACTTTGACATCTCATAACAGGAGGCACAAATGGTCAGAGTGGAAGATAATGGTTTCTGAATACTAGTTATCGACTAGCAAGTACAAATACCTTCAATGTATAGTGGCACGGTGTGGCTACAATGCACAGTGACCAACCAAAGTATGCATGTGTCACTGACCATGAACACATAATTCCACTTCATGTGGTCAATGTTGACAACTCACAACACGAGTCACAGATAGTGAGAGGGGTAACAATGGGTTGGGAAGACTAGCTACCAACTAGAACGCACAAAGTCCTTCAATACGTAGTGACACGCTGTGGTAACCATGTACAGTGACAAAACAAAGTATGCATATGTCACTAACCATGACCAAAAGAATTTCACAGTGTGTGGTCAACGGTGAAAACTCATAACACGAGTCACAAATGGTCAGAGGGGGAAACAATGGGTTGGGAACACTAGTTATCAACTAGCAAGTACAAAGACATTCAACAAGCAGTGGCACGGTGTGGCTAGCGTACACAGTGACCAACCAATGGATGCATACGTCACTGACTATGACCAAATAAGTCCACTATGTGTGGTCAACGTTGACAACCCACAAAACGATTCACATGTAGTCAGAGGGGGGTAACAATTGTGTGGGAAGACTAGCTATCAACTAGAAATTACAAATACCTTCAATACGTAGTGACATGGCGTGGTACCCATGTACAGTGACAAACCAAACTAGGCATATGTCACTGGGTACGACCAAATAATTTCAAAATGGGTGGTCAATGTTCACAATCCATAACACAAGTCACAAATGGTCAGAGGGGGGAAACAATGGTTTCAAAACACTATGTATCTTCTCGCAAGTACAAAGATCTTTCGTATGCATTGGCACGGTGTGGCTACCGTGCACAATGACCTATCCAAGTAGGCATACATCACTGTGCATTACCAGAAAAAGATTGGTGTATATGGTCAGCGTTCACAGCTCATAATACAAGTCAAAGATGGACAGAGTGAGAAACAATGGTTTGGGAATACTTGGTATCGACTAGCAAGTACAAAGACCTTCGATAAGTGGTGGCAGGGTGTGGTTACCATGCACAATGACCAACCAAAGTATACCTGTGTAACTGAACGTTACAAAAAGAATTTCATTGTGTGCAGTCAACTTTCCTTCTTACGGCTGGTCAATCGGAGCAACGGTCGAGGAGTTATTCAAGCTCGAAGTTGCAAAAAATGAAATTCCGTGCGCGTCAATTGTTTATGACTAAATTCACTTTGTTATTATTCGTAATTTTGAAAACTACCCTCAAATCATACACCCCCTTGTTTTATGTCCTATACCCATATGAACTCATATACCATCATTTGGACATCACATGAACACTGTGTGAGTTGGCTTAGTGCTTCTAGAGTTCTGGAGCCGTAGGTCCTGGTTTTGAATCCTCGTACGCGTAATAGAGAATAGGCTCGCGACCTGGAGGGGGGGGAGAATAGTTTAGGAATACTAGATACCAACTAGCAAGTACAACGAACTTGGATCAGTAGTAGCACGGTGTGGCTACCATGCACAATGACCGACCAAAGTAGGCATATGTTTTGCCTTTGACCAAAGAAATCCGCTGTGTGTGGTCAACGTTGACAGCTCATAATACGAGTCACAAATGGTCTGAGGGGGAAACAATGGTTTGGGAACACCAGGTATCAAGTAAAAAGCACAATGACCTTCAATGAGTTGTGGCACGGTGTGGATACCATGCACGATGACCAACCAAAGTACGCATATGTCACTGACCATGACCAAAGAATGTCACCGTGTGTGGTACACGATGACAACACATAGCACGAGTCACACATGGTCAGAGTGCAAGATAATGGCTTCTGAATACTAGTTATCGACTAGCAAGTACAAATACCGTCAATATGCAGTGGCACGGTGTGGCTAAAATGCACAGTGATCAACCAAAGTATGCATATGTCACTGACCATGACCAAGTAATTCCACTTCATGTGGTCAATGTTGTCAATTCACAACACGAGTCACAGATAGTCAGAGGGGGTAACAATGGTTTTGGAAGAATAGCTATCAGCTGGAAAGCACAAACACCTTCAATACACAGTGACACGGCGTGGTAACCATGTACAATGACAAACCAAAGTAGGCATATGTCACTAACCATGACCAAAAGAATTTCACAGTGTGTGGTCAATGTTGTAAACTCATAACACGAGTCACAAATGGTCAGAGGAGGAAACAATGGGTTGGGAACACTGGATATCAAGTAGCAAGTACAAAGTCCTCCAACAAACAGTGGCACGGTGTGGCTAGCACGCACAGTGACCAACCAAAGGATGCATACGTCACTGAGTATGACCGAAGAAGTCCACTATGTTTGGTCAATATTGGCAACTCATAACACGAGTATCAAATGGTCAGAGGGAGAGACAATGGTTTGAGAACCATATGCATTGACTTGAAAGGACAAAGAACTTCAATACGTAGTGGCTCTGTGTGGCTAATATGCACACCAAACAACCAAACTAGGAATATGTCACTGACCATGACCAAATAATTTTAATATGGGTAGTCAACGTTCACCAACCATAACACGAGTCACAAACGGTCAGAGGGAGAAACAATCATCCGGGAATATCAGTTCTCAACTAGCAAGTACAACGACCTTCAATCAGTAGTAGCACCGTGTGGCTACCATGCACAATGACCGACCAAAGTAGGCATATGTACTGCCTTTGACCAAAGAAATCCGTTGTGTGTGGTCAATGCTGACAACTCATAATGCAAGTCACAAATGGCCAGAGGGGGAAACAATGGTTTGGGAACACCAGGTATCAACTAGCAAGCATAATGACCTTCAATGAATTGTAGCACGGTGTGGATACCATGCACGATGACCAACCAAAGTATGCATATGTCACTGACCATGACCAAAGAATGTCACCATGTGTGGTAAACTTTAACAGCTCATAACACAAGTCATAAGTGGTCATAGTGGAAGATAATGGTTTCTGAATACTAGTTATCGACTAGCAAGTACAAATACCTTCAACATATAGTGGCACAGTGTGGCTACAATGCACAGTGACCAACCAAAGTATGCATACGTCACTGACCATGACCAAATAATTCCACTTCATGTGGTCAATGTTGACAACTCACAACATGAGTCACAGATAGTCAGAGGGGGTAACAAAGACTTGGGAAGACTAGCTATCAACTATAACACAAAGACCTTCAATACGTAGTGACACGGCGTGGTAACCGTGTACAGTGACAAACCAAAGTAGCCATATGTCACTAACCATGACCAAAAGAATTTTACAGTGTGTGGTCAACGTTGAAAACTCATAACACCAGTCACAAATGGTCAGAGGGGGAAACAGTGGGTTGGGAACACTAGTTATCAACTAGCAAGTACAAAGTCCTTCAACAAGCAGTAGCACGGTGTGGCTAGCATGCACAGTGACCAACCAAAGGATGCATACGTCACTGACTATGACCGAAGAAGTCAACTATGTGTAGTCAACATTGACAACTCATAACACGAGTCGCAAATGGTCAAATGGAGAGACAGTGGTTTGGGAACCATATGTATTGGATAGAAAGGACAAAGAACTTCAATACGTAGTGGCACGGTGTGGCTAATATGCACACCAAACAACGAAACTAGGCATATGTCACTGACCATGACCAAATAATTTCAATATGGATGGTCAACGTTCAGCAACCATAAAACGAGTCACAAACGGTCAGAGGGGTAAACAATGGTCTGGCAATATCAGTTCTCAACTAGCAAGTACAACGACCTTCAATCAGTAGTAGCACGGTGTGGCTACCATGCACAATGACCGACCAAAGTAGGCATATGTACTGCCTTTGACCAAAGAAATCCGCTGTGTGTGGTCAACATTGACAGTTCATAATACGAGTCACAAATTGTCAGAGGGGGAAACAATGGTATGGGAACACCAGGAAAAGATGGCTTGGGAATACTAGTTATCAACTAGCAAGTACAATGACCTTCAACAATCAGTGGCACGGTGTGGCTAGCCTGCACAGTGACCAGCCAATGGATGCATACGTCACTGACTATGACCGAAGAAGTCCACTATGTGTGGTCAACATTGACAACTCACAAAACGAGTCACATATAGTCAGAGGGAGAGACAATGGTTTGGGAACCATATGTATTGACTAGAAAGGAAAAGAACTCCAATACGTAGTGGCACGGTGTGGCTAATATGCACACCAAACAACCAAACAAGGCATATGTCACTGACCATGAACAAAGAATTTCAATATGGGTGGTCAACGTTCACCAACCATAAAACAAGTCGCAAACGGTCAGAGGGGTAAACAATGGTCTGGAAATATCAGTTCTCCGTTTGGCGCTGTGGAGTGCCAAACCGGGTTGAAGGTGAAGGCGTTCCGGAACGACAACGGCGGCGGGTAAGAGGGCTGCTCGGCATGGATGAAGAGTTAGGGGATTGTGTGGCAGAAACTGCGCCACACTCTCCGCAGCAGAATGGCATCGCGGAGAGGACAAACCGCACCATCCTCAACATGGTCTGGTCCATGTTGAGTGACGCCGGCCTCGGTGGTAGGGCGAGGCGGCACGGACAGCGGCGTACATCGTGAACCTAACGCCGACGAAGCCGCTAAAAGACGCGGAGTCCAAGGTGTGGAAGACGCCACAATAAGTGTGGAGCGGGAGGAAGCCAGCTGTGGCACACCTCCGCACGTTTGGTTGTGTTGCACATGCTGTTGTGCAGACACAGGAGGGGCGGGGCAAGCTGGACCCGCGGACTCGTCAGTGCATCTTCATCGGGTACAAAAGCGGGAGCAAGGCATACCGGCTCTTCGACCCACGGAGGCAGCAGGTCGTGAAGAGTCACGATGTCACGGTCGACGAGGACAGCCGTTGGACGGACAAGGATGCGGGTCTCTCCAAGCGGGGGGAGTGGCTGCCACTCCTCGAGGGGGAGACGCCGGAGGACGCAAAAAAGGTTGTCGTCCTATCTTCTCCAACCGGTGAGAACCATCCAGCCGATGTTGGAGCGGCTGATTTGCATTCAGCCGAGTCGGACTATGAGTCCGACGTTCCGGCAGCAGTGGAGCTGAACGAGGAGGCAGGGAGTGAGCCCGCATCTCCACGGTCTCCAAGAGAGAGGGAGCAGGCCAGTGGTGCGAGTGGTGCCGAAAGAGGGCAGCAGCATCAGCAGCAGCAGCAGCAGCAGCCTTAACAGCAGCAGCTCCGGAGAAGCGGACGCGTAAGGAGGACAGCAAAGAGGTACGATGCCATGGAGGGCATATGGACCGGGCCCACTCGAGCGTTCTTTGTGCAAGAGGAGGCCCAGACCAGTGTGTTTCTGACCAGTGTGTTTCTGAACACCGTGTTTCTGACCAGTGTGTTTTTGACCAGTGTGTTTATGACCAGTGTGTTTCTGACCAGAGTGTTTCTACCACTGTGTTTCTGACTACTGTGTTTCTGACCGGTGTGTTTCTGACCACTGTGTTTCTGACCAGTGTGTTTCTGACCTCTGTTTTTCTGATCAGTGTGTTTCTGACCAAAGTGTTTCAGACCACTGCGTTTCTGACAAGGGTGTTTCTGACCACTGTGTTTCTAACCAGTGTGTTCTTGACAACTGTGTTCCTGACCAGTGTGTTTGTGACCACTGTGTTTCTGACCACTGCGTTTCTGACCACTGGTTTCTGACCACTGTGTTTCTGACCACTGTGTTTCTGACCAGTGTGTTCCTCACCAGTGTGTTTCTGACCATTGTGTTTCTGGCCACTGTGTTTCTGACCATTGTGTTTCTGACCACTGTGTTTCTGACCACTGTGTTTCTGACCACTGTGTTCCTGACCAGTGTGTTTCTGACCACCGTGTTTCTGACCAAAGTGTTTCTGACCACTGTGTTTCTGACCACTGTGTTTCTCACCAGTGTGTTTCTGACCACTTTATTTCTGATCACTGTGATTCTGACCAGTGCGTTTCTGATCACCGTGTTTCTGACCAGTGTGTTTCTGACCAGTGTATTTCTGACCAGTGTGTTTCTGACCACTTTATTTCTGACCACGGTGTTTCTGACCACTGTGTTTCTGACCACTGTGTTTCTGACCAGTGTGTTCCTGACCAGTGTGTTTCTGACCATTGTGTTTCTGACCACTGTGTTTCTGACCACTGTGTTTCTGACCAGTGTGTTCCTGACCAGTGTGTTTCTGACCATTGTGTTTCTGGCCACTGTGTTTCTGACCACTGTGTGTCAGACCACTGTGTTTCTGACCGCTGTGTTTCTGACCAGTGTGTTTCTGACCAGTGTGTTTCTGACCACTGTGTTTCTGACCAGTGTGTTTCTGACCAGTGTGTTTCTGACCACTGTGTTTCTGACCAGTCTGTTTATGACCACTTCATTTCTGACCACTGTGTTTCTGACCAGTGTGTTTCTGACCAGTGTGTTTCTGACCACTGTGTTTCTGACCAGTGTGTTTCTGACCAGTGTGTTTCTGACCACTGTGTTTCTGACCAGTCTGTTTATGACCACTTCATTTCTGACCACTGTGTTTCTGACCAGTGTGTTTCTGACCAGTGTATTTCTGACCACTGTATTTCTGACCATTGTATTTATAAACACTGTGTTGCTGACCACTGTGTTTCCGACCACTGTGTTTCTGACCAGTGTGTTTCTGACCAGTGTATTTCTGACAAGTGTGGTTCTGACCAGTGTGTTTCTGACCAGTGTATTTCTGACCAGTGTGTTTATGACCACTGTGTTTCTGTTCAGTGTGCTTCTTACCACTGTGTTTCTGACCAGTGTGTTTCTGACATCTGTGTTTCTGACCTCTGTGTTTCTGACCACTGTGTTTCTGACCAGTGTGTTTCTGACATTTGTGTTTCTGACCTCTGTGTTTCTGACCACTGTGTTTCTGACCAGTGTGTTTCTGACCACTGTGTTTCTGATCAGTGTGTTTCTGACCATTGTGTTTCTGACCAGTGTGTTTCTGACCACTGTGTTTCTCTTCACTGTGTTTCGGACCAGTGTGTTTTTGACCAGTGTGTTTATGACCAGTGTGTTTCTGACCACTG
>SZWC01000195.1:245671-258660 GCA_023375785.1 Penium margaritaceum
TTTCTGACCAGTGTGTTTCTGACCACTTTACTTGTGACCACTGTGTTTCTGACCACTGTGTTTCTGACCACTGTGTTTCTGGCCAGTGTGTTCCTGACCAGTGTGTTTCTGACCATTGTGTTTCTGGCCACTGTGTTTCTGACCACTGTGTTTCTGACCATTGTGTTTCTGACCACTGTGTCTCTGACCAGTGTGTTTCTGACCACTGTGTTTCTGACCAGTGTGTTTCTGACCAGTGTGTTTCTGACCACTGTGTTTCTGACCAGTGTGTTTCTGACCACTTTATTTCTGATCACTGTGTTTCTGACAAGTGTGTTTCTGACCACTGTGTTTCTGGCCAGTGTGTCTCTGACCAGTGTATTTATGACCACTGTATTTCTGACCAGTGTATTTATGAACACCGTGTTTCTGACCACTGTGTTTCCGACCACTGTGTTTCTGACCAGTGTGTTTCTGACCAGTGTGTTTCTGACCAGTGTGTTTCTGACCACAGTGTTTCTGACCAGTGTGTTTTTTACCAGTGTGTTTATTACCAGTGTGTTTCTGACCAGAGTGTTTCTACCACTTTGTTTCTGACTACTGTGTTTCTGACCAGTGTGTTTCTGACCACTGTGTGTCTGACCACTGTGTTTTTGACCAATGTGTTTCTGACCAGTGTGTTTTTTACAACTGTGTTTATGACCACTGTGTTTCCAACCAGTGTGTTTCTGACCACTGTGTTTCTGCCCAGCGTGTTTCTGACCACTGTGTTTCTGACAACTGTGTTTCTGACCACCGTGTATCTGACCACTGTGTTTCAGACCACTGTGTTTCTGACCACTGTGTTTCTGATCACTGTGTTTCTGACCAGTGTGTTTCTGATCAGTGTGTTTCTGACCACTGTGTGTCTGACCACTGTGTTTCTGACCACTGTGTTTCTGATCACTGTGTTTCTGACCAGTGTGTTTCTGATCAGTGTGTTTCTGACCACTGTGTGTCTGACCACTGTGTTTCTGACCACTGTGTTTCTGATCACTGTGTTTCTGACCAGTGTGTTTCTGATCAGTGTGTTTCTGACCACTGTGTGTCTGACCACTGTGTTTCTGACCACTGTGTTTCTGATCACTGTGTTTCTGACCAGTGTGTTTCTGATCAGTGTGTTTCTGACCACTGTGTGTCTGACCACTGTGTTTCTGACCACTGTGTTTCTGATCACTGTGTTTCTGACCAGTGTGTTTCTGATCAGTGTGTTTCTGACCACTGTGTGTCTGACCACTGTGTTTCTGACCACTGTGTTTCTGATCACTGTGTTTCTGACCAGTGTGTTTCTGATCAGTGTGTTTCTGACCACTGTGTGTCTGACCACTGTGTTTCTGACCACTGTGTTTCTGATCACTGTGTTTCTGACCAGTGTGTTTCTGATCAGTGTGTTTCTGACCACTGTGTGTCTGACCACTGTGTTTCTGACCACTGTGTTTCTGATCACTGTGTTTCTGACCAGTGTGTTTCTGATCAGTGTGTTTCTGACCACTGTGTGTCTGACCACTGTGTTTCTGACCACTGTGTTTCTGATCACTGTGTTTCTGACCAGTGTGTTTCTGATCAGTGTGTTTCTGACCACTGTGTGTCTGACCACTGTGTTTCTGACCACTGTGTTTCTGATCACTGTGTTTCTGACCAGTGTGTTTCTGATCAGTGTGTTTCTGACCACTGTGTGTCTGACCACTGTGTTTCTGACCACTGTGTTTCTGATCACTGTGTTTCTGACCAGTGTGTTTCTGATCAGTGTGTTTCTGACCACTGTGTGTCTGACCACTGTGTTTCTGACCACTGTGTTTCTGATCACTGTGTTTCTGACCAGTGTGTTTCTGATCAGTGTGTTTCTGACCACTGTGTGTCTGACCACTGTGTTTCTGACCACTGTGTTTCTGATCACTGTGTTTCTGACCAGTGTGTTTCTGATCAGTGTGTTTCTGACCACTGTGTGTCTGACCACTGTGTTTCTGACCACTGTGTTTCTGATCACTGTGTTTCTGACCAGTGTGTTTCTGATCAGTGTGTTTCTGACCACTGTGTGTCTGACCACTGTGTTTCTGACCACTGTGTTTCTGATCACTGTGTTTCTGACCAGTGTGTTTCTGATCAGTGTGTTTCTGACCACTGTGTGTCTGACCACTGTGTTTCTGACCACTGTGTTTCTGACCAGTGTGTTTCTCACCACCGTGTTTCTGACCAGGGTGTTTCTGGGACTATGTTTCTTACCATTGTGTCTCTGACCACTGTGTTTCTGATCACTGTGTTTCTGACCAGTGTGTTTATGACCAGTGTGTTTCTGACCACTGTGTTTCTGATCACTGTGTTTCTGACCAGTGTGTTTTTGACCAGTGTGTTTATGACCAGTGTGTTTCTGACCAGAGTGTTTCTACCACTGTGTTTCTGATTACTGTGTTTCTGATCAGTGTGTTTCTGACCACTGTGTGTCTGACCACTGTGTTTCTGACCAATGTGCTTCTGACCAATGTGTTTTTGACAACTGTGTTCCTCACCACTATGTTTCCGACCAGTGTGTTTCTGACCACTGTGTTTCTGACCAGCGTGTTTCTGACCGCTGTGTTTCTGACAACTGTGTTTCTGACCAGTTTGTTTCTGGCCACTGTGTTGTTGACCAATGTGTTTCTGACTAGTGTGTTTCTTACCAGTGTGTTTCTGACCACCGTGTATCTGACCACTGTGTTTCAGACCACTGTGTTTCTGACCACTGTGTTTCTGACCAGTGTGTTTCTGACCACTGTGTTTCTGACCACTGCGTTTCTGACCAGTGTGTTTCTGACCACTGTGTTGTTGACCAATGTGTTTCTGACTAGTGTGTTTCTTACCAGTGTGTTTCTGACCACTGTGTATCTGACCACTGTGTTTCTGACCACTGTGTTTCTAACTACTATGTTTCTGACCAGTGTGTTTCTAACCAGTGTGTTCTGACCACTGTGTTTCTGACCAGTGTGTTTCTCACCACCGTGTTTCTGACCAGGGTGTTTCTGGGACTATGTTTCTTACCATTGTGTCTCTGACCACTGTGTTTCTGATCACTGTGTTTCTGACCAGTGTGTTTCTGACCACTGCGTTTCTGACCACTGTAATTCTGACCACTGTGTTTCTGACCACTGTGTTTCTAACTACTATGTTTCTGACCAGTGTGTTTCTAACCAGTGTGTTCTGACCACTGTGTTTCTGACCAGTGTGTTTCTCACCACCGTGTTTCTGACCAGGGTGTTTCTGGGACTATGTTTCTTACCATTGTGTCTCTGACCACTGTGTTTCTGATCACTGTGTTTCTGACCAGTGTGTTTCTGACCACTGCGTTTCTGACCACTGTAATTCTGACCACTGTGTTTCTGACCACTGTGTTTCTAACTACTATGTTTCTGACCAGTGTGTTTCTAACCAGTGTGTTCTGACCACTGTGTTTCTGACCAGTGTGTTTCTGACCAGTGTGTTTCTAACCAGTGTGTTCTGACCACTGTGTTTCTGACCAGTGTGTTTCTGACCACTGCGTTTCTGACCACTGTAATTCTGACCACTATGTTTCTGACCACTGTGTTTCTGACCAGTGTGTTTCTGACCAGTGTGTTTCTGACCACTGTGTTTCTGACCACTATGATTCTGACCACTGTGTTTCTGACCACTGTGTTTCTGACCAGTGTGTTTCTGACCAGTGTGTTTCTGACCAGTGTGTTTCTGACCACCGTGTGTATGACCACTTTGTTTCTCTTCAGTGTGTTTTTTACCACTGTGTTTCTAGCCAGTGAGTTTCTTAAATAGGTGTTTCTGACCACTGTGTTTCTGACCAGTGTGTTTCTGACCACTGTGTTTCTGACCAGTGTGTTTCTGACCACCGTGTTTCTGACCAGTGTGTTTCTGGGACCATGTTTCTGACCAGTGTGTTTCTGACCACTCTGTTTCTGATCACTGTGTTTCTGACCAGAGTGTTTCTGACCAGCGTGTTTCTGACCACTGTGTTTCTGATCACTGTGTTTCGGACCAGTGTGTTTTTGACCAGTGTGTTTATGACCAGTGTGTTTCTGACCAGTGTTTTTCTACCACTGTGTTTCTGACTATTGTGTTTCTGACCATTGTGTTTCTGACCACTGTGTTTCTGACCACTGTGTTTCTGACCAGTGTGTTTCTGACCAGTGTGTTTTTGACAACTATGCTCTTGACCACTGTGTTTCCGACCAGTGTGTTTCTGACCACTGTGTTTCTGACCAGCGTGTTTCTGACCACTGTGTTTCTGACAAGTGTGTTTCTGACCAGTTTGTGTCTGACCCCTGTATTTTTGACCAATGTGTTTCTGACCAGAGTGTTTCTTACCAGTGTGTTTCTGACCACCGTGTATCTGACCACTGTGTTTCAGACCACTGTGCTTCTGACCACAGTGTTTCTGACCAGTGTGTTTCTGACCACTGTGTTTCTGACCACTGCGTTTCTGACTACTGTGTTTCTGACCATTGTGTTTCTGACCACTGTATTTCTGACCAGTGTGTTCCTGACCAGTGTGTTTCTGACCATTGTGTTTGTGGCCACTGTGTTTCTGACCATTGTGTTTCTGACCACAGTGTTTCTGACCACAGTGTTTCTGACCAGTGTGTTTCTGACCAGTGTGTTTCTGACCAGTGTGTTTCTGACCACTGTGTTTCTGACCAGTGTGTTTCTGACCACTGTGTTTCTGACCAGTGTGTTTCTGACCACTGTGTTTCTGACCAGTGTGTTTCTGACCACTGTGTTTCTGACCACTGTGTTTCTGAACAGTGTGTTTCTGACCACTGTGTTTGTGACCAGTGTGTTTCTGACCACCGTGTTTATGACCAGTGTGTTTCTGACCAGTGTATTCTTGACCAGTGTGTTTCTGACCACTTTATTTCTGACCACTGTCTTTCTGACCACCGTGTTTCTGACCACCGTGTTTCTGACCAGTGTGTTCCTGACCGGTGTGTTTCTGACCATTGTGTTTCTGGCCACTGTGTTTCTGACCACCGTGTTTCTGACCACTGTGTTTCTGACCACCGTGTTTCTGACCAGTGTGTTCCTGACCGGTGTGTTTCTGACCATTGTGTTTCTGGCCACTGTGTTTCTGACCACCGTGTTTCTGACCACTGTGTTTCTGCCCACTGTATTTCTGACCAGTGTGTTTCTGACCACAGTGTTTCTGACCAGTGTGTTTCTGACCAGTGTGTTTCTGACCAATGTGTTTCTGACCAGTGTGTTTCTGACCGCTTTATTCCTGATCACTGTGTCTCTGACCAGTGTGTTTCTGACGACTGTGTTTCTGACCAGTGTGTTTCTGACCAGTGTATTTCTGACCAATGTATTTCTGACCAGTGTATTTATGAACACTGTGTTTCTGACCACTGTGTTTCCGACCACTGTGTTTCTGACCAGTGTGTTTCTGACCAGTGTGTTTCTGACAATTGTGTTTCTGACCAGTGTATTTCAGACCAGTGTGTTTCTGACCACTTTATTTCTGACCACTGTGTTTCTGACCACTGTGTTTCTGACCACTGTGTTTCTGACCAGTGTGTTCCTGACCAGTGTGTTTCTGACCATTGTGTTTATGGCCACTGTGTTTCTGGCCACTGTGTTTCTGACCACTGTGTTTCTGACCACTGTGTTTTCAACCACTATGTTTCTGACCACTGTGTTTCTGACCACTGTAATCCTGACCACTGTGCTTCTGACCACTGTGTTTTTGACCAGTGTGTTTCTGACCACTGTGTTTCTGACCAGTGTGTTTCTGACCACTGTGTTTCTGACCACTGTAATCCTGACCACTGTGCTTCTGACCACTGTGTTTTTGACCAGTGTGTTTCTGACCACTGTGTTTCTGACCAGTGTGTTTCTGACCACTGTGTTTCTGACCAGTGTGTGTCTGACCAGTGTGTTACTGACCACTGTGTTTCTGACCATTGTATTTCTGACCACTGTGTTTCTGACCAGTGTGTTTCCGACAGGTGTGTTTCTGACCAGTGTGTTTCTGACGACTGTGTTTCTGACTAGTGTGTTTCTGACAACTGTGTTTCTGACCACTGTGTTTCTTACCAGTGTGTTTCTGACCATTGTGTTTCCGACCAGTGTGTTTCGGACCACTTTGTTTCTGACCACTGTGTTTATGACCAGTGTATTTCTGACCAGTGTATTTCTAACCACTGAATTTTTGACCAGTGCATTTATGAACACTGTGTTTCTGACCACTGTGTTTCTGACCAGTGTGTTTCTGACCAGTGTGATTCTGACCAGTGTTTTTATGACCACTGTGTTTCTGTTTAGTGTGTTTCTTACCACTGTGTTTCTGACCAGTGTGTTTCTAACATCTGTGTTTCTGACCACTGTGTTTCTGACCAGTGTGTTTCTGACAACTGTGTTTCTGACCAGTGTGTTTCTGACCACTGTGTTCCTGATAACTGTGTTTCTGACCAGTGTGTTTCTGACAACTGTGTTTCTGACCAGTGTGTTTCTGACCACTGTGTTCCTGATAACTGTGTTTCTGACCAGTGTGTTGCTGACCACTGTGTTTCTGACCAGTGTGTTTCTAACCACTGTCTTTCTGACCAGTGTGTTTCTGACCACCGTGTTTCTGACTAGTGTGTTTCTGGGACTATGTTGCTGACCAGTGTGTTCCTGACCACTGTGTTTCTGATCACTGTTTTTCTGACCAGTGTGTTTCTGACCAGTGTGTTCCTGACCACTGTGTTTCTGATCACTGTGTTTCTGACCAGTGTGTTTCTGACCAGTGTGTTTATGACCAGTGTGTTTCTGACCAGAGTGTTTCTTCCACTTTGTTTCTGACCACTGTGTTTCTGGCCAATGTGATTCTGACCACTGTGTTTCTGACCACTGTGTTTCTGACCAGTGTGTTTCTGACCAGTGTGTTTCTGACTAGTGGGTTTCTGACCAGAGTGTTTCTGACCACTGTGTTTCTGACCAGTGTGTTTCTGACCACTGTGTTTCTGACCAGTGTGTTTCTGACAACTGTGTTTCTGACCACTGTGTTTCTGACCAGAGTGTTTCTGACCACTGTGTTTCTGACCAGTGTGTTTCTGACCACTGTGTTTCTGACCAGTGTGTTTCTGACAACTGTGTTTCTGACCACTGTGTTTCTGACCTGTGTGTTTCTGACCACTGTGTTACTGACCAGTGTGTTTCTGACCATTGTGTTTCTGACCACTGTGTTTCTGACCAGCGTGTTTCTCACCACTGTGATTCTAACAAGTGTGTTTGTGACCAGTTTGTTTCTGACCACTTTGTTTTTCACCAATGTGTTTCTGACCAGTGTGATTCTGACCAGTGTGTTTCGGACCACCGTGTTTCTAACCGGTGTGTTTCTGACCAGAGTGTTTATGACCAGTGTGTTTCTGACCAGTGTGTTTATGACCTCTGTGTTTCTGTTCAGTGTGTTTATGACTACTGTGTTTCTGACATCTGTGTTTCTGACCACTGTGTTTCTGACAAGTGTGTTTCTGACCACTGTGTTACTGACCAGTGTGTTTCTGACCACTGTGTTTCTGACCAGTGTGTTGCTGACCACTGTGTTTCTGACGAGTGTGTTTCTGACCACTGTGTTTCTGACAAGTGTGTTTCTGACCACTGTGTTACTGACCAGTGTGTTTCTGACCACTGTGTTTCTGACCAGTGTGTTGCTGACCACTGTGTTTCTGACGAGAGTGTTTCTGACCACTGTGTTTCTTACCAGTGTGTTTCTGACCAGTGTGTTTCTGACCACTGTGTTTCTGACCACTGTGTTTCTGACCAGTGTGTTTCTGACATTGGTGTTTCTGACCACTGTATTTCTGACCAGTGTGTTTCTGACCAGTGTGTTTCTGACCACTGTGTTTCTGACCACTGTGTTTCTGACCAGTGTGTTTCTGACATTGGTGTTTCTGACCACTGTATTTCTGACAAGTGTGTTTCTGACCACTGTGTTGATGACCAGTGTGTTTCTGACCACTGTGTTTCTGACCAGTGTGTTGCTGACCACTGTATTTCTGACCAGTGTGTTTCTAACCACTGTGTTTCTTACCAGTGCGTTTCTGACCACTGTGTTTCTGACCAGTGTGTTTCTGAGCACTAAGTTTCCGACCAGTGTGTTTCTGACCACTGTGTTTCTGACCACCGTGTTTATGATCACTGTGTCTGAACACTCTGTTTCTGACCAGTGTGTTTCTGAGCACTATGTTTCTGACCAGTGTGTTTCTGACCACTGTAGTTCTGACCATTGTGTTTCTGACCACTGTGTTTCGGACCAGTGTGTTTCTGTCCACTGTGTTTCTGACCAGTGTGTTTCTGACCACTCTGTTTCTGACCACTGTGTTTCTGACCACTGTGTTTCTGACCACTGTGTTTCTGACCATTGTGTTTCGGACCACCGTGTTTCTAACCAGTGTGTTTCTGACCAGTGTGTTTCTGAACAGTGTGTGTCTGACCAGTGTGTTTATGACCACTGTGTTTCTGTTCAGTGTGTTTCTGACTACTGTGTTTCTGACCAGTATGTTTCTGACATCTGTGCTTCTGACCACTGTGTTTCTGACAAGTGTGTTTCTGACCACTGTGTTTCTGACGAGTGTGTTTCTGACCACTGTGTTTATGACCAGTGTGTTTCTGACCACTGTGTTTCTGAGCACTGTGTTTCTGACCAGTTTGTTGCTGACCACTGTGTTTCTGACCAGTGTGTTTCTGACCACTGTGTTTCTTACCAGTGTGTTTCTGACCACTGTGTTTTTGACCAGTGTGTTTCTGACCAGTGTGTTTCTGACCACTGTGTTTCTGACCAGTGTGTTTCTGACCACTGTGTTTCTGACCAGTGTGTTTCTGACAACTATGTTTCTGACCACTGTGTTTCTGACCAGTGTGTTTCTGACCACTGTGTTTCTGACCAGTGTGTTTCTGACCACTGTGTTTCTGACCAGTGTGTTTCTGACAACTATGTTTCTGACCACTGTGTTTCTGACTAGTGTGTTTCTGACCACTGTGTTTCTGACCAGTGTGTTTCTGACCACTGTGCTTCTGACCACTTGTTTCTGGCCACTGTGTTTCTGACCAATGTGTTTCTGACCACTGTGTTTCTGACCACTGTGTTTCTGACCAGTGTGTTTCTGACCACTGTGTTTCTGGCCAGTGTGTTTCTGACCACTGTGTTTCTGACCAGTGTGCTTCTGACCGCTGTGTTTATGACCACTGTGTTTCTGACCAGTTTGTTTCTGACCACTGCGTTTTTTACCAATGTGTTTCTGACCAGTGTGTTTCTGACCAGTGTATTTATGACAACCGTGTATCTGACCACTCTGTTTCAGACCACTGTGTTTCTGACCACTGTGTTTGTGACCAGTGTGATTCTGACTACTGTGTTTCTGACCAGTGTGTTTATAACGACTGTTCCTGACCACTGTGTTTCTGACCACTGTTTCTGATCAGTGTGGTTCTGACCACTGTGTTTATGACCACTGTGTTTATGACCACTGTGTTTTTAACCAGTGTGTTTCTGACCAGTGTTTGTCTGATCACTGTGTTTCTTACCATTGTGTGTCTGACCACTGTGTTTTTGACCAGTGTGTTTCTGACACCTGTGTTTCTGACCACTGTGTTTCTGACCAGTGTGTTTCTGACCAGTGTTTGTCTGATCACTGTGTTTCTTACCATTGTGTGTCTGACCACTGTGTTTTTGACCAGTGTGTTTCTGACACCTGTGTTTCTGACCACTGTGTTTCTGACCACTGAGTTTCTGACCACTGTGTTTCTGACCAGTGTGTTTCTGACCACTGTGTTTCTGACCACTGTAGTTCTAACCACTGTGATTCTGACCACTGTGTTTCTGACCAGTGTAATTCTGACCACTGTGTTTCTGACCACTGTGTTTCTGACCAGTGTGTTTCTGACCACTGTGTTTCTGACCACTGTAGTTCTAACCACTGTGATTCTGACCACTGTGTTTCTGACCAGTGTAATTCTGACCACTGTGTTTCTGACCACCGTGTTTCTGACCAGTGTGTTTCTGACCAGTGTGTGTCTGACCACTGTGTTTATGACCAATGTGATTCTGACCACTGTGTTTCTGACCACTGTGTTTCTGACCGGTGTGTTTCTGACCAGTGTGCTTCTGACCAGTGTGTTTCTGACCGCTGTGTTTATGACCACTGTGTTTCTGACTACTGTGTTTATGACCACTGTGTTTCTGAACAGTGTGTTTCTGACCACCGTGTTTCTTACCAGTGTGTTTCGGACCACTGTGTTTCTGACCACTGTGCTTCTGATCACTGTGTTTCTGACCAGTGTGTTTCTGACCACTGTGTTTCTGACCAGTGTGTTTCTGCACATTGGGTTTCTGACCGCTGTGTTTCTGACCACTGTGTTTCTGGCCACTAGGTCTATGACCACTGTGTTTCTGACCACTGTGTTTCTGACCACTGTGTTTCTGACCACTAGGTTTCTGACCACTGTGTTTCTGACCACTGTGCCTCTGACCATTTTGTTCCTGACCAGTCTGTTTTTGACACGTGTGTTTCTGACCACATTGTTTCTGACCACTGAGTTTCTGACCACTGTGTTTCTGACCAGTGTTTCTGACCACTGTGTTTCTGAACACTGTGTTTCTGACCACAGTAATTCTGACCAGTGTGTTTCTGACCACTTTGTTTTTGACCATTGTGTTTCTGACCAGTGTGTTTCTGACCACTGTGTTTCTGACCACTGTGTTTCCGACCAGTGTGTTTCTGACCAATGTGGTTCTAACCACTGTGTGTCTGACCACCATGTTTCTGACCACTATGGTTCTGACCACTGTGATTCTGACCACCGTGTTTCTGACCACTGTGTTTCTGACAAGTGTGTTTCTGACCAGTGTGTTTCCGACCACTGTGTTTCTTACCACTGTGTTTCTGACCTCTGTGTTTCTGACCACTGTGTTTGTGACCACTGTGTTTCTGACCACTGTGTTTCTGACCAGTGTGTTTCTGACCACTGTGTTTCTGACCACTGTGTTTCTGACCAGTGTGTTTCTGACCACTGTGTTTCTTACCACTGTGTTTCTGACCTCTGTGTTTCTGACCACTGTGTTTGTGACCACTGTGTTTCTGACAACTGTGTTTCTGACCAGTGTGTATCTGACCACTGTGTTTCTGACCACTGTGGTTCTGACCATTGTGTTTCTGACTTCTGTGTTTCTGACCACTGTGTTTCTGACCAGTGTGTTTCTGACCAATGTGTTACTGACCAGTGTGTTTCTGAGCACTGTGTTTCTGACCACCGTGTTCCTGACCAGTGTGTTGCCGAACACTGTGTTTCTGACCAGTGTGTTTCTGACCAATGTGTTTATGTCCACTGTGTTTCTGACCATTGTGTTTCTGACCAATATGTTTCTAACCACCGTGTTTCTGACCACTGTGTTTCTGAACACTGTGTTTCAGTCCACTCTGTATCTGACCACTGTTTTTCAGACGATTGTGTTTTTGACCAGTGTGTTTACGACCAGTGTGTTTCTGACCAGAGTGTTTCTACCCATGTGTTTCTGACCACTGTGTTTCTGACCAGTGTGTTTCTGACAAGTGTGTTTCTGACCACTGTGTTTAGGACCCGTGTGTTTATGACCAGTGTGTTTCTGACCAGTGTGTTTCTGACCATTGTGTTTCTGACCAGTGTGTTTCTGACCAGTGTATTTCTGACAACAGTGTTTTTGACCATTGTGTTTCTGACCAGTGTGTTTCTGACGACTGTGTTTCTGACCTGTGTGTTTCTGACCACTGTGTTTCTGACCACTGTGTTTCTGACCAGCGTGTTATGACAAGTGTGTTTCTGACCTGTTTGTTTCTGACCACAGTGTTCTTGACCAATGTGTGTCTGACCAGTGTGTGTCTGACCAGTGTGTTTCTGACAACCGTGTATCTGACCACTCTGTCTCAGACCACTTTGTTTCTGACAACTGTGTTTCTGACCAGTGTGTTTCTGACCACTGTGTTTATGACCAGTGTGTTTCTGACCACTGTGTTTCTGACCACTGTGTTTCTGACCAGTGTGTTTATGACCACTGTGTTTCTGAACGGTGTGTTTTTTACCATTGTGTTTATGACCACTGTGTTTCTGACCACTGTGTTTATGTCCACTGTGTTTCTGACCGGTGTGTTTCTGACCACTATGTTTCTGACCAGTGTATTTCTGACCACTGTTTTTCGGACCACTATGTTTCCGACCACTGTGTTTATGACCAGTGTGTTTCTGACCACTGTGTTTATGACCAGTGTGTTTCTGACCATGGTGTTTCTGACCGCTGTGTTTCTGACCACTGTGTTTCTGACCACTGTGTTTCTGACCACTGTGTTTCTGACCACTGTGTTTCTGACCACTGTGTTTCTGACCAGTGTGTTTCTGACCGCTGTGTTTCTGACCACTGTGTTTCTGACCACTGTGTTTCTGACCACTGTGTTTCTGACCACTGTGTTTCTGACCACTGTGTTTCTGACCAGTGTGTTTCTGATATGTGTTTTTCTGATCACTGTGTTTCTGACTATTGTGTGTCTGACCACAGTGTTTTTGACCAGTGTGTTTCTGACACGTGTGTTTCTGACCACTGTGTTTCTGACCACTGAGTTTCTGACCACTGTGTTTTTGACCACTGTGTTTCTGACCACTGTGTTTCTGACCACTGCAGTTCTGACCAATGTGAGTCTGGCCACTGTTTTTCTAACCAGTGTGTTTGTGACCACTGTGTTTTTTACCAGGGTGTTTCTGACAACTGTGTTTCTGGCCACCGTGTTTCTGACCAGTGTGTTACTGACCACTGTGTTTCTGACCACTGTGTTTCTGACCACTGTGTTTCTGACCAGTGTGTTTCTGACCAATGTGTTTCTGACTAGTGTGTTTCTGACCACTGTCTTCCTCACCACTGTGTTTCTGACCATTGTGTTTCTGACCAGTGTGTTTGACCCCAGTCTTTCTGACCGGTGTGTTTCTGACCACTGTGTTTCTGACCA
>SZWC01000195.1:299446-310511 GCA_023375785.1 Penium margaritaceum
TGTGTTTCTGACCAGTGTGTTTCTGACCAGTGTGTTTCTGACCATTGTGCTTCTGACCAGTGTGTTTCTGACCACTGTGTTTCTGACAACTGTGTTTCTGACCGGTGTGTTGCTGACCACTGTGTTTCTGACCAGCGTGTTTCTGACCAGTGTGTTTCTGACCATATTGTTTCTGCCCATGTGTTTCTGATCACTGTGTTTCTGACCAGTGTGTTTCTGGCCACTGTGTTTCTGACCACTGTGTTTCTGACCAGTGAGTTTCTGACCAGTGTGTCTCTGACCAGTGTGTTTCTGACCAGTGTGTTTCTGACCAGTGTGTTTTTGACCAGTGTGTTTATGCCCAGTGTGTTTCTGACAACTGTGTTTCTGACCACTGTGTTTTTGACCAGTGTGTTTATGACCACTGTGTTTCTGACCACTGTGTTTCTGACCAACGTGTTTCTGACCACTGTGTTTCTGACAAGTGTGTTTCTGACCAGTTTGTTTCTGACCACTTTGTTTTTGACCAATGTGTTTTTGACTAGTGTGTTTCTGACCAGTGTGTTTATGACAACCGTGTATCTGACCACTCCGTTTCAGACCACTGTGTTTCTGACCACTCTGTTTCTGACCAGTGTGTTTCTGACCACTGTGTTTCTGACCACTGTGTTTCTGACCAGTGTGTTTATGACAACCGTGTATCTGACCACTCCGTTTCAGACCACTGTGTTTCTGACCACTCTGTTTCTGACCAGTGTGTTTCTGACCACTGTGTTTCTGACCACTGTGTTTCTGACCAGTGTATTACTGACAACTGTGTTTCTGACCACTGTGTTTCTGACCACTGTGTTTCTGACCAGTGTGTTTCTGACCACTGTGTTTCTGACCAGTGTGTTTCTGACCATTGTGTTTCTGACCGCTGTGTTTCTGACAACTGTGTTTCTGACCACTTTGTTTCTGACCAATGTGTTTCCGACCACTGTGTTTGTAACGAGTGTGTTTCTGACCACTCTGTTTCTGTCCACAGTGTTTCTGACCAGTGTGTTACTGACCACTGTGTTTCTGACCAATGTGTTTCTGACCACTGTGTTTCTGACCAGTGTGTTACTGACCAAAGCGTTTCTGACCAGTGTGTTTCTGACAACCGTGTTTCTGGCCACTGTGTTTCTGACCACTGTGTTTCTGACCAGTGTGTTTCTGACCAGTGTGTTTCTGACCACTGTGTTTCTGACCAGTGCCTTGCTGACCACTGTGTTTCTGACCACTGTGTTTCTGACCACTGTGTTTATGACTAGTGTGTTTCTGACCAATGTGTTTCTGACCGGTGTGTTTCTGACCACTGTGTTTCTGACCACTGTGTTTCCAACAACCGTGTTCCTGACCACTGTGTTTCTGACCACTGTAATACTGACCAGTGTGTTTCTGACCACTTTGTTTCTGACCAGTGTGTTTCTCACCACCGAGTTTATGACCAGTGTGTTTCTGACCACTGTGTTTCTGACTGGTGTGTTAGTGACCAGTGTGTTTCTGACCAATGTGTTTCTGACCACAGTGTTTCTGACCACTGTGTTTCCGACCAGTGTGTTTCTGACCAGTGTGTTTCTGACCAGTGTGTTTCTGACCACAGTGTTTCTGACTAGTGTGTTGCTGACAACTGTGTCTCTGACCACTGTGTTTCTGACAAGTGTGTTTCTGACCACTGTGTTTCTGACCAGTGTGTTTCTGACCAGTGTGTTTCTGACCACAGTGTTTCTGACTAGTGTGTTGCTGACAACTGTGTCTCTGACCACTGTGTTTCTGACAAGTGTGTTTCTGACCACTGTGTTTCTGACCAGGGTGTTTCTGACCACTTTGTTTCTGACCACTGTGTTTCTGACCAGTGTGTTTCTGACCACTGTGTTTCTGACCAGTGTGTTTCTGACCATTGTGTTTCTGACCGCTGTGTTTCTAACCACTGTGTTTCTGACCACAGTGTTTCTGACCACTGTGTTTATGACCAGTGTGTTTCTGACCAGTGTTTTTCTGATCACTGTGTTTCTGACCATTGTGTGTCTGACCACTGTGTTTTTGACCAGTGTGTTTCTGACACGTGTGTTTCTGACCACTGTGTTTCTGACCAGTGTTTTTCTGATCACTGTGTTTCTGACCATTGTGTGTCTGACCACTGTGTTTTTGACCAGTGTGTTTCTGACACGTGTGTTTCTGACCACTGTGTTTATGACCACTGAGTTTCTGACCACTGTGTTTCTGACCACTGTGTTTCTGACCACTGTGTTTCTGACCACTGTAGTTCAGACCACTGGGAGTCTGACACTTGTGTTTCTGACCAGTGTGTTTCTGACCACTGTGTTTCTGACCAGTGTGTTTCTGACCACTGTGTTTCTGGCCACTGTGTTTCTGACCAGTGTGTTACTGACCACTGTGTCTCTGACCACTGTGTTTCAGACCACTGTGTTTCTGACCAGTGTGTTTCTGACCAATGTGTTTCTGACCAGTGTGTTTCTGACCACTGTGTTTCTGACCACTGTGTTTCTGACCAGTGTATTTCTGACCAATGTGTTTCTGACCAGTGTGTTTCTGACCACTGTGTTCCTGACCACTGTGTTTCTGACCACTGTGTTTCTGACCAGTGTGTTTGAACCCAGTCTTTCTGACCCGTGTGTTTCTGACCACTGTGGTTCCAACCACTGTGTTTCTGACCACAGTGTTTCTGACCACTGTGTTTCTGATCAGTGTGTTTCTGACCACTGTGTTTCTAACCAATGTGTTTCTGACCAATGTGTTTCTGACCACTGTGTTTCTGACCACTGTGTTTCTGACCACTGTGTTTCTGACCACCGTGTTTCCGACCAGTGTGTTTCTGACCAGTGTGTTTTTGACCACTGTGTTTGTGACTAGTGTGTTTCTGACATCTGTGTTTCTGACCACTGTGTTTCTGACCAGTGTGTTTCTGACCACTGTGTTTCCAACCAGTGTGTTTCTGACCACTTTGTTTCTGACCACTGTGTTTCTGACCAGTGTGTTTCTGACCAGTGTATTTCTGACCACAGTATTTCTGACCAGTGTACTTATGAACACTGTGTTTCTGACCACTGTGTTTCTGACCACTGTGTTTCTGACCAGTGTGTTTCTGACCAGTGTGTTTCTGACCAGTGTGTTTCTGACAAGTGTGATTCTGACCAGTGTGTTTCTGACCACTGTGTTTCTGACCACTGTGTTTCTGACCACTGTGTTTCTGACATCTGTGTTTCTGACCACTGTGTTTCTACCCAGTGTGTTTGTGACCACTGTGCTTCTGACCAGTGTGTTTCTGACCACTGTGTTTCTGACCACTGTGTTTCTGACCACTGTGTTTCTGACATCTGTGTTTCTGACCACTGTGTTTCTACCCAGTGTGTTTGTGACCACTGTGCTTCTGACCAGTGTGTTTCTGACCACTGTGTTTCTGACAACTGTGTGTCTGACCAGTGTGTTGCTGACCACTGTGTTTCTGACCAGTGTGTTTCTGACCACTGTGTTTCTGACCAGTGTCTTTCTGACCACCGTGTTTCTGACCAGTGTGTTTCTGGGACTATGTCTCTGACCAGTGTGTTTCTGACCACTGTGTTTCTGACCAGTGTGTTTCTGACCACTGTGTTTCTGACCAGTGTCTTTCTGACCACCGTGTTTCTGACCAGTGTGTTTCTGGGACTATGTCTCTGACCAGTGTGTTTCTGACCACGGTGTTTCTGACCACTGTGTTTCTCATCACTGTGTTTCTGACCAGTGTGTTTCTGACCAGTGTGTTTATGACCAGTGTGTTTCTGACCAGAGTGTTTCTTCCACTGTGTTTCTGACCACGGTGTTTCTGACCAGTGTGTTTCTGACCACTGTTTCTCACCACCGTGTTTCTGACCAGAGTATTTCTGACCAGTGTGTTTCTGACCAGTGTGTTTCGGGTTTGATTGTTTCTACCCCTGTGTTTCTGATCACTGTGTTTCTGACCACTGTGTTTCTGACTACTGTGTTTCTGACCAGTGTGTTTCTGACCAGTGTGTTTCTGACCAGTGTGTTTCTGACCAGTGTGTTTCTGACCAGTGTGTTTCTGACCAGTGTGTTTCTGACCAGTGTGTTTCTGACTAGTGTGTTTCTGACCAGTGTGTTTCTGACCAGTGTGTTTCTGACCAGTGTGTTTCTGACACCTGTGTTTCTGACCACTGTGATTCTGACCAGTACGTTTCTGACCACTGTGTTTCTGACCACTGTGTTTCTGACCAACGTGTTCCTGACCACTGTGTTTCTGACAATTGTGTTTGTGACCAGTTTGTTTCTGACCACTTTGTTTTTGACCAATGTGTTTCTGACTAGTGTGTTTCTGACCAGTGTGTTTCTGAAAACCGTGTATCTGACCACTCCGTTTCAGACCACTGTGTTCTGACCAGTGTGCTTCTGACCAGTGTGTTTCTGACCACTGTGTTTCTGACCAGTGTGTTTCTGGCCAGTGTGTTTCTGACCACCGTGTTTCTGACCAGTGTGTTTCTGACCACTGTGTTTCTGACCAGTGTGTTTCTGACCACTGTGTTTCTGACCAGTGTGTTTCTGGCCAGTGTGTTTCTGACCACCGTGTTTCTGACCAGTGTGTTTCTGACCACTGTGTTTCTGACCAGTGTGTGTCTGACCACTGTGTTTATGACCACTGTGTTTCTGACCACTGTGTTTATGACCATTGTGTTTCTGACCAGTGTGTTTCTGACCACCGTGTTTCTGACCACTATGTTTCTGACCAGTGTATTTCTGACCACTATGTTTCTGACCACTGTGTTTCTGACCACTGTGTTTCTGACCAGTGTGTTTCTGACCACTGTGTTTATGACCAGTGTGGTTCTGACCATTGTGTTTCTGACCGCTGTATTTCTGACCACTGTGTTTCTGACCGCTGTGTTTATCCCCAGTGTGTTTCTGACCACTGTGTTTCTGACCACTGTGTTTCTGACCACTGTGTTCTGTCCAACTTGTATCTAACCAGTGTTTTTCTGATCACTGTGTTTCTGACCATTGTTTGTCTGACCACTGTGTTTGTGACCAGTGTGTTTCTGACACGTGTGTTTCTGACCACTGTGTTTCTGACCACTGCATGTCTGACCACTGTGTTTCTGACCAGTACGTTTCTGACCACTGTGTTTCTGACCGCTGTGTTTCTCCCCAGTGTGTTTCTGACCACTGTGTTCCTGACCACTGTGTTTCTGACCACTATGTTTTTGACCAGTGTGTTTCTGACCACTGTCTTTCTGACCACTATGTTTCTGACCAGTGTATTTCTGACCACTATGTTTCTGACCAGTGTATTTCTGACCACTATGTTTCTGACCAGTGTATTTCTGACCACTATGTTTCTGACCAGTGTATTTCTGACCACTATGTTTCTGACCAGTGTATTTCTGACCACTATGTTTCTGACCAGTGTATTTCTGACCACTATGTTTCTGACCAGTGTATTTCTGACCACTATGTTTCTGACCAGTGTATTTCTGACCACTATGTTTCTGACCAGTGTATTTCTGACCACTATGTTTCTGACCAGTGTATTTCTGACCACTATGTTTCTGACCAGTGTATTTCTGACCACTATGTTTCTGACCAGTGTATTTCTGACCACTATGTTTCTGACCAGTGTATTTCTGACCACTATGTTTCTGACCAGTGTATTTCTGACCACTATGTTTCTGACCAGTGTATTTCTGACCACTATGTTTCTGACCAGTGTATTTCTGACCACTATGTTTCTGACCAGTGTATTTCTGACCACTATGTTTCTGACCAGTGTATTTCTGACCACTATGTTTCTGACCAGTGTATTTCTGACCACTATGTTTCTGACCAGTGTATTTCTGACCACTATGTTTCTGACCAGTGTATTTCTGACCACTATGTTTCTGACCAGTGTATTTCTGACCACTATGTTTCTGACCAGTGTATTTCTGACCACTATGTTTCTGACCAGTGTATTTCTGACCACTATGTTTCTGACCAGTGTATTTCTGACCACTATGTTTCTGACCAGTGTATTTCTGACCACTATGTTTCTGACCAGTGTATTTCTGACCACTATGTTTCTGACCAGTGTATTTCTGACCACTATGTTTCTGACCAGTGTATTTCTGACCACTATGTTTCTGACCAGTGTATTTCTGACCACTATGTTTCTGACCAGTGTATTTCTGACCACTATGTTTCTGACCAGTGTATTTCTGACCACTATGTTTCTGACCAGTGTATTTCTGACCACTATGTTTCTGACCAGTGTATTTCTGACCACTATGTTTCTGACCAGTGTATTTCTGACCACTATGTTTCTGACCAGTGTATTTCTGACCACTATGTTTCTGACCAGTGTATTTCTGACCACTATGTTTCTGACCAGTGTATTTCTGACCACTATGTTTCTGACCAGTGTATTTCTGACCACTATGTTTCTGACCAGTGTATTTCTGACCACTATGTTTCTGACCAGTGTATTTCTGACCACTATGTTTCTGACCAGTGTATTTCTGACCACTATGTTTCTGACCAGTGTATTTCTGACCACTATGTTTCTGACCAGTGTATTTCTGACCACTATGTTTCTGACCAGTGTATTTCTGACCACTATGTTTCTGACCAGTGTATTTCTGACCACTATGTTTCTGACCAGTGTATTTCTGACCACTATGTTTCTGACCAGTGTATTTCTGACCACTATGTTTCTGACCAGTGTATTTCTGACCACTATGTTTCTGACCAGTGTATTTCTGACCACTATGTTTCTGACCAGTGTATTTCTGACCACTATGTTTCTGACCAGTGTATTTCTGACCACTATGTTTCTGACCAGTGTATTTCTGACCACTATGTTTCTGACCAGTGTATTTCTGACCACTATGTTTCTGACCAGTGTATTTCTGACCACTATGTTTCTGACCAGTGTATTTCTGACCACTATGTTTCTGACCAGTGTATTTCTGACCACTATGTTTCTGACCAGTGTATTTCTGACCACTATGTTTCTGACCAGTGTATTTCTGACCACTATGTTTCTGACCAGTGTATTTCTGACCACTATGTTTCTGACCAGTGTATTTCTGACCACTATGTTTCTGACCAGTGTATTTCTGACCACTATGTTTCTGACCAGTGTATTTCTGACCACTATGTTTCTGACCAGTGTATTTCTGACCACTATGTTTCTGACCAGTGTATTTCTGACCACTATGTTTCTGACCAGTGTATTTCTGACCACTATGTTTCTGACCAGTGTATTTCTGACCACTATGTTTCTGACCAGTGTATTTCTGACCACTATGTTTCTGACCAGTGTATTTCTGACCACTATGTTTCTGACCAGTGTATTTCTGACCACTATGTTTCTGACCAGTGTATTTCTGACCACTATGTTTCTGACCAGTGTATTTCTGACCACTATGTTTCTGACCAGTGTATTTCTGACCACTATGTTTCTGACCAGTGTATTTCTGACCACTATGTTTCTGACCAGTGTATTTCTGACCACTATGTTTCTGACCAGTGTATTTCTGACCACTATGTTTCTGACCAGTGTATTTCTGACCACTATGTTTCTGACCAGTGTATTTCTGACCACTATGTTTCTGACCAGTGTATTTCTGACCACTATGTTTCTGACCAGTGTATTTCTGACCACTATGTTTCTGACCAGTGTATTTCTGACCACTATGTTTCTGACCAGTGTATTTCTGACCACTATGTTTCTGACCAGTGTATTTCTGACCACTATGTTTCTGACCAGTGTATTTCTGACCACTATGTTTCTGACCAGTGTATTTCTGACCACTATGTTTCTGACCAGTGTATTTCTGACCACTATGTTTCTGACCAGTGTATTTCTGACCACTATGTTTCTGACCAGTGTATTTCTGACCACTATGTTTCTGACCAGTGTATTTCTGACCACTATGTTTCTGACCAGTGTATTTCTGACCACTATGTTTCTGACCAGTGTATTTCTGACCACTATGTTTCTGACCACTGTGTTTCTGACCTCTTTGTTTCTGACCACTGAGTTTCTGACCAGTGTGTTTCTGACCAGTATATTTCTGACCACTGTATTTCTGACCAGTGTATTTATGAACACTGTGTTTCTGACCACTGTGTTTCTGACCACCGTGTTTCTGACCAGTGTGATTCTGACCAAGGTGTTTCTGACCAGTGTGTGTCAGACAAGTGTTTTTCTGACCAGTGTGTTTCTGACCAGTGTGTTTCTGACAAGTGTGATTCTGACCAGTGTGTTTCTGACCACTGTGTTTCTGACCAGTGTGTTTCTGACAACTGTGTTTCTGACCACTGTGTTTCTGACCAGTGTGTTTCTGACCACTGTGTTTCTGACCAGTGTGTTTCTGACCTCTGTGTTTCTGACCACTGTGTTTCTGACCAGTGTCTTTCTGACCACCGTGTTTCTGACCAGTGTGTTTCTGACCACTGTGCTTCGGACCGGTGTGTTTCTGACCACTGTGTGTCTGACCATTGTGTTTCTGACTAGCGTGTTTCTGACTAGTGTGTTTCTGACAACTGTGTCTCTGACCACTGTGTTGCAGACCAGTGTGTTTCTGACCACTGTCTTTCTGACCACTGTGTTTCTGACCAGTGTGTTTCTCACCAGTGTGTTTCTGACCACTGTGATTCTGACCAGTGTGTTTCTGACCACTGTGTTTCTAACCAGTGTGATTCTGACCAGTGTGATTCTGACCAGTGTGTTTCTGACCACTGTGTTTCTAACCAGTGTGATTCTGACCAGTGTGATTCTGACCAGTGTGTTTCTGACCACTGTGTTTCTAACCAGTGTGATTCTGACCAGTGTGATTCTGACCAGTGTGTTTCTGACCACTGTGTTTCTAACCAGTGTGATTCTGACCAGTGTGATTCTGACCAGTGTGTTTCTGACCACTGTGTTTCTAACCAGTGTGATTCTGACCAGTGTGATTCTGACCAGTGTGTTTCTGACCACTGTGTTTCTAACCAGTGTGATTCTGACCAGTGTGATTCTGACCAGTGTGTTTCTGACCACTGTGTTTCTAACCAGTGTGATTCTGACCAGTGTGATTCTGACCAGTGTGTTTCTGACCACTGTGTTTCTAACCAGTGTGATTCTGACCAGTGTGATTCTGACCAGTGTGTTTCTGACCACTGTGTTTCTAACCAGTGTGATTCTGACCAGTGTGATTCTGACCAGTGTGTTTCTGACCACTGTGTTTCTAACCAGTGTGATTCTGACCAGTGTGATTCTGACCAGTGTGTTTCTGACCACTGTGTTTCTAACCAGTGTGATTCTGACCAGTGTGATTCTGACCAGTGTGTTTCTGACCACTGTGTTTCTAACCAGTGTGATTCTGACCAGTGTGATTCTGACCAGTGTGTTTCTGACCACTGTGTTTCTAACCAGTGTGATTCTGACCAGTGTGATTCTGACCAGTGTGTTTCTGACCACTGTGTTTCTAACCAGTGTGATTCTGACCAGTGTGATTCTGACCAGTGTGTTTCTGACCACTGTGTTTCTAACCAGTGTGATTCTGACCAGTGTGATTCTGACCAGTGTGTTTCTGACCACTGTGTTTCTAACCAGTGTGATTCTGACCAGTGTGATTCTGACCAGTGTGTTTCTGACCACTGTGTTTCTAACCAGTGTGATTCTGACCAGTGTGATTCTGACCAGTGTGTTTCTGACCACTGTGTTTCTAACCAGTGTGATTCTGACCAGTGTGATTCTGACCAGTGTGTTTCTGACCACTGTGTTTCTAACCAGTGTGATTCTGACCAGTGTGATTCTGACCAGTGTGTTTCTGACCACTGTGTTTCTAACCAGTGTGATTCTGACCAGTGTGATTCTGACCAGTGTGTTTCTGACCACTGTGTTTCTAACCAGTGTGATTCTGACCAGTGTGATTCTGACCAGTGTGTTTCTGACCACTGTGTTTCTAACCAGTGTGATTCTGACCAGTGTGATTCTGACCAGTGTGTTTCTGACCACTGTGTTTCTAACCAGTGTGATTCTGACCAGTGTGATTCTGACCAGTGTGTTTCTGACCACTGTGTTTCTAACCAGTGTGATTCTGACCAGTGTGATTCTGACCAGTGTGTTTCTGACCACTGTGTTTCTAACCAGTGTGATTCTGACCAGTGTGATTCTGACCAGTGTGTTTCTGACCACTGTGTTTCTAACCAGTGTGATTCTGACCAGTGTGATTCTGACCAGTGTGTTTCTGACCACTGTGTTTCTAACCAGTGTGATTCTGACCAGTGTGATTCTGACCAGTGTGTTTCTGACCACTGTGTTTCTAACCAGTGTGATTCTGACCAGTGTGATTCTGACCAGTGTGTTTCTGACCACTGTGTTTCTAACCAGTGTGATTCTGACCAGTGTGATTCTGACCAGTGTGTTTCTGACCACTGTGTTTCTAACCAGTGTGATTCTGACCAGTGTGATTCTGACCAGTGTGTTTCTGACCACTGTGTTTCTAACCAGTGTGATTCTGACCAGTGTGATTCTGACCAGTGTGTTTCTGACCACTGTGTTTCTAACCAGTGTGATTCTGACCAGTGTGATTCTGACCAGTGTGTTTCTGACCACTGTGTTTCTAACCAGTGTGATTCTGACCAGTGTGATTCTGACCAGTGTGTTTCTGACCACTGTGTTTCTAACCAGTGTGATTCTGACCAGTGTGATTCTGACCAGTGTGTTTCTGACCACTGTGTTTCTAACCAGTGTGATTCTGACCAGTGTGATTCTGACCAGTGTGTTTCTGACCACTGTGTTTCTAACCAGTGTGATTCTGACCAGTGTGATTCTGACCAGTGTGTTTCTGACCACTGTGTTTCTGACCACTGTGTTTCTGACCAGTGTGTTACTGACCACTGTGTTTCTGACCACTGTGTTTCTGACCACTGTGTTTCTGACCAGTGTGTTTCTGACCAATGTGCTTCGGACCGGTGTGTTTCTGACCACTGTGTGTCTGACCACTGTGTTTCTGACTAGTGTGTTTCTGACAACTGTGTTTTTGACTAGTGTGTTTCTGACAACTGTGTCTCTGACCACTGTGTT
>SZWC01000195.1:340433-373400 GCA_023375785.1 Penium margaritaceum
TGTGTTTCTGACCACTGTGTTTCTGACCAGTGTGTTTCTGACCATTGTGTTTCGGACCGCTGTGTTTCTGACCACTGTATTTCTGACCACTGTGTTTCTGACCACTGTGTGTCTGACCACTGTGTTTCTGACCAGTGTGTTTCTGACCAGTGTTTTTGTGATCACTGTGTTTCTGACCATTGTGTGTCTGACCACCGTGTTTGTGACCATTGTGTTTCTGACCACTGTGTGTCTGACCACTGTGTTTCTGACCAGTGTGTTTCTGACCAGTGTTTTTGTGATCACTGTGTTTCTGACCATTGTGTGTCTGACCACCGTGTTTGTGACCATTGTTTTCTGACACGGTGTTTCTGACCACTGTGTTTCTGACCACTGAGTTTCTGACCACTGTGTTTCTGACCACTGTGTTTCTGACCACTGTGTTTCTGCCCGGTATTCTTCTGACCACTGTGTTTCTTACCACTGTGTTTCTGACCAGTGTGTTACTGACCACTGTGTTTCTGACCACTGTGTTTCTGACCACTGTGTTTCTGACCAGTGTGTTTCTGACCAATGTGTTTATGACCAGTGTGTTTCTGACCACTATGTTTATGGCCACTGTGTTTATGACCACTGTGATTCTGACCAGTGTGTTTGTGACCACTGTGTTTCTGACCACCGTGTTTCTGACCAGTGTGTTACTGACCACTGTGTTTCTGACCGCCATGTTTCTGACCACTGTGTTTCTGACCACTGTGTTTCTGACCACTGTGTTCCTGACCGGTGTGTTTCTGACCAGTGTTTTTCTGATCACTGTGTTTCTGACCATTGTGTGTCTGACCACTGTATTTGTGACCAGTGTGTTTCTGACACGTGTGTTTCTGACCACTGTGTTTCTGACCACTGAGTTTCTGACCACTGTGTCTCTGACCACTGTGTTTCTGACAACTGTGTTTCTGACCAGTGTGTTTCTGACCACTGTGTTTCTGACCACTCTGTTTCTGACCAGTGCGTTACTGACCACTGTGTTTCTGACCACTGTGTTTCTGACCACTGTGTTTCTGACCAGTGTGTTTCTGACCAATGTGTTTCTGACCAGTGTGTTTCTGACAACTCTGTTTCTGGCCACTGTGTTTCTGACAACTGTGTTTCTGACCAGTGTGTTTCTGACCACTGTGTTTCTGACCACTGTGTTTCTGACCAGTGTGTTACTGACCACTGTGTTTCTGACCACTGTGTTTCTGACCAATGTGTTTCTGACCGGTGTGTTTGTGACCACTGTGTGTCTGACCGCTGTGTTTCTGACTAGTGTGTTTCTGACAACTGTGTTTCTGACTATTGTGTTTCTGACAACTGTGTCTCTGACCACTGTGTTTCTGACCAGTGTGTTTCTGACCACTGTGTTTCTGACCAATGTGTTTCTGACCGGTGTGTTTCTGACCACTGTGTTTCTGACCAGTGTGTTTCTGACCACTGTGTTTCTGACCAATGTGTTTCTTACCACTTTGTTTCTGACCAGTGTGTTTTTGACAAGTGTGTTCCGGACCATTGTGTTCTGGCCACCGAGTTTCTGACCAGTGTGTTACTGACCACTGTGTTTCTGACCACTGTGTTTATGACCAGTGTGTTTCTGACCAATGTGTTTCTGACCAGTGTGTTTCTGACCACTGTGTTTCTGACCAGTGTGTTCATGACCACTGTGTTTCTGACCACTGTGTTTCTGACCAGTGTGTTTCTGACCACTGTGTTTCTGACCAGTGTGTTTCTGACCACTGTATTTCTGACCAGTGTGTTTTTGACCATTGTGTTTCGGACCGCTGTGTTTCTGACCACCGTATTTATGACCACTGTGTTTCTGACCACTGTGTGTCTGACCACTGTGTTTCTGACCAGTGTGTTTCTGACCAGTGTTTTTGTGATCACTGTGTTTCTGACCATTGTGTGTCTGACCACTGTGTTTCTGACCATTGTGTGTCTGACCACCGTGTTTGTGACCAGTGTTTTCTGACACGTGTGTTTCTGACCACTGTGTTTCTGACCACTGAGTTTCTGACCACTGTGTTTCTGACCACCGTGTTTCTGACCACTGTGTTTCTGCCTGGTATTCTTCTGACCACTGTGTTTCTTACCACTGTGTTTCTGACCAGTGTGTTACTGACCACTGTGTTTCTGACCACTGTGTTTCTGACCAGTGTCTTTATGACCTCTGTGTTTCCGAACACTGTGTTTCTGACCATTGTGCCTCTGATCAGTGTGTTTCTGACCACTGTGTTTCTGACCTCTGTGTTTCTGACCACTGTGTTCTGACCAGTGTGTTTTTGACCAATGAGTTTCTAACCAGTGTGTTTCTGACCAGTGTGTTTCTTTCCACTGTGCTTCTGACCGCTGTGTTTCTGACCACTGTGTTTCTGACCACTGTGTTTCTGACCAGTGTGTTCCCGACCACTGTGTTTCTGACCACTGTGAATCTGACGAGCGTGTTTCTGACCAGTGTGTTTCTGACTAGTGTGTTTCTGACCAATGTGTTTCTGACCAGTGCGGTCTGACCACTGTGTTTCTGACCACTGTGTTTCTGACGACTGTGTTTTTGACCAGTGTGTTTCTGACAAGTGTGTTTCTGACCAGTGTGTCTATGACCACTGTGTTTCTGACCACTGTGTTTCTGACTACTGTGTTTCCGAACAGTGTGTTTCTGACCACTGTGCTTCTGACTAGTGTGTTTCTGACCACTGTGTTTCTGACCACTGTGTTTCTGACCACTGTGTTTCTGTCCACTGTGTTTCTGACCAGTGTGTTTCTGTCCAATGTGGTTCTGACCAGAGTGTTTCTGACCAGTATGTTTCTGGCCAGTGTGTATCTGACCGCTGTGTTTGTGACAACTGTGTTTCTGGCCACTGTGTTTCTGACCAGTGTGTTTATCTCCACTGTGTTTCTGACCAATGCGTTTCTGACCAGTGTGTTCGGACAATTAAGTTTCCGACCACTGTGTGTCTGACCACTATGTTTCTGAACAGTGTGTTTCTGACCACCGTGTTTCTGACCAGTGTGTTTCTGACCACTGTGTTTCTGACCACTGTGTTTCTGACCACTGTGTGTCTGACCACTATGTTTCTGAACAGTGTGTTTCTGACCACCGTGTTTCTGACCAGTGTGTTTCTGACCACTGTGTTTCTGACCACTGTGTTCCTGACCACTGTGTTTCTGACCAGTGTGTTTCTAACCAATGTGGTTCTGACCAGTGTGTTTTTGACCAGTGCGTTTCTGACCAGTGTGTTTCTGACCACTGTGTTTCTGACCACTGTGTTTCTGACCAGTGTGCTTTTGACCAATGTGGGTCTGACCAGTGTGTGTCTGACCAGTGGGTTTCCCACCAGTGTGTTTCTGACCACTGTGTTTTTAACCACTGTGTTTATGACCACTGTGTTTCTGACTAGTGTGTTTCTGATCATTGTGTTTCTGACCAGTGCGTTTCTGACCAGTGTGTTTCTGACCACTGTGTTTCTGACCATTGTGTTTCTGACCAATATGTTTATTACCAGTGTGTTTCTGACCACCGTGTTTCTGACCAGCGTGTTTCTGACCACTGTGTTTCTGACCACTGTGTTTCTGACAACTGTGTTTTTGACCACTGTGTTTCTGACCACTGTGTTTCTGACAACTGTGTTTCTGACCACTGTGTTTCTGACCACTGTGTTTCTGACAACTGTGTTTCTGACCACTGTGTTTCTTACCACCGTTTTTCTGACCACTGTGTTCCTGCCTACTGTTTTTCTGGCCAGTGTGTTTCTGACCAGTGTGTTTCTGACCACTGTGTTTCCGACCGCTATGTTTCTGACCACTGTGTTTCGGACCACTGTGTTACTGACCAGTGTGTTTATGACCACTGTGTTTCCAAACACTGTGTTTCTGACCAGTGTGCCTCTGATCAGTGTGTTTCTGACCACTGTGTTTCTGACCAATGTGTTTCTGACCACTGTGTTCTGACCAGTGTGTTTCTGACCAATGTGTTTCTGACCAGTGTGTTTCTGACTAGTGTGTTTCTGACCACTGTGCTTCTGACCAGCGTGTTCCCGACCACTGTGTTTCTGACCACTGTGTTTCTGACCAGCATGTTTCTGACCAGTGTGTTTCTGACTTGTGTGTTTCTGGCCAAAGTGTTTCTGACCAGTACGTTCTGACCACTGTGTTTCTGACCACTGTGTTTTTGACCAGTGTGTTTCTGACCACTGTGTTTTTGACCAGTGTGTTTCTAACAAGTGTGTTTCTGACCAGTGTGTCTATGACCACTGTGTTTCTGACCACTGTGTTTATGACTACTGTGTTTCTGGACAGTGTGTTTCTGATCAATGTGCTTCTGACTAGTGTGTTTCTGACCACTGTGTTTCTGACCAGTGTGTTTCGGACCACTGTGTTTCTGACCATTGTGTTTCTGACCAGTGTGTTTCTAACCACTGTGTTTCCGACCACTGTGTTTCTGACCACTGTTTTTCTGACCAGTGTGTTTCTGACCAGTGTGTTTTTTACCACTGTGTTTCTGACCGCTGTGTTTCTGACCTCTGTGTTTCTGACCACTTTCTTTCTGACCAGTGTGTTTCTGACCTCTGTGTTTCCGAACACTGTGTTTCTGACAATTGTGCCTCTGATCAGTGTGTTTCTGACCACTGTGTTTCTGACCTCTGTGTTTCTGACCAATGTGTTCTGACTGGTGTGTTTCTGACCAATGTGTTTCTGACCAGTGTGTTTCTGACCAGTGTGTTTTTGACCAGTGTGTTTCTGTCCACTGTGCTTCTGACCGCTGTGTTTCTGACCACTGTGTTTTTGACCACTGTGTTTCTGACCAGTGTGTTCCCGACCACTGTGTTTCTGACAACTGTGTTTCAGACGAGCGTGTTTCTGACCAATGTGTTTCTGACTAGTGTGTTTCTGACCAATGTGTTTCTGACCAGTGCGTTCTGACCACTGTGTTTCTGACCACTGTGTTTCTGACGACTGTGTTTTTGACCAGTGTGTTTCTGACAAGTGTGTTTCTGACCACTGTGTTTCTGACCACTGTGTTTCTGACCACTGTGTTTCTGACCACTGTGTTTCTGACGACTGTGTTTTTGACCAGTGTGTTTCTGACAAGTGTGTTTCTGACCACTGTGTTTCTGACCACTGTGTTTCTGACCACTGTGTTTCTGACCACTGTGTTCCTGTCCACTGTGTTTCTGACCAGTGTGTTTCTGTCCAATGTGGTTCTGACCAGTATGTTTCTGACCAGTGTGTTTCTGACCAGTGTGTATCTGACCGCTGTGTTTCGGACAACCGTGTTTCTGGCCACTGTGTTTCTGACCAGTGTGTTTATGACCACTGTGTTTCTGACCAATGCGTTTCTGACCAGTGTGTTTCCGACAACTAAGTTTCCGACCACTGTGTGTCTGACCACTATGTTTCTGAACAGTGTGTTTCTGACCACCGTGTTTCTGACCAGTGTGTTTCTGACCACTGTGTTTCTGACCACTGTGTTTCTGACCACTGTGTTTCTGACCACTGTGTTTCTGACCAGTGTGCTTCTAACCAATGTGGTTCCGACCAGTGTGTTTTTTACCAGTGCGTTTCTGACCAGTGTCTTTCTGATCAATGTGCTTCTGACTAGTGTGTTTCTGACCACTGTGTTTCTGACCACTGTGTTTCTGAGCAGTGTGTTTCGGACCACTGTGTTTCTGACCATTTTGTTTCTGAACAGTGTGTTTATGACCACTGCTTTTCTTACCACTTTGTTTCTGACCAGTGTGTTTCTGACCAGTGTGTTTCTGACCACTGTGTTTCTGACCACTGTATTTCTGACCACTGTGTTTCTGACCACTGTGTTTCTGACCACTGTGTTTCTGACCACTGTGTTTCTGACCAGTGTGTTTCTGTCCAGTGTGGTTCTGACCAGTTTGTTTCTGACCAGTGTGTTTCTCACCGGTGTGTTTATGACCACTGTGTTTTTGACCACTGTGTTTCTGGCCACTGTGTTTCTGACCAGTGTGTTTATGAGCACTGTGTTTATGAGCACTGTGTTTCTGACCACTGTGTTTATGACCACCATGTTTCTGGCCACTGTGTTTCTGACCGCTGTGTTTCTGACCACTGTGTTTCTCACCACCGTGTTTCTGACCACTGTGTTTCTGACCACTGTGTTTATGACCACCATGTTTCTGGCCACTGTGTTTCTGACCGCTGTGTTTCTGACCACTGTGTTTCTCACCACCGTGTTTCTGACCACTGTGGTTCTGACCACAGTGTGTCTAACCACTGTTTTTCTGACCAGTGTGTTCCTGACCAGTGTGTTTCTGACAACTGTGTTTCTGACCAGTGTGTTTCTGACCACTGTGTTTCTGACCACTGTGTTTCTGACCAGTGCGTTTCTGACCACTGTGTTTTTTACCACTGTGTTTCTGACCAGTGTGTTTCTGACCACTGTGTTTCTGACCACTGTGTTTCTGACCAGTGCGTTTCTGACCACTGTGTTTTTTACCACTGTGTTTCTGACCAGTGTGCCTATGATCATTGTGTTTCTGACCACTGTGTTTCTGACCACTGTGTTTCTGACCACCGTGTTCTGACCACTGTGTTCTGACCACTGGTTTCTGAACAGTGTCTCCCCGACCACTGTGCTTCTGACCAGTGTGTTTCTGACCACTGTGTTTCTCACCACTGTGTCTCTGACCACTGTGTTTATGACCACTGTGTTTCTGACCAGTGTGCTTTTGACCAATGTGGGTCTGACCAGTGTGTGTCTGACCAGTGGGTTTCTGACCAGTGTGTTTCTGACCACTGTGTTTCTAACCACTGTTTTTCTGACCACTGTGTTTCTGACTAGTGTGTTTCTGATCACTGTGTTTCTGACCAGTGCGTTTCTGACCAGTGTGTTTCTGACCACTGTGTTTCTAACCACTGTTTTTCTGACCACTGTGTTTCTGACTAGTGTGTTTCTGATCACTGTGTTTCTGACCAGTGCGTTTCTGAGCAGTGTGTTTCTCACCACTGTGTTTCTGACCATTGTGTTTCTGACCAATATGTTTCTGACCAGTGTGTTTCTGACCACCGTGTTTCTGACCAGCGTGTTTCTGACCACTGTGTTTCTGACCACTGTGTTTCTGATGACTGTGTTTCTGACCACTGTGTTTCTGACCACTGTGTTTCTGACTTGTGGGTATCTGACCAGTGTGTTTCTGACCACTGTGTATTTGACCAATGTGTTTATGACCACTGTGTTTCTGACCACTGTGTTTCTGACCAGTGTGTTTATGATAAGTGTGTTTCTGACCACTGTGTTTCTGACAAGTGTGTTTCTGACCACTGTGTTTCTGACCAGTGTGTTTCTGACCACCGTCAGAAACACACTGCCTTGGTTTCTGTGACCTGCCTTGGTTTATGTGACCCGGCATTGGTTCTTTGACCTCGCTTTGGTTGCCGTGACCCGGATTTGGTTTCTGTGATCCAGCTTTGGATTCTCTGACCCGGCTTTGGTTTCTGTGACCCGGCTTTGGTTTCTATGACCAGGCTTTGGTTTCTGTTCTCCGGCTTTGGTTTGTGGACCCGGCTTTGGTTTCTGTGACCCGGCGTTGGTTCCAGTGATCCGGCTTAGGTTTATGTGACCCGGCTTTGGTTTCTGTGACCCGGCTTTGGTTTCTGTGACCCGGCTTTGGTTTCTGTGACCCGGGTTTGGTTTATGTGACCTGGCTTTGGTTTATGTGACTTGGCCTTGGTTCCTGTGACCCGGCTTTGGTTTTCTGTGACTGACTTTGGTTTCTGTGACCCGGCTTTGGTTTTTGTGAACCGGCTTTGGTTTATGTGATCTGGCTTTGGTTTCTCTGAACTGGCTTTGGTCTTTCTGACCCGGCTTTGGTTTGTGTGACCCGGCTTTGCTTTTTGTGACCCGGCTTTGTTTTCTGTGACTCAACTTTGGTTTCCGTAACCCGGTTTTGGTTGCTGTGCCCCGGCTATGGTTTATGTGACCCGACTTTGGTTTCTGTGACCCGCCTTTGGTTGTTTTTGCCAGTCTTTGGTTTCTGTGACCCGGCTTTGGTTTCTAGGACCCGGCTTTGGTTTCTGTGACTTAGCTTACGTTTATGTGACCCGGCTTTGGTTTATGTGACCCGGATTTGGTTTCTGTGGCCCAGCTTTGGTTTCTGTGACCCGGCTTTTGTTTGTGTGACCCGGCTTTTATGTCTGTGACTCAGCTTTGGTTCCTGTATTCCGGCTTTGGTTTCTCGGACCCGGCTTTGGTTTCTGTGACCCGGCTTTGGTTTCTGTGGCCCGGCTTTGGTTTTTGTGACCCGACTTTGGTTTGTGGGACCCGGCTTTGGTTTCTCTGACCCGGCTTTGGTTTCTGTGGCCCAGCTTTGGGTTCTGTGACCCGGCTTTGGTTTGTGTGACCCGGCTTTGGTTTATGTGACCCGGCTTTGGTTTCTCTGACCCGGCTTTGGTTTATGTCACCCGGCTTTGGTTGTTGTGACCCGGCTTTGGTTTCTGCGACCCAGCTCTCGTTTATCTGACCCAGCTTTGGTTTCTTTGGCCCATATTTGGTTTCTGTGTACCGGCTTTGGTTTACCCAGCTTTGGTTTCTTTGACCCGGCTTTGGTTCCTGTGACCCGTCCTTGGTTTATATGACCCGGCTTTCGTTTCCGTGATCCGGCTTTGGTTTCAGTGACCCGGCTTTGGTTTATGTGACCCGGCTTTGGTTTATGTGACCCGGCTTTGGTTTCTGTGACCCGGCTTTGGTTTCAGTGACCCGGCTTCGCTTTCTGTGACTTGACGTTGGTTTCTGTGACCTGGCTTTGGTTTCTGTGACCCGGTTTGGTTTATGGGACCGTTTTTGGTTCCTGTGACCCGGCTTTGGTTTCTGTGACCCGGCTTTGGTTTCTGTGACCGGCTTTGGTTTCTCTGACCCGGCTTCGGTTTCTGTGACCCGCCTTTGGTTGTTTTTGCCAGTCTTTGGTTTATGTGATCTGGCTTTGGTTGCTGTCACCCGGCTTTGGTTGGCGTGACCCGGCTTTGGCTTCTGTGATCCGGCTTTAGTTTGTGTGACCCGGCTTCGGTTTCTGTGACCCGCCTTTGGTTGTTTTTGCCAGTCTTTGGTTTATGTGATCTGGCTTTGGTTGCTGTCACCCGGCTTTGGTTGGCGTGACCCGGCTTTGGCTTCTGTGATCCGGCTTTAGTTTGTGTGACCCGGCTTCGGTTTCTGTGACCCGCCTTTGGTTGTTTTTGCCAGTCTTTGGTTTATGTGATCTGGCTTTGGTTGCTGTCACCCGGCTTTGGTTGGCGTGACCCGGCTTTGGCTTCTGTGATCCGGCTTTAGTTTGTGTGACCCGGCTTCGGTTTCTGTGACCCGCCTTTGGTTGTTTTTGCCAGTCTTTGGTTTATGTGATCTGGCTTTGGTTGCTGTCACCCGGCTTTGGTTGGCGTGACCCGGCTTTGGCTTCTGTGATCCGGCTTTAGTTTGTGTGACCCGGCTTCGGTTTCTGTGACCCGCCTTTGGTTGTTTTTGCCAGTCTTTGGTTTATGTGATCTGGCTTTGGTTGCTGTCACCCGGCTTTGGTTGGCGTGACCCGGCTTTGGCTTCTGTGATCCGGCTTTAGTTTGTGTGACCCGGCTTCGGTTTCTGTGACCCGCCTTTGGTTGTTTTTGCCAGTCTTTGGTTTATGTGATCTGGCTTTGGTTGCTGTCACCCGGCTTTGGTTGGCGTGACCCGGCTTTGGCTTCTGTGATCCGGCTTTAGTTTGTGTGACCCGGCTTCGGTTTCTGTGACCCGCCTTTGGTTGTTTTTGCCAGTCTTTGGTTTATGTGATCTGGCTTTGGTTGCTGTCACCCGGCTTTGGTTGGCGTGACCCGGCTTTGGCTTCTGTGATCCGGCTTTAGTTTGTGTGACCCGGCTTCGGTTTCTGTGACCCGCCTTTGGTTGTTTTTGCCAGTCTTTGGTTTATGTGATCTGGCTTTGGTTGCTGTCACCCGGCTTTGGTTGGCGTGACCCGGCTTTGGCTTCTGTGATCCGGCTTTAGTTTGTGTGACCCGGCTTCGGTTTCTGTGACCCGCCTTTGGTTGTTTTTGCCAGTCTTTGGTTTATGTGATCTGGCTTTGGTTGCTGTCACCCGGCTTTGGTTGGCGTGACCCGGCTTTGGCTTCTGTGATCCGGCTTTAGTTTGTGTGACCCGGCTTCGGTTTCTGTGACCCGCCTTTGGTTGTTTTTGCCAGTCTTTGGTTTATGTGATCTGGCTTTGGTTGCTGTCACCCGGCTTTGGTTGGCGTGACCCGGCTTTGGCTTCTGTGATCCGGCTTTAGTTTGTGTGACCCGGCTTCGGTTTCTGTGACCCGCCTTTGGTTGTTTTTGCCAGTCTTTGGTTTATGTGATCTGGCTTTGGTTGCTGTCACCCGGCTTTGGTTGGCGTGACCCGGCTTTGGCTTCTGTGATCCGGCTTTAGTTTGTGTGACCCGGCTTCGGTTTCTGTGACCCGCCTTTGGTTGTTTTTGCCAGTCTTTGGTTTATGTGATCTGGCTTTGGTTGCTGTCACCCGGCTTTGGTTGGCGTGACCCGGCTTTGGCTTCTGTGATCCGGCTTTAGTTTGTGTGACCCGGCTTCGGTTTCTGTGACCCGCCTTTGGTTGTTTTTGCCAGTCTTTGGTTTATGTGATCTGGCTTTGGTTGCTGTCACCCGGCTTTGGTTGGCGTGACCCGGCTTTGGCTTCTGTGATCCGGCTTTAGTTTGTGTGACCCGGCTTCGGTTTCTGTGACCCGCCTTTGGTTGTTTTTGCCAGTCTTTGGTTTATGTGATCTGGCTTTGGTTGCTGTCACCCGGCTTTGGTTGGCGTGACCCGGCTTTGGCTTCTGTGATCCGGCTTTAGTTTGTGTGACCCGGCTTCGGTTTCTGTGACCCGCCTTTGGTTGTTTTTGCCAGTCTTTGGTTTATGTGATCTGGCTTTGGTTGCTGTCACCCGGCTTTGGTTGGCGTGACCCGGCTTTGGCTTCTGTGATCCGGCTTTAGTTTGTGTGACCCGGCTTCGGTTTCTGTGACCCGCCTTTGGTTGTTTTTGCCAGTCTTTGGTTTATGTGATCTGGCTTTGGTTGCTGTCACCCGGCTTTGGTTGGCGTGACCCGGCTTTGGCTTCTGTGATCCGGCTTTAGTTTGTGTGACCCGGCTTCGGTTTCTGTGACCCGCCTTTGGTTGTTTTTGCCAGTCTTTGGTTTATGTGATCTGGCTTTGGTTGCTGTCACCCGGCTTTGGTTGGCGTGACCCGGCTTTGGCTTCTGTGATCCGGCTTTAGTTTGTGTGACCCGGCTTCGGTTTCTGTGACCCGCCTTTGGTTGTTTTTGCCAGTCTTTGGTTTATGTGATCTGGCTTTGGTTGCTGTCACCCGGCTTTGGTTGGCGTGACCCGGCTTTGGCTTCTGTGATCCGGCTTTAGTTTGTGTGACCCGGCTTCGGTTTCTGTGACCCGCCTTTGGTTGTTTTTGCCAGTCTTTGGTTTATGTGATCTGGCTTTGGTTGCTGTCACCCGGCTTTGGTTGGCGTGACCCGGCTTTGGCTTCTGTGATCCGGCTTTAGTTTGTGTGACCCGGCTTCGGTTTCTGTGACCCGCCTTTGGTTGTTTTTGCCAGTCTTTGGTTTATGTGATCTGGCTTTGGTTGCTGTCACCCGGCTTTGGTTGGCGTGACCCGGCTTTGGCTTCTGTGATCCGGCTTTAGTTTGTGTGACCCGGCTTCGGTTTCTGTGACCCGCCTTTGGTTGTTTTTGCCAGTCTTTGGTTTATGTGATCTGGCTTTGGTTGCTGTCACCCGGCTTTGGTTGGCGTGACCCGGCTTTGGCTTCTGTGATCCGGCTTTAGTTTGTGTGACCCGGCTTCGGTTTCTGTGACCCGCCTTTGGTTGTTTTTGCCAGTCTTTGGTTTATGTGATCTGGCTTTGGTTGCTGTCACCCGGCTTTGGTTGGCGTGACCCGGCTTTGGCTTCTGTGATCCGGCTTTAGTTTGTGTGACCCGGCTTCGGTTTCTGTGACCCGCCTTTGGTTGTTTTTGCCAGTCTTTGGTTTATGTGATCTGGCTTTGGTTGCTGTCACCCGGCTTTGGTTGGCGTGACCCGGCTTTGGCTTCTGTGATCCGGCTTTAGTTTGTGTGACCCGGCTTCGGTTTCTGTGACCCGCCTTTGGTTGTTTTTGCCAGTCTTTGGTTTATGTGATCTGGCTTTGGTTGCTGTCACCCGGCTTTGGTTGGCGTGACCCGGCTTTGGCTTCTGTGATCCGGCTTTAGTTTGTGTGACCCGGCTTCGGTTTCTGTGACCCGCCTTTGGTTGTTTTTGCCAGTCTTTGGTTTATGTGATCTGGCTTTGGTTGCTGTCACCCGGCTTTGGTTGGCGTGACCCGGCTTTGGCTTCTGTGATCCGGCTTTAGTTTGTGTGACCCGGCTTCGGTTTCTGTGACCCGCCTTTGGTTGTTTTTGCCAGTCTTTGGTTTATGTGATCTGGCTTTGGTTGCTGTCACCCGGCTTTGGTTGGCGTGACCCGGCTTTGGCTTCTGTGATCCGGCTTTAGTTTGTGTGACCCGGCTTCGGTTTCTGTGACCCGCCTTTGGTTGTTTTTGCCAGTCTTTGGTTTATGTGATCTGGCTTTGGTTGCTGTCACCCGGCTTTGGTTGGCGTGACCCGGCTTTGGCTTCTGTGATCCGGCTTTAGTTTGTGTGACCCGGCTTCGGTTTCTGTGACCCGCCTTTGGTTGTTTTTGCCAGTCTTTGGTTTATGTGATCTGGCTTTGGTTGCTGTCACCCGGCTTTGGTTGGCGTGACCCGGCTTTGGCTTCTGTGATCCGGCTTTAGTTTGTGTGACCCGGCTTCGGTTTCTGTGACCCGCCTTTGGTTGTTTTTGCCAGTCTTTGGTTTATGTGATCTGGCTTTGGTTGCTGTCACCCGGCTTTGGTTGGCGTGACCCGGCTTTGGCTTCTGTGATCCGGCTTTAGTTTGTGTGACCCGGCTTCGGTTTCTGTGACCCGCCTTTGGTTGTTTTTGCCAGTCTTTGGTTTATGTGATCTGGCTTTGGTTGCTGTCACCCGGCTTTGGTTGGCGTGACCCGGCTTTGGCTTCTGTGATCCGGCTTTAGTTTGTGTGACCCGGCTTCGGTTTCTGTGACCCGCCTTTGGTTGTTTTTGCCAGTCTTTGGTTTATGTGATCTGGCTTTGGTTGCTGTCACCCGGCTTTGGTTGGCGTGACCCGGCTTTGGCTTCTGTGATCCGGCTTTAGTTTGTGTGACCCGGCTTCGGTTTCTGTGACCCGCCTTTGGTTGTTTTTGCCAGTCTTTGGTTTATGTGATCTGGCTTTGGTTGCTGTCACCCGGCTTTGGTTTCTCTGACCCGGCTTTGGTTTCTGTGACCCGGCTTTGGTTTCTGTGACCCGGCTTTGGTTTGTGTGACCCGGCTTTGTTTTATGTGACCTGGGTCTGGTTTCTCTCACCCGTCTTTGGTTTATGTGACCCGGCTTTGGGTTTTGTGACCCGGCTTTGGTTGATGTGACCCGGCTCTGGCTTCTGTGACCCGGCTTTGGTTTTTGTGACCCGGCTTTGGTTTCATTGACCTGGCTTTTGTTTGTGTGAGCCGGCTTTGGTTACTGTGACCCGGCTTTGGTTTCTGTGACCTGCTTTGGTTTCTGTGACCTGGCTTTGGTTTCCGTGACCCGGCTTTGGTTCTATGACCTGGCTTTGGTTGCTGTGACCCGGCTATGGTTTCAGTGATCCGGCTTTGGTTTCTGTCACCCGGCTTTGGTTTCTTTGACCTGGCTTCAGTTTCTATGACCGGGCTTTGGTTTTTGTGCTCCGGCTTTGCTTTGTTGACCCGGCTTTGATTTTGTGACCCAGCTTTGGTTTCTGTGATCCGGCTTTGGTTTCTGCAACCTGCTTTGGTTTCTGTGACCAGGCTTTGATTTCTGTGACCTGGCTTTGGTTTCTGTGACCCGGCTTTGGTTTCTGTGACCCAGCTTTGGTTTCTGTGACTTCGCTTTGGTTTCTGTGACCCGGCTTTGGTTTTTGTGACCCGGCTCGGTTTCTGTGACCCGGCTTTGGTTTTGTGACCCGGCTTTGGTTATTGTGACCCGGCTTTGGTTTATGTGACCCGGCTTTGGGTTCTCAGACCCGGCTTTGGTTTCTATGACCCGGCTTTGGTTTTTCTGACCCGGCTTTGGTTTCTGTGACCCGACTTTGGTTTATCCGACCCAGCTTTGGTTTCTTTGGCCAAGCTTTGGTTTCTGTGTACCGGCTTTGGTTTACCCAGCTTTGGTTCATTTGACCCGCTTTGGTTTCTGTGACCCATCTTTGGTTACCATGACCCGGCTTTCGTTTCCCTGATCCGGCCTTGGTTTCTGTGACCCGGCTTTGGTTTATGTGACCCGGCTTTGGTTATAGTGACCCGGCTTTGGTTTCTGTGACCCCGCTTTGCTTTCTGTGACTGGGCGTTGGTTTCTGTGACCCGGCTTTGGTTTCTGTGACTCGGCTTTGGCTTCTGTGATCCGGCTTTGGCATCCGTGACCCAACTTGCTGTGACCCGGCTATGGTTTCAGTGACCCGGCTTTGGTTTCTGTGGCCCGGCTTTGGTTGGCGTGACCCGGCTTTGGGTTCTGTGACCTGGCTTTGGTTTTTGTGACCCAGCTTTGGTTTACGTGACCCGGCTTTGGTTTCTGTGACCCGGCTTTGGTTTATGTGGCATGGCTTTGGTTCCTGTGACCCAGCTTTGATTTCTGTGACCCGGCTTTGATTTCTGTGACCAAGTTTTGGTTTATGTGACCCGGCTTTGGTTTCTGTGACCCGGCTTTGGTTTATGTGGCATGGCTTTGGTTCCTGTGACCCAGCTTTGATTTCTGTGACCCGGCTTTGATTTCTGTGACCAAGTTTTGGTTTATGTGACCCGGCTTTGGTTTCTGTGACCCGGCTTTGGTTTCTGTGACCCGGGTTTGTTTTCTGTGACTCAACATTGGTTTCTGTGACCCAGCTTTGGTTTCTGTGACCCGCCATTGGTTTGTGTAACCTGAGTTTGGTTGTTGTGACCCAGCTTTGGTTTCTGTGACCCGGCTTTGGTTTTTGTGACCTGGCTTTGGTTTGTGTGACCCGGCTTTGGTTTGTGTGACCCTGCTTTGTTTTCTAATACCCGGCTTTGGTTTCTGTGACCCCGCTTTGGTTTATGTGACCCGGCTTTGGTTTGTATGACCCGGCTCTGGTTTCTGTGTCCCGGCTTTGGTTTCAGTGACCCTTCTTTGGTTGATTTGACCTGGCTTTTATTTATGTGAACCGGCTTTGGTTACTGTGACCCGGCTTTGGTTTCTGTGACCCTGCTTTGGTTTCAGTGACCTGGCTTTGGTTTTTGTGACCCGGCTTTGGTTATGTGACCTGGCTTTGGTTGCCGTGACCCGGCTTTGGTTTCTGTGATCCAGCTTTGGATTATGTGACCCTGCTTTGGATTATGTGACCCCGCTTTGATTTCTGTGACCTGGCTTTGGTTTCTGTGACCCGGCTTTGGTTCTGTGATCAGGCTTTGGTTTGTTGATCCGGCTTTGGTTTTATGACCTGGCTTTGGTTTTTGTGATCCGGCTTTGGTTTCTGTGACCCGGCTTTGGTTTCTGTGACCCGGCTTTGGGTTATGTGACGCAGCGTTGGTTTCTATGAATTGGCTTTGGTTTCTGTGACCCGGTTTTGATTTATGTGACCCGACTTTGGTTTCTGTGACCCGGCTTTGGTTTTTGTGAACGGGATTTGGGTTATGTGACCAGGCTTTCGTTTCTCTGACCTGGCTTTGGTTTTTGCGTCCCGGATTTGGGTTGTGCGTCCCGCCTTTGCTTTCTCTGACTCGGCTTTGTTTTCTGTGACTCTGATTTGGTTTCAGTGATCTGGCTTTGGTTGCTGTGACCCGGCTTTGGTTTTTGTGACCCGGCTTTGGTTTCTGTGACCCTACTTTGGTTTATGTGACCCGGCTTTTATTTATGTGACTCGGCTTTGGTTTCTCTGACCCGGCTTTCATGTCAATGGCCCAGCTTTGGTTTCTGTGATCCGGGTTTGCTTTATCCACCTTTGGTTTCTTTGACCCGGATTTGGTTTCTGTGACCCGTCTTTGGTTTATATGACCGGCTTTCGTTTCTGTGACCCGGCTTTGGTTTCTGTGACCCGGGTTTGGTTTTTGTGACCCGCTTTGGCTTCTGTGACCCGGTGTTGGTTTCTGTGACCCGGCTTTGGTTTCTGTGACCCGGCTTTGGTTTCTGTGACCCGGCTTTGGTTTCTGTGACCCGGATTTGGTTTCGGTGACCCGGATTTGGCTTCTGTGACCCGGCTTTCTGTGACCCGGCTATGGTTTTTGTGACCCGGCTTTGGTTTCTGTGACCCGGCTTTAGTTTGTGTGACCCGGCTTTGGTTTCTGTGACCCGGCTTTGGTTTTTGTGACCTAGCTTTGGCTTCTGTGACCCGGCTTTGGTTTCAGTGACCCGGCTTTTGTTTCTGTGGTCTGGCTTTCGTTTATGTGACCCAGCTTTGGTTTATGCGACCCGGCTTTGATTTCTGTGATCGAGTTATGGTTTCTGTGACCCGTCTTTGGTTTCTGTGACCCGGCATTGGTTTATGTGTCCCGGCTTTGGTTTCTATGACCCAGCTTTGGTTTCTGTGACCCGGCATTGGTTTGTGTAACCTGACTTTGGTTGCTGTCACCCGGCTTTGGTTTCTCTGACCCGGCTTTGGTTGCTGTCACCCGGCTTTGGTTTCTCTGACCCGGCTTTGGTTTCTGTGACCCGGCTTTGGTTTCTGTGACCCGGCTTTGGTTTGTGTGACCCGGCTTTGTTTTATGTGACCCGGGTCTGGTTTCTCTCACCCGTCTTTGGTTTATGTGACCCGGCTTTGGGTTTTGTGACCCGGCTTTGGTTTATGTGACCCGGCTCTGGTTTCTGTGACCCGGCTTTGGGTTTTGTGACCCGGCTTTGGTTTCTTTGACCTGGCTTTTGTTTCTGTGAGCCGGCTTTGGTTACTGTGACCCGGCTTTGGTTTCTCTGACCCGCTTTGGTTTCTGTGACCTGGCTTTGGTTTCCGTGACCCGGCTTTGGTTCTATGACCTGGCTTTGGTTGCTGTGACCCGGCTATGGTTTCAGCGATCCGGCTTTGGTTTCTGTCACCCGGCTTTGGTTTCTTTGACCTGGCTTCAGTTTCTATGACCGGGCTTTGGTCTTTGTGCTCCGGCTTTGCTTTGTTGACCCGGCTTTGATTTTGTGACCCGGCTTTGGTTTGTGTGATCCGGCTTTGGTTTCTGCAACCGGCTTTGGTTTCTGTGACCCGGCTTTGATTTCTGTGACCCGGCTTTGGTTTCTCTGACCCGGCTTTGGTTTCTGTGACCCAGCTTTGGTTGCTGTGACTTCGCTTTGGTTTCTGTGACCCGGCTTTGGATTCTGTGACCCGGCTTTGGTTTCTGTGACTCGGCTTTGGTTTCTGTGACCCGGCTTTGCTTTCTGTGACTGGGCGTTGGTTTCTGTGACCCGGCTTTGGTTGCTGTGACCCGGCTTCGGTTTTTGTGTTCTTGCTTTGGTTTCTGTGACCCGGCTTTGGATTCTGTGACCCGGCTTTGGTTTCTGTGACTCGGCTTTGGTTTCTGTGACCCGGCTTTGCTTTCTGTGACTGGGCGTTGGTTTCTGTGACCCGGCTTTGGTTGCTGTGACCCGGCTTCGGTTTTTGTGTTCTTGCTTTGGTTTCTGTGACCCGGCTTTGGATTCTGTGACCCGGCTTTGGTTTCTGTGACTCGGCTTTGGTTTCTGTGACCCGGCTTTGCTTTCTGTGACTGGGCGTTGGTTTCTGTGACCCGGCTTTGGTTGCTGTGACCCGGCTTCGGTTTTTGTGTTCTTGCTTTGGTTTCTGTGACCCGGCTTTGGATTCTGTGACCCGGCTTTGGTTTCTGTGACTCGGCTTTGGTTTCTGTGACCCGGCTTTGCTTTCTGTGACTGGGCGTTGGTTTCTGTGACCCGGCTTTGGTTGCTGTGACCCGGCTTCGGTTTTTGTGTTCTTGCTTTGGTTTCTGTGACCCGGCTTTGGATTCTGTGACCCGGCTTTGGTTTCTGTGACTCGGCTTTGGTTTCTGTGACCCGGCTTTGCTTTCTGTGACTGGGCGTTGGTTTCTGTGACCCGGCTTTGGTTGCTGTGACCCGGCTTCGGTTTTTGTGTTCTTGCTTTGGTTTCTGTGACCCGGCTTTGGATTCTGTGACCCGGCTTTGGTTTCTGTGACTCGGCTTTGGTTTCTGTGACCCGGCTTTGCTTTCTGTGACTGGGCGTTGGTTTCTGTGACCCGGCTTTGGTTGCTGTGACCCGGCTTCGGTTTTTGTGTTCTTGCTTTGGTTTCTGTGACCCGGCTTTGGATTCTGTGACCCGGCTTTGGTTTCTGTGACTCGGCTTTGGTTTCTGTGACCCGGCTTTGCTTTCTGTGACTGGGCGTTGGTTTCTGTGACCCGGCTTTGGTTGCTGTGACCCGGCTTCGGTTTTTGTGTTCTTGCTTTGGTTTCTGTGACCCGGCTTTGGATTCTGTGACCCGGCTTTGGTTTCTGTGACTCGGCTTTGGTTTCTGTGACCCGGCTTTGCTTTCTGTGACTGGGCGTTGGTTTCTGTGACCCGGCTTTGGTTGCTGTGACCCGGCTTCGGTTTTTGTGTTCTTGCTTTGGTTTCTGTGACCCGGCTTTGGATTCTGTGACCCGGCTTTGGTTTCTGTGACTCGGCTTTGGTTTCTGTGACCCGGCTTTGCTTTCTGTGACTGGGCGTTGGTTTCTGTGACCCGGCTTTGGTTGCTGTGACCCGGCTTCGGTTTTTGTGTTCTTGCTTTGGTTTCTGTGACCCGGCTTTGGATTCTGTGACCCGGCTTTGGTTTCTGTGACTCGGCTTTGGTTTCTGTGACCCGGCTTTGCTTTCTGTGACTGGGCGTTGGTTTCTGTGACCCGGCTTTGGTTGCTGTGACCCGGCTTCGGTTTTTGTGTTCTTGCTTTGGTTTCTGTGACCCGGCTTTGGATTCTGTGACCCGGCTTTGGTTTCTGTGACTCGGCTTTGGTTTCTGTGACCCGGCTTTGCTTTCTGTGACTGGGCGTTGGTTTCTGTGACCCGGCTTTGGTTGCTGTGACCCGGCTTCGGTTTTTGTGTTCTTGCTTTGGTTTCTGTGACCCGGCTTTGGATTCTGTGACCCGGCTTTGGTTTCTGTGACTCGGCTTTGGTTTCTGTGACCCGGCTTTGCTTTCTGTGACTGGGCGTTGGTTTCTGTGACCCGGCTTTGGTTGCTGTGACCCGGCTTCGGTTTTTGTGTTCTTGCTTTGGTTTCTGTGACCCGGCTTTGGATTCTGTGACCCGGCTTTGGTTTCTGTGACTCGGCTTTGGTTTCTGTGACCCGGCTTTGCTTTCTGTGACTGGGCGTTGGTTTCTGTGACCCGGCTTTGGTTGCTGTGACCCGGCTTCGGTTTTTGTGTTCTTGCTTTGGTTTCTGTGACCCGGCTTTGGATTCTGTGACCCGGCTTTGGTTTCTGTGACTCGGCTTTGGTTTCTGTGACCCGGCTTTGCTTTCTGTGACTGGGCGTTGGTTTCTGTGACCCGGCTTTGGTTGCTGTGACCCGGCTTCGGTTTTTGTGTTCTTGCTTTGGTTTCTGTGACCCGGCTTTGGATTCTGTGACCCGGCTTTGGTTTCTGTGACCCGGCGTTGGTTTCTGTGACCCGGCTTTGGTTGCTGTGACCCGGCTTTGGTTTCTGTGACCCGGCTTTGGTTTCTGTGACCCTGCGTTGGTTTCTGTGACCCGGCTTTTAAGTCTGTGACCCGGCTTTGGTTTCTCTGACCCGGCTTTCGTTTCTGTGGCCCAGCTTTGGTTTATGTGATCTGGATTTGGTTTATCCAGCTTTCGTTTCTTTGACCCGGCTTTGGTTTCTGTGACCCTGCTTTGGTTTCTGTGACCCGGCTTTGGTTTCTGGGACCCGGCTTTGGTTTTTGTGACTCGGCTTTCGTTTGTTTGACCCGGCTTTGGCTTCTGTGACCCGGCTTTGTGTGACCCGGCTTTGGTTTCTGTGACCCAGCGTTGGTTAGTGTGACCCGACTTTGGTTTCTGTGACCCGACTTTGGTTTATGTGATCCGGCTTTTTGTGACCCGGCTTTGGTTTATGTGACCCAGCTTTGGTTTCTGTGACCCGCATTTGGTTTCTCTTACCCGAACTTGGTTTTTGTGAGCTGGCTTTGGTTTCTGTGACCCGGCATATGTTTATGTGACCCGGCTTTGGTTTTTGTGACACAGCTTTGGTTTTTGTGACCCGGCTTTGGGTTTTGTGACCCGGTTCTGGTTTTTGTGACGTAGCTATGATTTCTGTGATCCGGCTTTGGTTTATGTGACCCGGCTTTGGTTTCTGTGGCCCAGCTTGGTTTCTGTGACTCAGCTTTGGTTTCTGTGACCCAACTTTGGTTTATGTGACCCGGTTTTGGTTTCTGTGACCGGCTTTGGTTTCTGTGACCCTGCTTTGGTTTCTGTGACCGGGCTTTGGTTTGTGCGACCCGTCTTTGGTTTCTGTGACCCGGCTTTGGTTTAGGTGACCTGGCTTTGGTTTATGTGACCCAGCGTTGGTATCTGTGACCCAGCTTTGGTTTATGTGACCTGGATTTGGTTTATGTGACCCGGCTTTCGTTTATGTGACCCGACTTTGGTCTCTGTGACCCGGCTTTGGTTTCTGTGAACCGGCTTTGGTTTCTGTGACCCGACTTTCGTTTCTCTGACCTGGGTTTGGTTTTTGTGACCCGGCTTTGGTTTGTGCGACCCGGCTTTGCTTTCTGTGACCCGGCTTTGTTTTGTGTGACTCAGCTTTCGTTTATGTGACCCGGTTTTGGTTGCTGTGACCCGGCTTCGGTTTCTGTGACCCGGCTTTGGTTTCCGTGACCCTGCTTTGTTTTATGTGCCCCGGCTTTTATTTATGTGACCCGGCTTTGGTGTCTCTGACACGGCTTTCGTTTCTGTGGCCCAGCTTTGGTTTATGTGATCTGGCTTTGGTTTATCCAGCTTTGGTTTCTTTGACCCGGCTTTGGTTTTTGTGACCCGGCTTTCGTTTATGTGACCCGGCCTTGGTTTCTGTGACCTGGCTTTGGTTTCTGTGACCCGGCATTGGTTTCTGTGACCCAGCTTTGGTTGATGTGACCCGGCTTTAGTTTCTGTGACCCGGCTTTGGTTAATGTGACCGGGCTTTGGTTTCTGTGACCCGGGTTTGGTTTGTGTGACCCAGCCTTTATTTATGTGACCCGGTTTGGTTTCTCTGACCCGGCATTGGTTTCTGTGACCCAGGTTTGGTTTCTGTGACCCGGCTTTGGTTTCTGTGACCCCGCTCTGGTTTATGTGACCCGGCTTTGGTTTTTGTGACCCGGCTTTGGTTTCTTTGATCTGGCTTTTGTTTCTGTGAGCTAGCTTTTGGCTACTGTGCCCCGGCATGATTTCTGTGACCCGCTTTGGTTTCTGTGACCTGGCTTTGGTTTATGTGACCCGGCATTGGTTCTTTGACCTCGCTTTGGTTGCTGTGACCCGGCTTTGGTTTCTGTGATCCAGTTTTGGATTCTCTTACCCGGCTTTGGTTTCTGTGACCCGGCTTTGGTTTCTATGACCAGGCTTTGGTTTCTGTTCTCTGGCTTTGGTTTGTGGACCCGGCTTTGGTTTCTGTGACCCGGCGTTGGTTCCAGTGATCCGGCTTATGTTTCTGTGACCCGGCTTTGGTTTCTGTGACCCGGCTTTGGTTTCTGTGACCCGGCTTTGGTTTCTGTGACCCGGGTTTGGTTTATGTGACCTGGCTTTGGTTTCTTTGACTTGGCTTTGGTTTCTGTGACCCGGCTTTGGTTTCTGTGACTGACTTTGGTTTCTGTGACCCGGCTTTGGTTTTTGTGAACCGGCTTTGGTTTATGTGATCTGGCTTTGGTTTCTCTGAACTGGCTTTGGTCTTTCTGGCCCGGCTTTGGTTTGTGTGACCCGGCTTTGCTTTCTGTGACCCGGCTTTGTTTTCTGTGACTCAGCTTTGGTTTCCGTAACCCAGTTTTGGTTGCTGTGCCCCGGCTATGGTTTATGTGACCCGACTTTGGTTTCTGTGACCCGCCTTTGGTTGTTTTTGCCAGTCTTTGGTTTATGTGACCCGGCTTTGGTTTCTAGGACCCGGCTTTGGTTTATGTGACTTGGCTTACGTTTATGTGACCCGGCTTTGGTTTATGTGACCCGGCTTTGGTTTCAATGGCCCAGCTTTGGTTTCAGTGACCCGGCTTTTTTTCTGTGACCCGGCTTTTATGTCTGTGACTCAGCTTTGGTTCATGTAACCCGGCTTTGGTTTCTCGGACCCGGCTTTGGTTTCTGTGACCCGGCTTTGGTTTCTGTGGCCCGGCTTTGGTTTTTGTGACCCGACTTTGGTTTGTGGGACCCGGCTTTGGTTTCTCTGACCCGGCTTTGGTTTTTGTGACCCAGCTTTGGTTTCTGTGACCCGGCTTTGGTTTCTGTGACCCGGCTTTGGTTTATGTGACCCGGCTTTGGTTTCTCTGACCCGGCTTTGGTTTATGTCACCCGGCTTTGGTTGTTGTGACCCGGCTTTTGTTTCTGCGACCCAGCTTTGGTTTATCTGACCCGGCTTTGGTTTCTTTGGCCCATATTTGGTTTCTGTGTACCGGCTTTGGTTTACCCAGCTTTGGTTTCTTTGACCCGGCTTTGGTTCCTGTGACCCGTCTTTGGTTTATATGACCCGGCTTTTGTTTCCGTGATCCGGCTTTGGTTTCTGTGACCCGGCTTTGGTTTCTGTGACCCGGCTTTGGTTTCTGTGACCCGGCTTTGGTTTCTGTGACCTGGCTTTGGTTTCTGTGACCCGGCTTTGGCTTCTGTGACCCGGCTTTCTGTGACCCGGCTATGGTTTTTGTGACCCCGCTTTGGTTTTTGTGACCCGGCTTTGGTTTCATTGACCTGGCTTTGGTTTGTGTGAGCCGGCTTTGGTTTCTGTGACCCGGCTCTGGTTTCTGTGACCCGGCTCTGGTTTCTGTGACCCGGCTCTGGTTTCTGTGACCCGGCTCTGGTTTCTGTGACCCGGCTCTGGTTTCTGTGACCCGGCTCTGGTTTCTGTGACCCGGCTCTGGTTTCTGTGACCCGGCTCTGGTTTCTGTGACCCGGCTCTGGTTTCTGTGACCCGGCTCTGGTTTCTGTGACCCGGCTCTGGTTTCTGTGACCCGGCTCTGGTTTCTGTGACCCGGCTCTGGTTTCTGTGACCCGGCTCTGGTTTCTGTGACCCGGCTCTGGTTTCTGTGACCCGGCTCTGGTTTCTGTGACCCGGCTCTGGTTTCTGTGACCCGGCTCTGGTTTCTGTGACCCGGCTCTGGTTTCTGTGACCCGGCTCTGGTTTCTGTGACCCGGCTCTGGTTTCTGTGACCCGGCTCTGGTTTCTGTGACCCGGCTCTGGTTTCTGTGACCCGGCTCTGGTTTCTGTGACCCGGCTCTGGTTTCTGTGACCCGGCTCTGGTTTCTGTGACCCGGCTCTGGTTTCTGTGACCCGGCTCTGGTTTCTGTGACCCGGCTCTGGTTTCTGTGACCCGGCTCTGGTTTCTGTGACCCGGCTCTGGTTTCTGTGACCCGGCTCTGGTTTCTGTGACCCGGCTCTGGTTTCTGTGACCCGGCTCTGGTTTCTGTGACCCGGCTCTGGTTTCTGTGACCCGGCTCTGGTTTCTGTGACCCGGCTCTGGTTTCTGTGACCCGGCTCTGGTTTCTGTGACCCGGCTCTGGTTTCTGTGACCCGGCTCTGGTTTCTGTGACCCGGCTCTGGTTTCTGTGACCCGGCTCTGGTTTCTGTGACCCGGCTCTGGTTTCTGTGACCCGGCTCTGGTTTCTGTGACCCGGCTCTGGTTTCTGTGACCCGGCTCTGGTTTCTGTGACCCGGCTCTGGTTTCTGTGACCCGGCTCTGGTTTCTGTGACCCGGCTCTGGTTTCTGTGACCCGGCTCTGGTTTCTGTGACCCGGCTCTGGTTTCTGTGACCCGGCTCTGGTTTCTGTGACCCGGCTCTGGTTTCTGTGACCCGGCTTTGGTTTTGTGACCCGGCTTTGGTTATTGTGACCCGGCTTTGGTTTATGTGACCCGGCTTTGGGTTCTCAGACCCGGCTTTGGTTTCTGTGACCCGGCTTTGGTTTTTCTGACCCGGCTTTGGTTTCTGTGACCCGACTTTGGTTTATCCGACCCAGCTTTGGTTTCTTTGGCCCAGCTTTGGTTTCTGTGTACCGGCTTTGGTTTACCCAGCTTTGGTTCATTTGACCCGCTTTGGTTTCTGTGACCCATCTTTGGTTTCCATGACCCGGCTTTCGTTTCCCTGATCCGGCCTTGGTTTATGTGACCCGGCTTTGGTTTATGTGACCCGGCTTTGGTTATAGTGACCCGGCTTTGGTTTCTGTGACCCCGCTTTGCTTTCTGTGACTGGGCGTTGGTTTCTGTGACCCGGCTTTGGTTTCTGTGACTCCGCTTTGGCTTCTGTGACCCGGCTTTGGCATCTGTGACCCGGCTTTCTGTGACCCGGCTATGGTTTCAGTGACCCGGCTTTGGTTTATGTGGCCCGGCTTTGGTTGGCGTGACCCGGCTTTGGGTTCTGTGACCTGGCTTTGGTTTTTGTGACCCAGCTTTGGTTTATGTGACCCGGCTTTGGTTTCTGTGACCCGGCTTTGGTTTATGTGGCATGGCTTTGGTTCCTGTGACCCAGCTTTCATTTCTGTGACCCGGGTTTGATTTCTGTGACCAAGTTTTGGTTTATGTGACCCGGCTTTGGTTTATGTGACCCGGCTTTGGTTTATGTGACCCGGGTTTGTTTTCCGTGACTCAACATTGGTTTCTGTGACCCAGCTTTGGTTTCTGTGACCCGGCATTGGTTTGTGTAACCTGAGTTTGGTTGTTGTGACCCAGCTTTGGTTTATGTGACCCGGCTTTGGTTTTTGTGACCCGGCTTTGGTTTGTGTGACCCGGCTTTGGTTTGTGTGACCCTCCTTTGTTTTCTAAGACCCGGCTTTGGTTTCTGTGACCCCGCTTTGGTTTATGTGACCCGGCTTTCGTTTGTATGACCCGGCTCTGGTTTCTGTGTCCCGGCTTTGGTTTCAGTGACCCTTCTTTGGTTTATTTGACCTGGGTTTTATTTATGTGAACCGGCTTTGGTTACTGTGACCCGGCTTTGGTTTCTGTGACCCCGCTTTGGTTTCTGTGACCTGGCTTTGGTTTCTGTGATCCAGCTTTGGATTATGTGACCCTGCTTTCGATTATGTGACCCCGCTTTGGTTTCTGTGACCTGGCTTTGGTTTCTCTGACCCGGCTTTGGTTCTGTGATCAGGCTTTGGTTTGTTGATCCGGCTTTGGTTTTATGACCCGGCTTTGGTTTTTGTGATCCGGCTTTGGTTTCTGTGATTCGGCTTTGGTTTCTGTGACCCGGCTTTGGGTTATGTGACCCAGCGTTGGTTTCTATGAATTGGCTTTGGTTTATGTGACCCGGTTTTGATTTATGTGACCCGACTTTGGTTTCTGTGACCCGGCTTTGGTTTTTGTGAACGGGATTTGGTTTATGTGACCCGGCTTTCGTTTCTCTGACCTGGCTTTGGTTTTTGTGTCCCGGATTTGGGTTGTGCGTCCCGGCTTTGCTTTTTGTGACTCGGCTTTGTTTTCTGTGACTCTGATTTGGTTTCTGTGATCTGGCTTTGGTTGCTGTGACCCGGCTTTGGTTTTTGTGACCCGGCTTTGGTTTCTGTGACCATACTTTGGTTTCTGTGACCCGGCTTTTATTTCTGTGACTCGGCTTTGGTTTCTCTGACCCGGCTTTCATTTCAATGGCCCAGCTTTGGTTTCTGTGATCCGGGTTTGGTTTATCCACCTTTGGTTTCTTTGACCCGGATTTGGTTTCTGTGACCCGTCTTTGGTTTATATGACCGGCTTTCGTTTCTGTGACCCGGCTTTGGTTTCTGTGACCCGGTTTTGGTTTTTGTGACCCGCTTTGGTTTCTGTGACCCGATGTTGGTTTCTGTGACCCGGCTTTGGTTTCTGTGACCCAGCTTTGGTTTCTGGGACCCGGCTATGGTTTCTGTGACCGGCTTTGGTTTTTGTGTCCCGGCTTTGGTTTGTGCTACCCGGCTTTGCTTTCTGTGACCTGGCTTTGTTTCCTGTCACTTGGCTTTGGTTTCTGTGACCTGGCTTTGGTTGCTGTGACCCGGCTTTGGTTTATGTGACCCGGCTTTGGTTTCTGTGACCCTGCTTTGGTTTCTTTGACCCAGCTTTTATTTCTGTGACCCGGCTTTGGTTTCTCTGACCCGGCTTTTGTTTATGTGGCCCAGCTTTGGTTTCGGTGATCCAGCTTTGGTTTATCCAGCTTTGGTTTTTTTGTCCCGGCTTTGGTTTCTGTGACCCGTCTTTGGTTTATATGACCCGGCTTTTGTTTCTGTGACCCGGCTTTGGTTTCTATGACCCGGCTTTGGTTTCTCTGACCCGGCTTTGGTTTATGTGACCCGGCTTTGGCTTTTGTGACCCAGCGTTCGTTTCTGTGACCCGGCTTTGGTTTCTGTGACCCGGCTTTGGTTTTTGGGACCCGGCTTTGGTTTATGTGACCCGGCTTTGGTTGTTGTGACTCGGCTTTCGTTTGTGTGACCCGGCTTTGGCTTCTGTGACCCGGCTTTGTGTGACCCGGCTTTGGTTTCTGTGACCCGGCGTTGGTTTGTGTGACCCGACTTTGGTTTATGTGACCCGGCTTTGGTTGTTGTGACTCGGCTTTCGTTTGTGTGACCCGGCTTTGGCTTCTGTGACCCGGCTTTGTGTGACCCGGCTTTGGTTTCTGTGACCCGGCGTTGGTTTGTGTGACCCGACTTTGGTTTATGTGACCCGACTTTGGTTTTTGTGATCCGGCTTTGTGTGACCCGGCTTTGGTTTCTTGGACCCAGCTTTGGTTTCTGTGACCCGCAGTTGGTTTCTCTGACCCGACTTTGGTTTGTGTGATCCGGCTTTGGTTTCTGTAACCCGGCATTGGTTTCTGTGACCCGGCTTTGGCTTTTGTGACAGAGCTTTGGTTTCTGTGACCCGGCTTTGGTTGATGTGACCCGGTTTTGGTTTCTGTGACGCATATTTGATTTATGTGATCCGGCTTTGGTTTATTTGACCCGGCTTTGGTTTCTGTGGCCCAGCTTGGTTTCTGTGACCCGGCGTTGGTTTCTGTTACCCGACTTTGGTTTATGTGACCCGGCTTTGGTTTCTGTGACCGGCGTTGGTTTCCGTGACCCTGCTTTGGTTTCTGTGAACGGGCTTTGGTTTGTGTGACCTGTCTTTGGTTTCTGTGACCCGGCTTTGGTTTATATGACCCGGCTTTGGTTTCTTTGACCCAGCTTTTGTATCTGTGATCCAGCTTTGGTTTCTGTGACTTGGATTTGGTTTCTGTGACCCGGCTTTCGTTTATGTGACCCGACTTTGGTCTTTGTGACCCGGCTTTGGTTTCTGTAAACCAGCTTTGGTTTCTGTGACCCGACTTTTGTTTCTCTGACCTGGCTTTGGTGTTTGTGACCCGGCTTTGGTTTGTGCAACCCGGCTTTGCTTTATGTGACCTGGCTTTGTTTTCTGTGACTCGGCTTTGGTTTCTGTGGCCCGGTTTTGGTTGTTGTGACCCGGTTTGGTTTCTTTGACCCGGCTTTGGTTTCTGTGACCCTGCGTTGGTTTCTGTGACCCGGCTTTTATTTATGTAACCCGGCTTTGGTTTCTCTGACCCGGCTTTCGTTTCTGTGGCCCAGCTTTGGTTTATGTGATTTGGCCTTGGTTTGTCCAGCTTTGGTTTCTTTGACCCGGCTTTGGTTTCTGTGACCCCGCTTTGGTTTCTGTGACCCGGCTTTGGTTTCTGTGACCCGGCATTGGTTTATGTGACCCGGCTTTGGTTTTTGTGACTCGGCTTTCGTTTGTGTGACCTGGCTTTGGCTTCTGTGACCCGGCTTTGTGTGACCCGGCTTTGGTTTCTGTGACCCAGCGATGGTTTGTGTGACCCGACTTTGGTTTCTGTGACCCGACTTTGGTTTATGTGATCCGGTTTTGTGTGACCCGGCTTTGGTTTATGTGACCCAGCTTTGGTTTCTGTGACCCGCATTTGGTTTCTCTGACCCGAATTTGGTTTCTGTGAGCCGGCTTTGGTTTATGTGACCCTGCATTTGTTTCTGTGACCCGGCTTTGGTTTTTGTGACACAGCTTTGGTTTTTGTGACCCGGCTTTGGTTTTTGTGACCCGGTTTTGGTTTCTGTGACGCAGCTTTGATTTCTGTGATCCAACTTTGGTTTATGTGACCCGGCTTCGGTTTCTGTGGCCCAGCTTGGTTTCTGTGACCCAGCTTTGGTTTATGTGACCCGACTTTGGTTTATGTGACCCGGTTTTGGTTTCTGTGACCGGCTTTGGTTTATGTGACCCTGCTTTGGTTTCTGTGACCGGGCTTTGGTTTGTGTGACCAGTCTTTGGTTTCTGTGACCTGGCGTTGGTTTCTGTGACCCGGTACTGGTTTCTGTGACCCAGCTTTGGCTTATGTGACCCGTCATTGGTTTCTGTAACCCGACTTTGGTTGATGTGACCCGGCTTTAGTTTCTGTGACCTGGCTTTGGTTTCTTTGACCGGGCTTTTGTTTCTGTGACCCGGCTTTGGTTTGTGTGACCCAGCTTTGATTTCTGTGACCCGGTTTGGTATCTCTGACCCGGCATTGGTTTATGTGACCCGGCTTTGGTTTCTGTGACCCGGCTTTGGTTTATGTGACCCCGGTCTGGTTTATGTGACCCGGCTTTGGTTTTTGTGACCCGGCTTTGGTTTCTTTGACATGGCTTTTGTTTCTGTGAGCTGGCTTTTGGTTAATGTGACCCGGCATGATTTATGTGACCCCGCTTTGGTTTCTGTGACCTGGTTTTGGTTTATGTGACCCGGCATTGGTTCTTTGACCTGGCTTTGGTTGCTGTGACCCGGCTTTGGTTTCTGTGATCCGGCTTTGGATTCTCTGACCCGGCTTTGGTTTATGTGACCCGGCTTTGGTTTCTATGACCAGGCTTTGGTTTCTGTTCCCCGGCTTTGGTTTGTGGACCCGGCTTTGGTTTATGTGACCCGGCTTTGGTTCCTATGACCAGGCTTTGGTTTCTGTTCCCCGGCTTGGGTTTGTGGACCCGGCTTTGGTTTCTGTGATCCGGCTTTGGTTTCTCTGACCGACTTTTGTTTCTGTGACCCGGCTTTGGATTTTGTGACCCGGCTTTGGTTCCTATGACCAGGCTTTGGTTTCTGTTCCCCGGCTTGGGTTTGTGGACCCGGCTTTGGTTTCTGTGATCCGGCTTTGGTTTCTCTGACCGACTTTTGTTTCTGTGACCCGGCTTTGGATTTTGTGACCCGGCTTTGGTTCCTATGACCAGGCTTTGGTTTCTGTTCCCCGGCTTGGGTTTGTGGACCCGGCTTTGGTTTCTGTGATCCGGCTTTGGTTTCTCTGACCGACTTTTGTTTCTGTGACCCGGCTTTGGATTTTGTGACCCGGCTTTGGTTCCTATGACCAGGCTTTGGTTTCTGTTCCCCGGCTTGGGTTTGTGGACCCGGCTTTGGTTTCTGTGATCCGGCTTTGGTTTCTCTGACCGACTTTTGTTTCTGTGACCCGGCTTTGGATTTTGTGACCCGGCTTTGGTTCCTATGACCAGGCTTTGGTTTCTGTTCCCCGGCTTGGGTTTGTGGACCCGGCTTTGGTTTCTGTGATCCGGCTTTGGTTTCTCTGACCGACTTTTGTTTCTGTGACCCGGCTTTGGATTTTGTGACCCGGCTTTGGTTCCTATGACCAGGCTTTGGTTTCTGTTCCCCGGCTTGGGTTTGTGGACCCGGCTTTGGTTTCTGTGATCCGGCTTTGGTTTCTCTGACCGACTTTTGTTTCTGTGACCCGGCTTTGGATTTTGTGACCCGGCTTTGGTTCCTATGACCAGGCTTTGGTTTCTGTTCCCCGGCTTGGGTTTGTGGACCCGGCTTTGGTTTCTGTGATCCGGCTTTGGTTTCTCTGACCGACTTTTGTTTCTGTGACCCGGCTTTGGATTTTGTGACCCGGCTTTGGTTCCTATGACCAGGCTTTGGTTTCTGTTCCCCGGCTTGGGTTTGTGGACCCGGCTTTGGTTTCTGTGATCCGGCTTTGGTTTCTCTGACCGACTTTTGTTTCTGTGACCCGGCTTTGGATTTTGTGACCCGGCTTTGGTTCCTATGACCAGGCTTTGGTTTCTGTTCCCCGGCTTGGGTTTGTGGACCCGGCTTTGGTTTCTGTGATCCGGCTTTGGTTTCTCTGACCGACTTTTGTTTCTGTGACCCGGCTTTGGATTTTGTGACCCGGCTTTGGTTCCTATGACCAGGCTTTGGTTTCTGTTCCCCGGCTTGGGTTTGTGGACCCGGCTTTGGTTTCTGTGATCCGGCTTTGGTTTCTCTGACCGACTTTTGTTTCTGTGACCCGGCTTTGGATTTTGTGACCCGGCTTTGGTTCCTATGACCAGGCTTTGGTTTCTGTTCCCCGGCTTGGGTTTGTGGACCCGGCTTTGGTTTCTGTGATCCGGCTTTGGTTTCTCTGACCGACTTTTGTTTCTGTGACCCGGCTTTGGATTTTGTGACCCGGCTTTGGTTCCTATGACCAGGCTTTGGTTTCTGTTCCCCGGCTTGGGTTTGTGGACCCGGCTTTGGTTTCTGTGATCCGGCTTTGGTTTCTCTGACCGACTTTTGTTTCTGTGACCCGGCTTTGGATTTTGTGACCCGGCTTTGGTTCCTATGACCAGGCTTTGGTTTCTGTTCCCCGGCTTGGGTTTGTGGACCCGGCTTTGGTTTCTGTGATCCGGCTTTGGTTTCTCTGACCGACTTTTGTTTCTGTGACCCGGCTTTGGATTTTGTGACCCGGCTTTGGTTCCTATGACCAGGCTTTGGTTTCTGTTCCCCGGCTTGGGTTTGTGGACCCGGCTTTGGTTTCTGTGATCCGGCTTTGGTTTCTCTGACCGACTTTTGTTTCTGTGACCCGGCTTTGGATTTTGTGACCCGGCTTTGGTTCCTATGACCAGGCTTTGGTTTCTGTTCCCCGGCTTGGGTTTGTGGACCCGGCTTTGGTTTCTGTGATCCGGCTTTGGTTTCTCTGACCGACTTTTGTTTCTGTGACCCGGCTTTGGATTTTGTGACCCGGCTTTGGTTCCTGTGACCCGGCTTAGGTTTATGTGACCCGGCTTTGGTTCCTGTGACCCGGCTTTGGTTTCTGTGACCCGGCTTTGGTTTCTGTGACCCGGCTTTGGTGCATGTGACCCAGATTTGGTTTCTGTTACCCGGCTTTGGTATCTGTGGCCCGGCTTTGGTTTTTGTGACCCGGCTTTGGTTTATGTGACCTGGCTTTGGTGTCCGTGGACCGGCTTTGGTTTCTGTGACCCGGCTTTGGTTTCTGTGACTTGGCTTTGGTTTCTGTGAACCAGCTTTGGTTTCTAAGACCCGGCTTTTAGTTTCTATGACCCGGCTTTGGTTTATGTGACCCGGCTTTGGTTTCAGTGACCCGGCTCTGGATTCTGTGACCCGGCTTTGGTTTCTTTGACCCGGCTTTGGTTTCTGTGACCCGGCTTTGGTTTATGTGACCTGGCATTGGTTTGCTGTGACCCGGCTCTGGATTCTGTAACTCGGCTTTGGTTTATGTGACTTGGCTTTGGTTTCTGTGATATGGCATTGGTTTTTGTGACCTGCATCTGGGTTTTGTGATCCGGCTTTAGTTTCTGTCACCTGGTCAGAAACACAGTGATCAGAAACACGGTAGTCAGAAACACAGTTGTCAGGAACACAGTGGTCAGAAACACACAGGTCACAAACACGGTGGTCTTAAACACACTGGTCAGAAACATAGTGGTCAGAAACACTGTGGTGAGAAACAAAGTGGTCAGAAACACAGTGGTCAGAAACGCACTGGTCAGAAACACACTGGTCAGACACACACTCGCCAGAAACACGGTGGTCAGAAACACACTGGTCAGAAACACAGTGGTCAGAAACACACTGGTCAGAAACACACTGGTCAGAAACACAGTGGTCAGAAACACACTGGTCAGACACACACTCGCCAGAAACACGGTGGTCAGAAACACACTGGTCAGAAACACAGTGGTCAGAAACACACTGGTCAGAAACACACTGGTCAGAAACACAGTGGTCAGAAACACACTGGTCAGAATCACAGTGGTCAGAAACTCAGTGGTCAGAAACACACTGGCCAGAAAGACAGTGGTCAGACACACAGTGGTCAATAACACACTGGTCAGAAACACAGCGGTCTGAAACACAGTGGTCACGAACAATCCGGTCAGAAACACAGTGGTCAGAAACACACCGGTCCGAAAGACACTGGTCAGAAACACAGTACTCAGAAACACAGTGGTCAGAAACATAGTGGTCAGAAACACACTGGTCAGAAACACAGTGGTCATAAACACACTGGTCACAAACACAGTAGTCAGTAATACAGTGGTCAGAAACACAGTGGTCAGAAACACAGTGGTCAGAAACACAGTGGTCATAAACACATTGGTCAGAAACACAGTGGTGAGAAGCACAGTGGCAAGAAACACACTGGTCCGGAACATAGTGGTCACAAACACAGTGGTCAGAAACACAGTGGTCAGAAACACAGTGGTCAGAAACACAGTGGTCAGAAACACAGTGGTCATAAACACAGTGGTCAGAAGCACAGTGGTAAAAAACACAGTGGTCAGAAACACACTGGTCAGCAAAACAGTGGTCAGAAACACACTGGTCAGAACAACACTGGTCAGAAACACAGTGGTCAGAAACACACTGGTCCGAAACACAGTGGTCATAAACACACTGGTCAGAAACACACTGGTAAGAAACACAGTGGTCAGAAACACAGTGGTCAGAAACACAGTGGTCTGAACCACAGTGGACAGAGACACAGTGATCACAAACACACTGGTCCGAAACACAATGGTCATAGACACACTGGTCATAGA
>SZWC01000195.1:375695-386592 GCA_023375785.1 Penium margaritaceum
TGGTCAGAAACACAGTGGTCAGAAACACAGTGGTCAGAAACACAGTGGTGAGAAACACAGTGGTCGGAAACACAGTGGTCAGAAACACAGAGGTCAGAAACACAGTGGTCAGAAACACATTGGTCAGAAACTCAGTTGTCAGAAACACAGTGGTCAGAAACACTGTGGTCGTACACACAAAGGTCAAAAACACAGTGGTCAGAAACACAGTGGTAAGAAACACACTGGTCAGAAACACACATGTCAGAAACACAGTGGTCAGAAACACATTGGTCATAAACACACTAGTCAGAAACACACTAGTCAGAAACACAGTGGGCAGAAACACAGTGGTCAGAAATACAGTGGACAGAGACCCAGTGGTCATAAACACACCGGTCCGAAACACACTGGTCAGAAACACACTGATCAGAAACACACTGGTCAGAAACACAGTGGTCAGAATCACGGTGGTCAGACACACACTGGTCAGACACGCAGTGATCAGATACACACTTGTCACATACACAGTGGTCAGAAATACCGTGGACATAAACACAGTGGTCAGAAACGCAGTGGTCAGAAACCTACTGGTCAGAAACACACTGGTCAGAAACACAGTGGTCAGAAAAAACACAGGTCAGAAACACAGTGGTCAGAAACACGGTGGTCAGAAAACCAGTGACCAGAAACACAGAGGTCAGAAACACAGTGGTCAGAAACACAGTGGTCAGAAACATAGTGGTCATAAACACACTGGTCCGAAACACAGTGGTGAGAAACACATTGTTCAGAAACACAGTGGTCAGAAACACACTGGTCAGAAACACAGTGGTCAGAAACACAGTGGTCAGAAACACAGTGGTCCGAAACATAGTGGTCAGAAACACAGCAGTCAGAAACACATTGGTCAGAAACATAGTGGCCAGAAACACAGTGGCCAGAAACACACTGGTCGGAAACAGAGTGGTCAGAAACACACTGGTCAGAAACACGGTGGTCAGAAACACAGTGGTCAGAAACACAGTGCTCGGAAACACAGTGGTCAGAATTACACTGGTCAGAAACACAGTGGTCAGAAACACACTGGTCAGAAACACAGTGGTCAGAAACACACTGGTCAGAAACATACAGGTCAGAAACACAGTGGTCAGAAACACAGTTGTCAGAAACACAGTGGTCAGAAACACAGTGGTCATAAGCACTGTGGTCAGAAACACACTGGTCCAAAACACGGTGGTCTGAAACACAGTGGTCAGAAACACAGTGGTCAGAAACATAGTGGTCAGAAACACGCTGGTCAGAAACACAGTGGTCAGAAACACATTGGTCAGAAACACACTGGTCAGAACCACACTGGTCAGAAACACACTGGTCAGAAACACAATGGTCAGACGCATAGTGGTCAGAAACACACGGGTCCAAAACACAGTGGTCAGAAACACAGTGGTCAGAAACACAGTGGTCAGAAACAAGGCGGTCAGAAACACATTGGTCAGAAAAGCACTGGTGAGAAACGCAGTGGCCAGCAACACAGTGGTCAGAAACACACTGGTCAGAAACACAGTGGTCATAGACACACTGGTCAGAAAGACAGTGGTCATAAACAGAGTGGTCAGAAAGACAGTGGCCACAGACACAGTGGTCAGAAACACAATGGTCAGACACACACTGGTCAGAACACACAGTGGTCAGAAACACGGTGGTCAGAAACACAATGGTCAGAAACACAGTGGTCAGACACACACTGGTTAGAAACACAGTAGTCAGAAACACACTGGTCCGAAACACACAGGTCAGAAACACAGTTGTCAAAAACACAGTGGTCAGAAACACAGTGGTCAGAAACACACTGGTCAGAAACACACTGGTCAGAAACACAGTGGTCAGAAACACACTGGTCAGAAACACAATGGTCAGACCCACAGTGGTCAGAAACACACTAGTCAGAAACACAGTGGTCAGAAACACAGTGGTCAGAAACACAGTGGTCAGAAACACAGTTGTCACAAACACAGTGGTCAGAAACACAGTGGTCAGAAACACAGTGGTCAAAAACACAGTGGTCAGGAACACACCCGTCAGAAAGACAGTGGTCAGAAACACATTGGTCAGAAAGACAGTGGTCACAAACACAGTGGTCAGAAACACAGAGGTCAGAAACACACTAGTCAGAAACACAGTGGTCAGTAACACAGTGGTCGGAAACACAGTGGTCATAAACACAGTGGTCAGACACACACTGGTCAGAAACACAGTGGTCAGAAACACACTGGTCCGAAACACACAGGTCAGAAACACAGTTGTCAAAAACACAGTGGTCAGAAACACAGTGGTCAGAAACACACTGGTCATAAATACAGTGGTCAGAAACACACCGGTCAGAAACACAGTGGTCAGAAACACACTGGTCAGAAACACACTGGTCAGACCCACAGTGGTCAGAAACACACTAGTCAGAAACACAGTGGTAAGAAACACAGTGGTCAGAAACACAGTGGTCAGAAACACAGTGGTCAGAAACACAGTGGTCAGAAACACAGAGGTCAGAAACACAGTGGTCAGAAACACATTGGTCAGAAACTCGGTTGTAAAAAACACTGTGGTCAGAAACACTGTGGTCGTACACACAGTGGTCAAAAACACAGTGGTCAGAAACACACTGGTCAGAAACACAGTGGTCAGAAACACAGTGGTCAGAAACACAGAGGTCAGAAACACAGTGGTCAGAAACACATTGGTCAGAAACTCGGTTGTAAAAAACACTGTGGTCAGAAACACTGTGGTCGTACACACAGTGGTCAAAAACACAGTGGTCAGAAACACATTGGTAAGAAACACACTGGTCAGAAACACACAGGTCATAAACACAGTGGTCAGAAACACACTGGTCAGAAACACACAGGTCAGAAACACAGTGGTCAGAAACACACTGGTCGGAAACACAGTGGTCATAGACAAACTGGTCAGAAACACACTACTCAGAAACACAGTGGGCAGAAACACAGTGGTCAGAAATACAGTGGACAGAGACACAAAAGTCATAAACACAACGGTCGGAAACACACTGGTCAGAAACACACTTATCAGAAACACACTGGTCAGACACACAGTTGTCGGAATCACGGTGCTTAGAAACACACTGGTGAGACACACAGTGATAAAAAACACACTGGTCAGATACTCAGTGGTCAGAAACACAGTGGTCATAAACACAGTGGTCAGAAACACAGTGGTCAGAAATACAGCGGTCAGAAACACACTCGTCAGAAACACAGTGGCCAGAAACACAGTGGCCAGAAACACACTGGTCGGAAACACAGTGGTCAGAAACACACTGGTCAGAAACACAGTGGTCAGAAACACAGTGGCCAGAAACACAGTGGCCAGAAACACACTGGTCGGAAACACAGTGGTCAGAAACACACTGGTCAGAAACACAGTGGTCAGAAACACAGTGGTCAGAAACACTGTGCTCGGAAACACAGTGGTCAGAAACACACTGGTCAGTAACACAGTGGTCAGAAACACAGTGGTCAGAAACACACTGGTCAGAAACACAGTGGTCAGAAACACACTGGTCAGAAACATACTCGTCAGAAACACAGTGGTCAGAAACACAGTGGTCAGAAACACACTGGTCAGAAACACAGTGGTCAGAAACACACTGGTCAGAAACATACTCGTCAGAAACACAGTGGTCAGAAACACAGTAGTCAGAAACTTTGTGGTCACAAACACAGTGGTCAGAAGCACAGTGGTCAGAAACACACTGGTCCAAAACACGGTGGTCAGAAACACAGTGGTCAGAAACACAGTGTTCAGAAACATAGTGGTCAGAAACACGCTGGTGAGAAACACAGTGGTCAGAAACACACTGGTCAGAAACACACTGGTCAGAACCACACTGGTCAGAAACACAATGGTGAGAAACGCAGTGGCCAGAAACACAGTGGTCAGAAACACACTGGTCAGAAGCACAGTGGTCATAGACACAGTGGTCAGAAACACAGTGGCCACAAACACAGTGGTCAGAAACACAGTGGTCAGATACACAATGGTCAGAACACACAGTGGTCAGAAACACAGTGGTCAGAAACACAATGGTCAGAAACACAGTGGTCAGACACACACTGGTCAAAAACACAGTGGTCAGAAACACACTGGTCCGAAACACACAGGTCAGAAACACAGTTGTCAAAAACACAGTGGTCAGGAACACAGTGGTCAGAAACACACTGGTCAAAAATACACTGGTCAGAAACACACTGGTCAGAAACACAGTGGTCAGAAACACACTGGTCAGAAACACAATGGTCAGACCCACAGTGATCAGAAACACACTAGTCAGAAACACAGTGGTCAGAAACACAGTGGTCAGAAACACAGTGGTCAGAATCACAGTGGTCACAAACACAGTGGTCAGAAACACAGTGGTCACAAACACTGTGGTCAGAAACACAGTTGTCAGAAAGACACTGGTCAGAGACACACTAGTCAGAAACACAGTGGTCAGAAACACAGTGGTCAGAAACACACTGGTCAGAAATACAGTGGTCAGAAACACAGTGGTCAGAAACACAGTTGTCAGAAAGACACTGGTCAGAGACACACTAGTCAGAAACACAGTGGTCAGAAACACAGTGGTCAGAAACACACTGGTCAGAAATACAGTGGTCAGAAACACAGTGGTCAGAAACGCAGTGGTCAGAAACACAGTGGTCATAAACACAGTGGTAAAAAACACAGTGGTCAGAAACACAGTGGTCAGAAACACAGTGGTCAGAAACACAGTGGTCAGAACCACAGTTGTCAGAAACACAGCGGTCAGAAACACAGTGGTCAGAAACACAGTGCTCAGAAACATAGTGGTCAGAAACACAGTGGTCAGAAACAGGGTGGTCAGAAACACACTGGTCAGAAACACACCGGCTAGAAACACAGTGGTCAGAAACACACTGGTCAGATACACAGTGGTCAGAAACACACTGGTCAGAAATACCGTGGTCAGAAACACAGTGGTCAGAAACGCAGTGGTCAGAAACACAGTGGTCAGAAACACCGTGGTCAGAAACACAGTGGTCAGAAATACAGCGGTCAGAAACACACTCGTCAGAAACACAGTGGCCAGAAACACAGTGGCCAGAGACACACTGGTCGGAAACACAGTGGTCAGAAACACACTGGTCAGATACACAGTGGTCAGAAACACACTGGTCAGAAACACAGTGGCCAGAAACACAGTGGCCAGAAACACACTGGTCGGAAACACAGTGGTCAGAAACACACTGGTCAGAAACACAGTGGTCAGAAACACAGTGGTCAGAAACACAGTGGTCGGAAACACAGTGGTCAGAGACACACTGGTCAGAAACATAGTGGTCAGAAACACAGTGGTCAGAAACACACTGGTCACAAACACAGAGGTCAGAAACACACTGGTCATAAACATAGTGGTCAGAAACACAGTGGTCAGAAACACAGTGGTCAGAAACACAGTGCTCAGAAACATAGTGGTCAGAAGCAGAGTGGTAAGAAACACGCTGGTCCAAAACACGGTGGTCAGAAACACAGTGGTCAGAAACACAGTGGTCAGAAACATAGTGGTCAGAAACACATTGGTCAGAAACACAGTGGTCAGAAACACAATGGTCAGAAACACACTGGTCAGAACCACACTGGTTAGAAACACACAGGTCAGAAACACAGTGGTCAGAAGCATAGTGGTCAGAAACACACTGGTCCAAAACACAGTGGTCAAAAACACAGTGGTCAGAAATACAGTGGTCAGAAACACAGTGGCCAGAAACACAGTGGTCAGAAACACGGCGGTCAGAAACACAGTGGTCAGAAATGCACTGGTGAGAAACGCAGTGGCCAGAAATACAGTGGTCAGAAACACACTGGTCAGAAACACAGTGGTCATAAACACACTGGTCAGAAACACAGTGGTCAGAAAAACAGTGGTCACAAACACAGTGGTTACAAATACAGTGGTCAGAAACACACTGGTCAGAACACACAGTGGTCAGAAACACAGTGGTCAGAAACACAGTGATCAAAAACACAGTTGTCAGAATCACGGTGCTTAGAAACACACTGGTGAGACACACAGTGATAAAAAACACACTGGTCGGATACTCAGTGGTCTGAAACACAGTGGTCATAAACACAGTGGTCAGAAACACAGTGGTCAGAAATACAGCGGTCAGAAACACACTCGTCAGAAACACAGTGGCCAGAAACACAGTGGCCAGAAACACACTGGTCGGAAACACAGTGGTCAGAAACACACTGGTCAGTAACACAGCTGTCAGAAACACAGTGGTCAGAAACACACTGGTCAGAAACACAGTGGTCAGAAACACACTGGTCAGAAACATACTCGTCAGAAACACAGTGGTCAGAAACACAGTAGTCAGAAACTTTGTGGTCACAAACACAGTGGTCAGAAGCACAGTGGTCAGAAACACACTGGTCCAAAACATGGTGGTAAGAAACACAGTGGTCAGAAACACAGTGGTCAGAAACATAGTGGTCAGAAACACGCTGGTCATAAACACAGTGGTCAGAAACACACTGGTCAGAAACACACTGGTCAGAACCACACTGGTCAGAAACACACTGGTCAGAAACACAGTGGTCAGAAGCATAGTGGTCAGCAACACACTGGTCCAAAACACAGTGGTCAGAAACACAGTGGTCAGAAACACAGTGGTCAGAAACACAGTGGCCAGAAACACAGTTGTCAGAAAGACACTGGTCAGAGACACACTAGTCAGAAACACAGTGGTCAGAAACACAGTGGTCAGAAACACACTGGTCAGAAATACAGTGGTCAGAAACACAGTGGTCAGAAACTCAGTGGTCAGAAACACACTGGTCAGAAACACAGTGGTCAGAAACACAGTGGTCAGAAACACAGTGGTCAGAAACACAGTGGTCAGAACCACAGTTGTCAGAAACACAGCGGTCAGAAACACAGTGGTCAGAAACACAATGGTCAGAAACATAGTGGTCAAAAACACAGTGCTCGGAAACACAGTGCTCGGAAACACAGTGGTCAGAAACACACTGGTCAGAAACACAGTGGTCAGAAACATAGTGGTCATAAACACACTAGTCATAGACACAGTGGTCAGAAACACACTGGTGAGAAATACACTGGTCAGAAACACAGCGGTCATAAACACAGTGGTCAGATACACACTGGTCACAAACACAGTGGTCAGAAAAAATGAAGGTCAGAAACACAGTGGTCAGAAACACGGTGGTCAGAAAACCAGTGACCAGAAACACAGAGCTCAGAAACACAGTGGTCAGAAACACAGTGGTCAGAAACACAGTGGTCAGAAACATAGTGGTCATAAACACACTGGTCCGAAACACAGTGGTGAGAAACACACTGTTCAGAAACACAGTGGTCAGAAACACACTGGTCAGAAACACAGTGGTCAGAAACACAGTGGTCAGAAACACAGTGGCCAGAAACACAGTGGCCAGAAACACAGTGGTCGGAAACACAGTGGTCAGAAACACAGTGGTCAGAACCACAGTTGTCAGAAACACAGTGGTCAGAAACACAGTGGTCAGAACCACAGTTGTCAGAAACACAGTGGTCAGAAACACAGTGGTCAGAACCACAGTTGTCAGAAACACAGTGGTCAGAAACACAGTGGTCAGAACCACAGTTGTCAGAAACACAGTGGTCAGAAACACAGTGGTCAGAACCACAGTTGTCAGAAACACAGTGGTCAGAAACACAGTGGTCAGAACCACAGTTGTCAGAAACACAGTGGTCAGAAACACAGTGGTCAGAACCACAGTTGTCAGAAACACAGTGGTCAGAAACACAGTGGTCAGAACCACAGTTGTCAGAAACACAGTGGTCAGAAACACAGTGGTCAGAACCACAGTTGTCAGAAACACAGTGGTCAGAAACACAGTGGTCAGAAACACAGCGGTCAGAAACACACTGGTCAGAAACACAGTGGCCAGAAACACAGTGGCCAGAAACACACTGGTCGGAAACACAGTGGTCAGAAACACACTGGTCAGAAACACAGTGGTCAGAAACCCAGTGGTCAGAAACACGGTGGTCGGAAACACAGTGGTCAGAAACACACTGGTCAGAAACATAGTGGTCAGAAACACAGTGGTCAGAAACACACTGGTCAGAAACACAGAGGTCAGAAACACACTGGTCATAAACATACTGGTCAGACACACAGTGGTCAGAAACACAGTGGTCAGAAACACAGTGGTCAGAAACACAGTGGTCAGAAGCACAGTGGTAAGAAACACACTGGTCCAAAACACGGTGGTCAGAAACACAGTGGTCAGAAACACAGTGGTAAGAAACATAGTGGTCAGAAACACACTGGTCAGAAACACAGTGGTCAGAAACACAATGGTCAGAAACACACTGGTCAGAACGACACTGGTTAGAAACACACAGGTCAGAAACACAGTGGTCAGAAGCATAGTGGTCAGAAACACACTGGTCCAAAACACAGTGGTCAGAAACACAGTGGTCAGAAATACAGTGGTCAGAAACACAGTGGCCAGAAACACAGTGGTTAGAAACACGGCGGTCAGAAACACAGTAGTCAGAAATGCACTGGTGAGAAACGCAGTGGCCAGAAACACAGTGGTCAGAAACACACTGGTCAGAAACACAGTGGTCATAAACACACTGGTCAGAAATACAGTGGTCAGAAACACAGTGGTCAGAAAAACAGTGGTCACAAACACAGTGGTCAGAAACACAGTGGTCAGAAACACACTGGTCAGAACACACAGTGGTCAGAAACACAGTGGTCAGAAACACAGTGATCAGAAACACAGTGGTCAGACACACACTGGTCAGAAACACAGTGGTCAGAAACACACTGGTCCGAAACACACCGGTCAGAAACACAGTTGTCAAAAACACATTGGTCAGAAACACAGTGGTCAGAAACACACTGGTCAGAAATACACTTGTCAGAAACACACTGGTCGTGAACACAGTGGTCAGAAACACACTGGTCAGAAACACACTGGTCAGACCCACAGAGGTCAGAAACACACTAGTCAGAAACACTGTGGTCAAAAACACAGTGGTCAGAAGCACAGTGGTCAGAAACACAGTGGTCAGAAATACAGTGGTCGGAAACACAGTGGTCACAAACACAGTGGTCAGAAACACAGTGGTCAGAAAGACACTGGTCAGAGACACACTAGTCAGAAACACAGTGGTCAGAAACACAGTGGTCAGAAACACAGTGGTCAGAAATACAGTGGTCAGAAACACAGTGGTCGGAAACACAGTGGTCACAAACATAGTGGTCAGAAACACAGTGGTCAGAAAGACACTGGTCAGAGACACACTAGTCAGAAACACAGTGGTCAGAAACACAGTGGTCAGAAACACAGTGGTCAGAAACAGAGTGGTCAGAAACACAGTGGTCAGAAACACAGTGGTCAGAAAGACACTGGTCAGAGACACACTAGTCAGAAACACAGTGGTCAGAAACACAGTGGTCAGAAACACAGTGGTCAGAAACAGAGTGGTCAGAAACACAGTGGTCTGAAACACAGTGGTCAGAAACACAGTGGTAAAAAACACAGTGGTCAGAAACACAGTGGTCAGAAACACAGTGGTCAGAAACACAGTGGTCAGAAACACAGTGGTCAGAAACACAGTGGTCAGAAACACAGTGGTCAGAAACACAGTGGTCAGAAACACAGTGGTCAGAAACACAGTGGTCAGAAACACACTGGTCAGAAACACAGTGGTCAAAAACACAGTGCTCGGAAACACAGCGCTCGGAAACACAGTGGTCAGAAACACACTGGTCAGAAACACGGTGTTCAGAAACATAGTGGTCAGAAACACACTGGTCATAAACACAGTGGTCAGAAACACAATGGTCTGAAATACTCTGGTCAGAAACACAGTTGTCAGAAACACAGTGGTCATAAACACACTGGTCAGAAACACACTAGTCAGAAACACACTGGTCAGAAACACAGTGGTCAGAAGAAAACACATGTCAGAAACACAGTGGTCAGAAACACGGTGGTCAGAAATCCAGTGACCAGAAACACAGTGGTCAGAAACACAGTGGTCAGAAACACAGTGGTCATAAACACAGTGGTCAGAAACATAGTGGTCATAAACACACTGGTCCAAAACACAGTGGTGAGAAACACACTGTTCAGAAACACAGTGGTCAGAAACACACTGGTCAGAAATACATTGGTCAGAAAGACAGTGGTCAGAAACACAGTGGTCAGAAACACAGCGGTCAGAAACACACTGGTCAGATACACAGTGGCCAGAAACACAGTGGCCAGAAACACAATGGTCGGAAACACACCGGTCAGAAACACACTGGTCAGAAAGACAATGGTCAAAAACACAGTGGTCAAAACCACAGTGGTCATAAACACAGTGGTAAGAAACACACTGGTCAGAAACACAGTGGTCAGACACACAGTGGTCAGAAACACAGCGGTCCAAAACACAGTGGTAAGAAACACACTGGTCAGAAACACAGTGGTCAGAAACACACTGGTCAGAAACATACTGATCAGAAACACAGTGGTCAGAAACACAGTGGTCAGAAACACAGTGGTCAGAAACACAGTGGTCAGAACCACAGTGGTCAGAAACACACTGGTCCGAAACCCAGTGGTCAGAAACACAGTGGTCAGAAACACAGTGGTCAGAAACATAGTGGTCAGAAACACACTGGTCAGATACACAGTGGTCAGAAACACACTGGTCAGAAACACACTGGTCAGAAACACACTGGTCAGAAACACACTGGTCAGAAACACAGTGGTCAGAAGCACAGTGGTCAGAAACACACTGATCCAAACCACAGTGGTCAAAAACACACTGGTCAGAAACACAGTGGTCAGAAACACA
>SZWC01000195.1:386650-403678 GCA_023375785.1 Penium margaritaceum
TGGTCAGAAACACACTGGTCAGAAACACAGTGGTCAGAAGCACAGTGGTCAGAAACACACTGATCCAAACCACAGTGGTCAAAAACACACTGGTCAGAAACACAGTGGTCAGAAACACAGTGGTCAGAAACACGGTGGCCAGAAACACTGTGGTCAGAAACACGGCGGTCAGAAACACAGTGGTCAGGAATGCATTGGTGAGAAACGCAGTGGCCAGAAACACAGTGGTCAGAAACACACTGGTCAGAAACACAGTGGTCTTAAACACACTGGTCAGAAAGTCTGTGGTCAGAAACACAGTGGTCAGAAAGACAGTGGTCACAAACACAGTGTTCAGTAACACAGTGGTCAGAAACACGCTGGTCGGAAACACAGTGGTCAGAAATACAGTGGTCGGAAACACAGTTGTCATAAACACAGCGGTGAGACACACACTGGTGAGAAACACAGTGGTCAGAAACACACTGGTCCGAAACACACAGGTCAGAAACACAGTGGTCACAAACACAGTGGTCAGACACACAGTGGTCAGAAACACATTGTTCAGAAATACACTGGTCAGAAACACACTGGTCAGAAACACAGTGGTCAGAAACACACTGGTCAGGAACACACTTGTCAGACCCACAGTGGTCAGAAACACACTAGTCAGAAACACAGTGGTCAGAAACACAGTGGTCAGAAACACAGTGGTCAGAAACACAGTGGTCAGAAACACAGTGGTCAGAAACACAGAGGTCAGAAACACACTGGTCAGAAACACACTAGTCAGAAACACACTGGTCAGAAACACACTTGTCAGACCCACAGTGGTCAGAAACACACTAGTCAGAAACACAGTGGTCAGAAACACAGTGGTCAGAAACACAGTGGTCAGAAACACAGTGGTCAGAAACACAGTGGTCAGAAACACAGAGGTCAGAAACACACCGGTCAGAAACACGTTGGTCAGAAACACAGTTGTCAGAAACACAGGGGTCAGAAACACAGTGGTCATACACACAGTGGTCAGAAACACACTGTTCAGAAACACAGTGGTCACAAACACAGTGGTAAGAAACACACTGGTCAGAAACACACTGGTAAGAAACACAGTGGTCAGAAACACACTATTCAGAAACACACTGGTCAGAAACACAGTGGTCAGAAACACACTGGTCGGAAACACAGTGGTCATAAACACACAGGTCAGAAACACACTGGTCAGAAACACAGTGGGCAGAAACACAGTGATCAGAAATACAGTGGTCAGAAACACAATGGTCAGAAGCACAGTGATCATAAAGACTCTGGTTCAGAACACAGTGGTCAGATGCACAATGGTCAGAAACACAGTGTTCAGAAACACAATGGTCAGAAACACACTGGTCATAAACACAACGGTCAGAAACACAGTGGTCAGAAACACACTGGACAGAAACACAGTAACCACAAACACAGTGGTCAGAAACACCCTGGTCAGAAAGAGAGTGGTCAGAAAAACAGTGGTCAGAAACACAGAGGTCAGAAACACAGAGGTCAGAAACACATTGGTGAGAAACACAGTGTTCAGAAACACAGTGGTCACAAACACAGTGGTCAGAAACACAGTGGTCAGAAAGACACAGGACAGAGACACACTAGTAAGAGACACGGTGGTCAGAAACACAGTGGTCAGAAACACACTGGTCAGAAATACAGTGGTCAGAAACACAGTGGCCAGAAACACAGTGGTCAGAAACACAGTGGTCAGAAACACAGTGGTCAAAACACAGTGGTCAGAAACACAGTGGTCAGAAACACAGTGGTCAGAAACACAGTGGTCAGAAAGACAGAGGACAGAAACACACTAGTAAGAAACACAGTGGTCAGAAACACAGTGGTCAGAAGCACAGTGGTCAGAAACACAGTGGTCAGAAACATAGTGGTCCGAAACACACTGGTCAGAATTATAGTGGTCAGAAACACAGTGGTCAGAAACACAGTGGCCAGAAACACAGTGGTCAGAAACACAGTGGTCAGAAACACAGTGGTCAAAACACAGTGGTCAGAAACACAGTGGTCAGAAACACAGTGGTCAGAAACACAGTGGTCAGAAACACAGTGGTCAGAAGCACAGTGGTCAGAAACACACTGGTCCGAAACCCAGTGGTCAGAAACACAGTGGTCAGAAACACAGCGGTCAGAAACATAGTGGTCCGAAACACACTGGTCAGAATTATAGTGGTCAGAAACACACTGGTCAGAAACACACTGGTCAGAAACACACTGGTCAGAAACACACTGGTCAGAAACACAGTGGTCAGAAGCACAGTTGTCAGAAACACACTGGTCCAAACCACAGTGGTCAAAAACACAGTGGTCAGAAACACAGTGGTCTGAAACACAGTGGTCAGAAACACGGTGGCCATAAACACTGTGGTCAGAAACACGGAGGTCAGAAACACAGTGGTCAGGAATGCACTGGTGAGAAACGCAGTGGCCAGAAACACAGTGGTCAGAAACACACTGGTCAGAAACACAGTGGTCATAAACACACTGGTCAGCAAGACAGTTGTCATAAACACAGTGGTCAGAAAGACAGTGGTCACAAACACAGTGGTCAGAAACACAGTGGTCAGAAACACGATGGTCAGAAACACAGTGGTCAGAAACACAGTGGTCGGAAACACAGTGGTCAGAAACACAGTGGTCAGACACACACTGGTCAGAAACACAGTGGTCAGAAACACAGTGGTCCGAAACACACATGTCAGAAACACAGTGGTCAAAAACACAGTGGTCAGACACACAGTGGTCAGAAACACACTGTTCAGAAATACACTGGTCAGAAACACACTGGTCAGAAACACAGTGGTCAGAAACACACTGGTCAGAAACACACTTGTCAGACCCACAGTGGTCACAAACACACTAGTCAGAAACACAGTGGTCAGAAACACAGTGGCCAGAAACACAGTGGTCAGAAACACAGTGGTCAGAAACACAGCGGTCAGAAACACAGAGGTCAGAAACACACTGGTCAGAAACACATTGTTCACAAACACAGTTGTCAGAAACACAGTGGTCAGAAACACAGTGGTCATACACACAGTGGTCAGAAACACACTATTCAGAAACACAGTGGTCAGATACAGAGTGGCAAGAAACACACTGGTCAGAAACACACTGGTAAGAAACACAGTGGTCAGAAACACACTATTCAGAAACACACTGGTCAGAAACACAGTGGTCAGGAACACACTGGTCGGAAACACAGTGGTCATAAATACACAGGTCAGAAACACACTGGTCAAAAACACAGTGGGCAGAAACACAGTGTTCAGAAATACAGTGGACAGAGACACAGTGGTCATAAACACACTGGTCAGAAACACACTGGTCAGAAACACACTGATCAGAAACACACTGGTCAGAAACACAATGGTCTGAAGCACAGTGGTCATAAAGACTCTGGTTCAGAACACAGTGGTCAGAAGCACAATGGTCAGAAACACAGTGGTCAGAAACACAGTGGTCAGAAACACACTGGTCGGAAACACGACGGTCGGAAACACAGTGGTCAGAAACACACTGGACAGAAACACATTGACCACAAACACAGTGGACAGAAACACCCTGGTCAGAAAGAGAGTGGTCAGAAACACAGTGGTCAGAAACACAGTGGTCAGAAACACAGTGGTCATAAACACAGTGTTCAGAAACACAGTGGTCACAAACACAATGGTCAGAAACACAGTGGTCAGAAAGACACAGGTCAGAGACACACTAGTAAGAGACACAGTGGTCAGAAACACAGTGGTCAGAAACACACTGGTCAGAAATACAGTGGTCAGAAACACAGTGGTCAGAATCACAGTGGTCGGAGACACAGTGGTCAGAAACACAGTGGTCAAAACACAGTGGTCAGAAACACAGTGGTCAGAAACACAGTGGTCAGAAACACAGTGGTCAGAAACACAGTGGTCAGAAACACAGTGGTCAGAAACACAGCGGTCAGAAACACAGTGGTCAGAAACACACTGGTCAGAAATACAGTCGTCAGAAACACAGTGGTCAGAAACACAGTGGTCAGAAACACAGTGGTCACAAACACGGCGGTCAGAAACATAGTGGTCAGAAACACACTGGACAGAAACAAAGTGACCAGAAACACAGTGGTCAGGAACACACTGGTCAGAAAGACAGTGGTCAGAAACACAGTGGTTAGAAACACAGTGGTCGGAAACACAGTGGTCAGAACCACAGTGGTCAGAAACACAGTGGTCACAAACACAGTGGTCAGAAACACAGTGGTCAGAAACACACTGGTCAGAAATACAGTGGTCAGAAACACAGTGGTCAGAAACACAGTGGTCAGAAACACAGTGGTCAGAAACACACTGGTCAGAAACACAGTGGTCAGAAACACAGTGGTCAGAAACACAGTGGTCAGAAACACACTGGTCAGAAACACAGTCGTCAGAAACACACTGGTGCGAAACACACTGGTCAGAAACACAGTGGTCAACAACACAGCGGTCAGAAACACACTGGTCAGAAATACAGTGGTCAGAAACACGGTGGTCAGAAATACACTGGTCAAAAACAGACTGGTCAGAAACACAGTGGTCAGAAACACACTGGTCATCAACACACTGGTCAGAACCACAGTGGTCATAAACACACTAGTCAGAAACACAGTGGTCAGAAACGCAGTGGTCAGAAACACACTAGTCAGAAACGCAGTTGTCATAAACACACTAGTCAGAAACACAGTGGTCAGAAACACACTAGTCAGAAACGCAGTGGTCAGAAACACGGTGGTCAGAAACACAGTGGTCAGAAACACAGTGGTCAGAAACACATTGGTCAGAAACACATTGGTAAGAAACACAGTGGTCTGAAACACACTGGTCAGAAACACAGTGGTCAGAAAGGCAGTGGTCAGAATCACAGTGGTCAGAAACACAGTGGTTAGAACCACAGTGGTCAGAAAAGCAGTGGTCAGAAACACAGTGGTCTGAAACACACTGGTCAGAAACACAGTGGTCGGAAACACAGTCGTCAGAAACACATTGGTCAGAACCACAATGGTTGGAAACACACTGGTCAGAAACACAGTAGTCAGAAACACACTGGTCAGAAACACACTAGTCAGAAACACAGTGGTCATAAATACACTGGTCATAAACCCACTGGTAAGAAACATAGTGGTCAGAAACACAGTGGTCAGAATCGCAGTGGACAGAGACACAGTGGTCATAAATACACTGGTCAGAAACACACTGGTCAGAAACACACTGGTCAGAAACACACTGGTCAGAAACACAGTGGTCAGAAACACGGTGGTCAGAAACACACTGGTCAGAAACAGAGTGGTTAGAAAGACACTGGTAAGAAACACAATGGTCAGAAACACACTAGTCAGAAACACAGTGGTCAGAAACACAGTGGTCAGAAGCACAGTGGTCATAAACACTCTGGTCCAAAACACAGTGGTCAGAAACACACTGGTCAGAAACACAGTGGTAAGAAACACAGTGGTCAGAAACACAGTGGTCAGAAACACAGTGGTCAGAAACACAGTGGTCAGAAACACAGTGGTCAGAAGCACAGTGGTCATAAACACTCTGGTCCAAAACACAGTGGTCAGAAACACACTGGTCAGAAACACAGTGGTAAGAAACACAGTGGTCAGAAACACAGTGGTCAGAAACACAGTGGTCAGAAACACAGTGGTCAGAAACACGGCGGTCAGAAACACAATGGTCATAAACACACTGGACAGAAACACAGTGACCAGAAACACAGTGGTCAGAAACACACTGCTCAGAAAGACAGTGGTCAGAAACACTGTGGTCAGGATCACAGTGGTCAGAAACACAGTGGTAAGAAACACAGTGGTCACAAACACAGTGGTCAGAAACACAGTGGTCAGAAAGACACTGGTCAGAGACACACTAGTCAGAAACACAGTGGTCAGAAACACAGTGGTCAGAAACACAGTGGTAAGAAACACAGTGGTCACAAACACAGTGGTCAGAAACACAGTGGTCAGAAAGACACTGGTCAGAGACACACTAGTCAGAAACACAGTGGTCAGAAACACAGTGGTCAGAAACACACTGTTCAGAAATACAGTGGTCAGAAACACAGTGGTCAGAAACACAGTGGTCAGAAACACAGTGGTCAGAAACACAGTGGTCAGAAACACACTGGTCAGAAAGACAGTGGTCAAAAACACAGTGGTCAGAAACACACTGGTCAGAAATACAGTAGTCAGAAATACACTGGTCAGAAACACACTGGTCAGAAACACAGTGGTCAGAAACACAGTGGTCAGAAACACACTGGTCAGAACCACGGTGGTCAGAAACACAATGGTCAGAAACACAGTTGTCAGAAACACAGTGGTAAGAAACAAAGTGGTCAGAAACACACTGGTCAGAAACACAGTGGTCAGAAACACATTGGTCAGAAACACAGTGGTCATAAACACATTGGTCAGAAACACAGTGGTCAGAAACCAAGTGTTCTGAAACACACTGGTCAGAACATATTGGTCTGAAACACAGTGGTCAGAAACACAGTGGTCAGAAACACAGTGGTTAGAAACACAGTTGTCAGAAACACAGTGGTCAGAAACACAGTGGTAAGAAACACAGTGGTCTGAAGCACACTGGTCAGAAACACAGTGGTCAGAACCACAGTGGTCAGAAACACATTGGTCAGAAACACAATGGTCAGAAACACACCGGTCAGAAACACAGTAGTCAGAAACACACTGGTCAGAAACTCACCATTCAGAAACACAGTTGTCAGAAACACACTGGTCGGAATGACAGTGGTCATCAACACACTGGTCAGAAACACACTGGTAAGAAACAAAGTGGTCAGAGACACAGAGGTCAGAATCACTGTGGACAGAGACACAGTGGTCATAAATACACTGGTCAGAAACACACTGGTCAAAAACACACTGGTCAGAAACACACTGGTCAGAAACACGGTGGTCAGAAACACGGTGGTCAGAAACACACTGGTCAGAAACACAGTGTTCAGAAACACACTGGTCAGAAACACACTGGTCAGAAACACAGTGGTCAGAGACACACTGGTCAGAATCACAGTGGTCAGAAACTTAGTGGTCAGAAACACACTGGCCAGAAAGACAGTGGTCAGACACACAGTGGTCAGGAACACACTGGTCAGAAACACAGTGGTCTGAAACACAGTGCTCAGGAACAATCCGGTCTGAAACACAGTGGTCAGAAACACACTAGTCATAAACACACTGGTCGGAAACACAGTAGGCAGAAACACAGTGGTCAGAAACATAGTGGTCAGAAACACACTGGTCATAAACACAGTGGTCATAAACACACTGTTTACAAACACGGTAGTCAGAAACACAGTGGTCAGAAACACGGTGGTCAGAAACACAGTGGTCAGAAACAAAGTGGTCAGAAGCACAGTGGCCAGAAGCACACTGGTCCGGAACACAGTGGTCACAAACACAGTGGTCAGAAACACAGTGGTCAGAAAGACAATGGTCAGAGACACACTAGTCAGAAACACAGTGGTCAGAAACACAGTGGTCAGAAACACAGTGGTCAGAAACACAGTGGTCAGAAACACAGTGGTCAGGAACACAGTGGTCAAAAACACAGTGGTCAGAAACACAGTGGTTAGAAACACAGTGGTCAGAAACACAGTAGTCAGAAACACAGTGGTCGGAAACACGGTGGCCAGAAACACAGTGGTAAGAAACACAGTGGTCTGAAGCACACTGGTCAGAAACACAGTGGTCTGAAACACAGTGGTCAGAAACACAGTAGTCAGAAACACAGTGGTCGGAAACACGGTGGCCAGAAACACAGTGGTAAGAAACACAGTGGTCTGAAGCACACTGGTCAGAAACACAGTGGTCTGAAACACAGTGGTCAGAAACACAGTAGTCAGAAACACAGTGGTCGGAAACACGGTGGCCAGAAACACAGTGGTAAGAAACACAGTGGTCTGAAGCACACTGGTCAGAAACACAGTGGTCTGAAACACAGTGGTCAGAAACACAGTAGTCAGAAACACAGTGGTCGGAAACACGGTGGCCAGAAACACAGTGGTAAGAAACACATTGGTCAGAAACACAGTGGTCATAAACACAGTGGTCACAAACACATGGGTCAGAAAAAGACTGGTCAGAAACACAGTGGTCAGAAACACACTGGTCCGAAACACAGTGGTCAGAAACACACTGGTCAGAAACACAATAGTCAGAAACACAGTGGTCAGAAACACACTGGTCGGAAAGACAGTGGTCATAAACACACTGGTCAGAAACACACTGGTCAGAAACACAATAGTCAGAAACACAGTGGTCAGAAACACACTGGTCGGAAAGACAGTGGTCATAAACACACTGGTCAGAAACACACTGGTAAGAAACACAGTGGTCAGAAACACAGTGGTCAGACTCACAGTGGACAGAGACACGGTGGTCATAAGAACACTGGTCAAAAACACACTAGTCAGAAAGACACTAGTCAGAAACACACAGGTCAGAAACACAGTGGTCAGAAACACGGTGGTCAGAAACACACTGGTCAGAAACACAGTTGTCAGAAACACACTGGTCAGAGACACACTGGTTAGAGACACAGTGGACAGAAACACACTGGTCAGAATCACAGTGGTCAGAAACTCAGTGGTCAGAAACACACTGGCCAGAAAGACAGTGGTCGGACACACAGTGGTCAGGCACACACTGGTTAGAAACACAGTGGTCTGAAACACAGTGGTCAGGAACAATCCGGTCAGAAACACAGTGGTCAGAAACACACAGGTCGGAAACACACTGGTAAGAAACACAGTGGTCAGAAACACAGTGGTCAGAATCGCAGTGGACACAGACACAGTGGTCATAAATACACTGGTCAGAAACACACTGGTCAGAAACACACTGGTCAGAAACACAGTGGTTAGAAACACACTGGTCAGAAACACAATGGTCAGAAACACACTAGTAAGAAACACAGTGGTCAGAAACACAGTGGTCAGAAGCACAGTTGTCATAAACACTCTGGTCCAAAACACAGTGGTCAGAAACACACTGGTCAGAACAACAGTGGTCAGAAACACAGTGGTCAGAAACACAGTGGTCAGAAACACGGCGGTCAGAAACACAGTGGTCATAAACACACTGGACAGAAACACAGTGACCAGAAACACAGTGGTCAGAAACACACTGGTCAGAAAGACGGTTGTCAGAAACACAGTGGTCAGGAACACAGTGGTCAGAAACACAGTGGTAAGAAACACATTGGTCAGAAACACAGTGGTCACAAACACAGTGGTCAGAAAGACAGTGGTCAGAAAGACACTAGTCAGAGACACACTAGTCAGAAACACGGTGGTCAGAAACACGGTGGTCAGAAACACACTGGTCAGAAATACAGTGGTCAGAAACACAGTGGTCAGAAACACACTGGTCAGAAATACAGTAGTCAGAATTACAGTGGTCAGAAACACACTGGTCAGAAACACAGTGGTCAGAAACACAGTGGTCAGAAACACACTGGTCAGAACCACAGTGGTCAGAAACACACTGGTCAGAAACACAGTTGTCAGATACACAGTGGTAAGAAACACAGTGGTCAGAAACACAGTGGTCAGAAACACAGTGGTCAGAATCACAGTGGTCAGAAACCAAGTGGTGTGAAATACACTGGTCAGAAACACAATGGTCAGAATCACAGTGGTCAGAAACACAGTGGTCAGAAACACAGTGGTTAGAAACACAGTGGTCAGAAACACAGTGGTCAGAAACACAGTGGTCAGAAACACGGTGGTCTGAAGCACACTGGTCAGAAACACAGTGGTAAAACCCACAGTGGTCAGAAACACATTGGTCAGAAACACAATGGTCAGAAACACACCGGTCAGAAACACAGTAGTCAGAAACACACTGGTCAGAAACTCACCATTCAGAAACACAGTGGTCAGAAACACACTGGTCAGAATGACAGTGGTCATAAACACACTGGTCAGAAACACACTGGTGAAAAACACAGTGGTCAGAAACACAGTGGTCAGAATCACAGTGGACAGAGACACGGTGGTCATAAATACACTGGTCAGAAACACACTGTTCAGAAACACACTGGTCAGAAACACACTGGTCAGAAACACGGTGGTCAGAAACACGGTGGTCAGAAACTCACTGGTCAGAAACACAGTGTTCAGAAACACACTGGTCAGAAACACACTGGTCAGAGACACAGTGGTCAGAAACACACTGGTCAGAATCACAGTGGTCAGAAACTCAGTGGTCAGAAACACACTGGCTAGAAAGACAGTGGTTAGACACACAGTGGTCAGGAACACACTGGTCAGAAACACAGTGGTCTGAAACACAGTGGTCAGGAACAATCCGGTCAGAAACACAGTGGTCAGAAACACACTGGTCAGAAACACACTGGTCGGAAACACAATGGTCAGAAACACAGTGGTCAGAAACACACTGGCTAGAAAGACAGTGGTTAGACACACAGTGGTCAGGAACACACTGGTCAGAAACACAGTGGTCTGAAACACAGTGGTCAGGAACAATCCGGTCAGAAACACAGTGGTCAGAAACACACTGGTCAGAAACACACTGGTCAGAAACACAGTAGTCAGAAACACAGTGGTCAGAAACATAGTGGTCAGAAACACACTGGTCAGAAACACAGTGGTCATAAACACACTGGTCACAAACACAGTGGTCAGAAACACAGTGGTCAGAAACACACTGGTCAGGAACACAGTGGTCAGAAACGCACTGGTCAGAAACACAGTGGTCAGAAACACAGTGGTCAGAAGCACACTGGCCAGAAACATAGTGGTCAGAAACACAGTGGTCAGAAACACAGTGGTCAGAAGCATAGTGGTCAGAAACACACTGGTCAGAAACACACTGGTCAGAAACACAGTGGTCAGAAACACACTGGTCGGAAACACAATGGTCAGAAACACAGTGGTCAGAAACACAGTGGCCAGAAACATATTGGTCAGAAACACACTGGTCATAAACACCGTGGTCATAAACACACTGGTCAGAAACACAGTGGTCAGAAGCACAGTGGTCAGAAACACAGTGGTCAGAAACACGGTGGGCAGAAACACAGTGGTAAGAAGCACAGTGGTCAGAAACACAGTGGTCATAAACACAGTGGTCAGAAACACACGGGTCAGAAAAACAGTGGTCAGAAACACAGTTGTCAGAAACACACTGGTCCGTAACACAGTGGTCAGAAACACACTGGTCAGAAACACACTAGTCAGAAACACAGTGGTCAGAAACACACTGGTCGGAAAGACAGTGGTCATAAACACACTGGTCAGAAACACACTGGTAAGAAACACAGTGGTCAGAAACACAGTGGTCAGACTCACAGTGGACAGAGACACAGTGGTCATAAGTACACTGGTAAAAAAGACACTAGTCAGAAACACACTGGTCAGAAACACACTGGTCAGAAACACAGTGGTCAGAGACACGGTGGTCAGAAACACACTGGTCAGAAACACAGTGGTCAGAAACACACTGGTCAGAGACACACTGGTTAGAGACAAAGTGGTCAGAAACACACTGGTCAGAATCACAGTGGTCATAAACTCAGTGGTCAGAAACACACTGGCCAGAAAGACAGTGGTCAGTCACACAGTGGTCAGGCACACACTGGTTAGAAACACAGTGGTCTGAAACACAGTGGTCAGGAACAATCCGGTCAGAAACACAGTGGTCAAAAACACACAGGTTGGAAACACACTGGTAAGAAACACAGTGGTCAGAAACAAAGTGGTCAGGATTGCAGTGGACGGAGACACAGTGGTCATAAATACACTGGTCAGAAACACACTGGTCAGAAACACACTGGTCAGAAACACACTGGTCAGAAACACAGTGGTCAGAAACACGGTGGTCAGAAGCACACTGGTCAGAAACACGGTGGTTAGAAACACACTGGTCAGAAACACAATGGTCAGAAACACACTAGTCAGAGACACAGTGGTCAGAAACACAGTGGTCAGAAGCAAAGTGGTCATAAACACTCTGGTCTAAAACACAGTGGTCAGAAACACACTGGTCAGAAACACACTAGTCAGAAACACAGTGGTCAGAAACACAATGGTCAGAAACACACTAGTCAGAGACACAGTGGTCAGAAACACAGTGGTCAGAAGCAAAGTGGTCATAAACACTCTGGTCTAAAACACAGTGGTCAGAAACACACTGGTCAGAAACACAGTGGTCAGCAACACAGTGGTCAGAAACACAGTGGTCAGAAACACAGTGGTCAGAAACACGGCGGTCAGATACACAGTGGTCATAAACACACTGGACAGAAACACAGTGACCAGAAACACAGTAGTCAGAAACTTACTGGTCAGAAAGACAATGGTCAGAAACACAGTGGTCAGGAACACAGTGGTCAGAAACACAGTGGTAAGAAACACAGTGGTCAGAAACACAGTGGTCACAAACACAGTGGTCAGACACACAGTGGTCAGAAAGACACTGGTCAGAGACACACTAGTCAGAAACACGGTGGTCAGAAACACAGCGGTCAGAAACACACTGTTCAGAAATACAGTGGTCAGAAACACAGTGGTCAGAAACATAGTGGTCAGAAACATACTGGTCAGAAACACAGTGGTCAAAAACACAGTGGTCAGAAACACACTGGTCATAAATACAGTAGTCAGAAATATACTGGTCAGAAACACGCTGGTCAGAAACACAGTGGTCAGAAACACAGTGGTCAGAAACACACTGGTCATAAATACAGTAGTCAGAAATATACTGGTCAGAAACACGCTGGTCAGAAACACAGTGGTCAGAAACACAGTGGTCAGAAACACACTGGTCAGAACCACAGTGGTCAGAAACACACTGGTCAGAAACACAATTGTCAGAAACACAGTGGTAAGAAACACAGTGGTCAGAAACACACTGGTCAGAAACACAGTGGTCAGAAACGCATTGGTGAGAAACACAGTGGTCAGAAACACATTGGTCAGAAACACAGTGGTCAGAAACCAAGTGGTCTGAAACACACTGGTCAGAAACACAGTGGTCAGAATCACAGTGGTCAGAAACGCAGTGGTCAGAAACACGGTGGTTAGAAACACAGTGGTCATAAACACAGTGGTCAGAAACACAGTGGTCAAAAACACAGTGGTCTTAAGCACACTGGTCAGAAACACAGTGGTCAGACACACAGTGGTCAGAAACACATTGGTCAGAAACACAATGGTCAGAAACACACCGGTCAGAAACACAGTAGTCAGAAACACACTGGTCAGAAACTCACCATTCAGAAACACAGTGGTCTGAAACACACTGGTCGGAATGACAGTGGTCATAAACACACTGGTCAGAAACACACTGGTAATAAACACAGTGGTCAGAAACACAGTGGTCAGAATCACAGTGGACAGAGACACAGTGGTCATAAATACACTGGTCAGAAACACACTGGTCAGAAACACACTGGTCAGAAACACACTGGTCAGAAACACACTGGTCAGAAACACAGTGGTCATAAATACACTGGTCAGAAACACACTGGTCAGAAACACACTGGTCAGAAACACACTGGTCAGAAACACACTGGTCAGAAACACGGTGGTCAGAAACACGGTGGTCAGAAACACACTGGTCAGAAACACAGTGTTCAGAAACACACTGGTCAGAAACACACTGGTGAGAAACACAGTGGTCATAAACACACTGGTCAGAATCACGGTGGTCAGAAACTCAGTGGTCAGAAACACACTGGCCAGAAAGACAGTGGTAAGACACACAGTGGTCAGGAACACACTGGTCAGAAACACAGTGGTCTGAAACACAGTGGTCAGGAACAATCCGGTCAGAAACACAGTGGTCAGAAACACACTGGTCAGAAACACACTGGTCAGAAACACAGTGGTCTGAAACACAGTGGTCAGGAACAATCCGGTCAGAAACACAGTGGTCAGAAACACACTGGTCAGAAACACACTGGTCAGAAACACAGTTGTCAGAAACACAGTGGTCAGAAACATAGTGGTCAGAGACACACTGGTCAGAAACACAGTGGTCATAAACACACTGGTCACAAACACAGTAGTCAGAAACACAGTGGTCAGAAACACGGTGGTCAGAAACATAGTGGTCAGAAACACAGTGGTCATAAACACAGTTGTCAGAAGCACAGTGGCCAGAAGCACACTGGTCCAGAACACAGTGGTCACAAACACAGTGGTCAGAAACACAGTGGTCAGAAAGACACTGGTCCGAGACACACTAGTCAGAAACACAGTGGTCAGAAACACAGTGGTTAGAAACACAGTGGTCAGAAAAACAGTGGTCATAAACACACTGGTCAGAAATACACTGGTTCGAAACACAGTGGTCATAAACACACTGGTCATAAACACACTGGGCAGAAACACAGTGGTCAGAAATACGCTGGTCAGAAACACACTGATCAGAAACACAGTGGTCACAAACACAGTGGTCAGAAACACACTGGTCAGGAACACAGTGGTCAGAAACGCACTGGTCAGAATCACATTGGTCAGAAACACAGTGGTCAGAAGCACACTGGCCAGAAACACAGTGGTCAGAAACACAATGGTAAGAAACACACTGTTCAGAAACACAGTGGTCACAAACACAGTGGTCAGAAACAATCTGGTCAGAAACACAGTGGTCAGAAACACACTGGTCGGAAACACAATGGTCAGAAACACAGTGGTCAGAAACACAGTGGCCAGAAACATAGTGGTCAGAAACACACTGGTCATAAACACCGTGGTCATAAACACACTGGTCTGAAACATAGTGGTCAGAAGCACAGTGGTCAGAAACACGGTGGTCAGAAACACGGTGGCCAGAAAGACAGTGGTAAGGAACACAGTGGTCAGAAACACAGTGGTCATACACACAGTGGTCAGAAACACACGGGTCAGAAAAACACTGGTCAGAAACACAGTGGTCAGAAACACACTAGTCAGAAACACAGTGGTCAGAAACACACAGGTCGGAAAGACAGTGGTCATAAACACACTGGTCAGAAACACACTGGTAAGAAACACAGTGGTCAGAAACACAGAGGTCAGACTCACAGTGGACAGAGACACAGTGGTCATAAGTACACTGGTCAAAAACACACTGGTCAGAAACACACTGGTCAGAAACACACTGGTCATAAACACAGTGGTCAGAAACACGGTGGTCAGAAACACACTGGTCAGAAACACAGTGGTCAGAAACACACTGGTCAGAGACACACTGGTTAGAGACACAGTGGTCAGAAACACACTGGTCAGAATCACAGTGGTCAGAAACTCAGTGGTCAGAAACACACTGGCCAGAAAGACAGTGGTCAGACACTCAGTGGTCAGGCACACACTGGTTAGAAACACAGTGGTCTGAAACACAGTGGTCAGGAACAATCCGGTCTGAAACACAGTGGTCAGAAACACACAGGTCGGAAACACACTGGTCAGAAACACAGTAGTCAGAAACTCAGTGGTCAGAAACATAGTGGTCAGAAACACACTGGTCAAGAACACAGTGGTCATAAACACACTGGTCAGAAACACAGTAGTCAGAAACACAGTGGTCAGAAACACAGTGGTCAGAAACACAGTGGTCAGAAACACAGTGCTCATAAACACATTGGTCAGAAACACAGTGGTCAGAAGCACAGTGGCCAGAAACACACTGGTCCGGAACACAGTGGTCACAAACACAGAGGTCAGAAACACAGTGGCCAGAAAGACACTGGTCAGAGACACACTAGTCAGAAACATAGTGGTCAGAAACACAGTGGTCGGAAACACTGTGGTCAGAAACACAGTGGTCAGAAACACAGTGGTCAGAAACACAGTGGTCAGAAACACAGTGGTCAGAAACACAGTGGTCAGAAACACAGTGGTCAGAAACACAGTAGTCAGAAACACAGTGGTCAGAAACACAGTGGTCGGAAACACTGTGGTCAGAAACACAGTGGTCAGAAACACAGTGGTCAGAAACACAGTGGTCAGAAACACAGTGGTCAGAAACACAGTGGTCAGAAACACAGTGGTCTTAAACACAGTGGTCAGAAACACACTGGTCAGCAACACAGTGGTCAGAAACACACTGGTCAGAACAACATTGGTCAGAAACACAGTGGTCAGAAACACACTGGTCCGAAACACAGTGGTCATAAATACACTGGTCAGAAACACACTGGTAAGAAACACAGTGGTCAAAAACACAGAGGTCAGAAACACAGTGGACAGAGACACGGTGATCACAAACACACTGGTCAGAAACACAATCGTCAGAGACACACTGGTCATAAACACACTGGTCAGAAAGACAGTGGTCAGAAACACGGTGGTCAGAAACACACTCATCAGAAACACAGTGGTCACAAACACAGTAGTCAGAAACAAACTGGTCAGAAACACAGTGGTCAGAAATGCACTGGTCAGAATCACAGTGGTCAGAAACACAGTGGTCAGAAGCACACTGGCCAGAAACACAGTGGTCAGAAACACAATGGTCAGAAACACACTGTTCAGAAACATAGTGGTCAGGAACACAGTGGTCAGAAACACAGTGCTCAGAAACACACTGGTCGGAAACACAATGGTCAGAAACACAGTGGTCAGAAACACAGAGGTCAGAAACATAGTGGTCAGAAACACACTGGTCAGAAACACAGTTGTCATAAACACACTGGTCAGAAACACACTGGTCAGAAACACGGTGGTCAGAAACACAGTGGTAAGAAACACAGTGGTCAGAAACACAGTGGTCATAAGGTCAGTGGTCAGAAACACACTGGTCAGAACAACACTGGTCAGAAACACAGTGGTCAGAAACACACTGGTCCGAAACACAGTGGTCATAAACACACTGGTCAGAAACACACTGGTAAGAAACACAGTGGTCTGAAACACAGTGGTCTGAAACAAAGTGGACAGAGACACAGCGATCACAAGCACACTGGTCAGAAACACAATGGTCAGAGACACACTGGTCAT
>SZWC01000195.1:412700-436075 GCA_023375785.1 Penium margaritaceum
AGTCCCTCACCACCCCACTGAACAGGCCGTACACATTCTCGGCCGTGGCTGCATCGGACACGTGGGGAAATGCCAGGGCCACACTCTGCATCTGCCATGCCTCAATCCAGTGGACAGTGACGCCTAGGTACTTCACGTTGGCGTCCGACTGCCACCCGTCCGTTGTGAACGACACACCGGAGTGCACCGACTGGAACATTATTGCAAGGCGACGACGGAAAGCAGCAGCACCTAGCCGAATCTGCTTGCTAAGAGTGAGGCGGCCAGGCAGCACGGCGAAGGGGTTGTAGTGCAGAAATGCACGCTTCAGCCACAGCGACTCGATGGACGCAAAGCTGATCATCTTGTCCACCACATGCTTCCACACACACATCTGGAAATATTTTTTGTTGAATGCCACTCCCACACCCGATACTCCCCTTGCCAGCAGTGAGTTGGATCCGTCAATCGTGGCTGCAGTTTCAGCGGCACCAATCGTTGCAGCCAGCAGCTTCTGCGTCGCCTCCAACGACTTCAGCTCCTTCCACTTGGCCTGGTGCATGTTGCGGAGATGCTTCAACATCCCCGACGTCTGTCCGTCGCCGAACGTGTACGTCCACTTAGTCCCCCCACTAGGAGGACATAAATTGCAGCGCGCGCGGTGTTCCCCTTCAATGAAAACCACGGTGAAAACCTGCCACACTATAGAGGGGTTCTGCTTCAGCTTGCGTCGGTCTGGCTTAACCACAGGAGCAACAGCGGAGGTAGCGCAAGTGGCATCGGCTGTGGCCACTTCGGCGCCAGCGGGAGTAGCAGCGGGTGCGGCAGCGGCAGTGGCTGCGGGTGCTGCCGGTGTCAAAGCTCCACTGCCCGGGCCACTCGTCTGCGACGCCATGGCGACGCCTGAGAGCCGAGCTCTCTCGCTGTCGGCAGCGAGAGAGGCACAGCGAGAGCTCTCTCTCGCTGTCGGCAGCGAGTGAGAGACTCCTCGCCGCTCTCGCTGTCGGGAGCGAGAGAGGTGACGACCTCCCTCGAGGTAGGGTTGATGTCGATGTGGCAATGCCACATCGACATCGATGTGTGCCTAACACACCGATGTGTGTGGTCGGCACACATCGATGTGTGCCCTCTGTCTGTTGTGCATGCATCATGTACTGGGTGCCACAGTGGCAAATCATATGCCACTGTGGCATATGACGTGGGTTTCAGCCAACCGTCGCTGTAACCATCCGCGATTTCCGCGGCGAAGGAAACAACCTCGGAATGGTCGACCCGGACCTCAAATTTTTTTGCTCCCCCCCCCCCGGGCTCGTGATGCGGACTCGCGAGTTCCCGCAGGGAAGGGGGTCCGAGTCCGAGACAATTCGCAAGGACAGAATCGGACTCGCGAGNGAAGGCGTACAGCCCCTCCGGTATCACACAGGCAGTTTTGGCGATGGAGTCTGGATGCATGGGGACAGCATGGAAGGCTCCCTTGACGTTCAACATTGCAAACCATCCGCGGCCTTGCTGTCGTTCCTACATGTCAAGAATCATAGGCATTGGGTAGGCTTCTTCCTCCGTGACCCGGTTGAGGTCACAGAAGTCAACACAAAACCTCCCAGTACAGCTCCGTAAAACTCTGTACAGCCCCGTACAAACTCGTACAACTTCCTACAACTCCGTACAACTCCGTACAACTCGGTACATCTCTGTACAACTCCGTGCATTTCCGTACACATCTCTAAAAGTCTGTACAACTACCTTCAACTCCATACAGCCCCGTACAATCCTTTACAACTCGTAACAACTCCGTACGACTCGTTATACCTCCGTACAACTCTGTACAACTCTGTATAACTCCGTAGAACTCCGTACAACTCTGTACAACTCCGTACAACTCTTGCAACTCTGTACAACTTTGTACAACTTCGTACAACTCCGTACAACTTTGCACAACTCGGTAAAACCTCGTTCAATCCCGTACAATGCCGTACAACTCCCTACGACTCCGTACTTTTTTGTATTCTGCGTATACCTACATTCAACTCCGTACAACCCCATACAATCCCGTACAACTCTGAACAAATCCGTACGACTCCCTACCACTCCGTACAATCCCGTACAACTCCGTACAACTCCATACAGCTACGTACAACTCCGTACAACTCTATACAACTCCATTCAACACGGTATAACTCCGTACAGCTCTGTATAACTCCATACAACTTTGTAGAACTCCGTGTAACTCCGTACGACCCTGTACAACTCTGCACAATTACCTACAACTGTGTACAACTCTATACAACTCTGTTCTACTCCGTACATTTTGGTACAACTCCATACAACTCCATACAACTCCGTACAGCTCCGTACTACTCTACATCTCTGCACAACTCCATACAACTCAATACAACTGTGTACAACACCGTACAACTCCGTACAACTCTGTATTACTTCCCACAACTATGCACAACTCTGTACAACTACGTACAGCTCCGTACAGCTCCATACAACTCCGTACAACTGTCTACAACTCCGTACGACTGTGCATAACTCTGTACAGCTCCGTACAACCCCATACAACACTGTACAGTTTTGTACACTTTCGTACATGTCCTTACAACTCCGTACAACTCCGTACAACTCCGTACAACTCCGTACAGCTTGGTAGAGCTCCATACAACTCCGTACAACTCCGTACAACTCCGCACAACTCTGTACAAATCCGTACCACTTTGTACAACTCCTGACAACTCCGCACAACTTCGCACAAATCCGTACAACTCTGTACAACTCCGTACAACCCCGTACAACCCCGTACAACTCTGTACAGCCCCGTACAACCCCATACAAGCACGTATAACTCCGTATAACTCCGTACAATCTTGTACAAGTCTGTACGACTCTGTACAATACCGTACAACTCCGCATAACTTTATACAAATGCGTACAACTCCTTATAACTCCTTACAACTCCGTACAACTCCGTAGAATTCTGTACAGCTCAGTACAACGTCTTACAGCCCGGTACAACTCCGTACAACTCCGTACCGTCAGGATTTTGAGGATCAGAAGGGAGCGACGCGAGCAGGCTTTGGCGCTGAAGGTCTTTGTCGTGATAAGTGTTGAGCAGAGTTTGGCAGTCACACGTTACAGATGTGAGCGGTGTAGGATGAATAGACAGGCTGCAGAGGGGCGGGAGCGATGACAACTGCGAGTGAGATGAAGAAAATGTTTGATTGGTAGAATAGCGGAGGCAAGAAGGTACAATGGTCCAGGCTACCTAACGTAGTGTCCTACGCCTTCCTAGGACCACTGCAAGGTGGAAGCGCTCATTCGTAATATTCGGGTGACGTGTGGCGAGGGTTTTGCCATGTCGTGGTTTTTCAAATTTCTCTGAGACTTTAGACCGTGTTATTTTCACCGCACGGATCTTGCTCGTGCGTGCCCGTTGAGATTCGTACGGTCCTTGTTGTTGTGCGTGCTCGGATACCTTCTCGCTGGTTTCTCTCCTTTATTTCCGACACCCCCCGTGAAGGGGAACCAGTGTATAAGCTTCAGGTATCTCTGCTCCTGAGACCTAGAAGATATACCAGGGTTGCATGTTGTGCCTGGTTTAGGGCTTTTGTGAAGATGTCCGTCCTGTTGGCCTTTGAGGCCACATGCTGGACCAAACGTTCTTTTGCCTGTACCTTCTCTCGGACGAGAAAGTTGCGCAGCTCAATGTGCTTGGTGCGCCCATGAAAGGCTGGGTTCTCTATGAGAGCGATGGTGCTCCGGCTGTCACACCACAGGATTGGAAGTTGCTACAAATATCCAAGGTCTTGCAGTAGGTACTTCAGCCAGATGGCTTCTTGGGCAGCCATGGTACCTGCATAGAGTTCTTCTTCGTAGGAAGAGAGGGAGACAGAGGAGGACCTGGTGGACTGCCAGCTAATCAGTCCTGAACCAAGGTAAACAACATAGCCTTCTGACGACTTCCGGTTGGCTTCGTCATCGGCACAGGAGGAGTCATTACATTCTTCTACTGCAATAGGCTGAGTCCCTCCCAGCTCGAGGTAGAAGGATGCAGTTTCTCCCAGATATCTTAGGGCTCACTTTGCTGCTTTCAAGTGTTGGTCACTGTGATTGCCATCCCCCACATATCGTGACAGCACACTGAGAGGGAAAGCGAGGTCGTTGCACATGCAGACCATTGCATATATGAGGGATCCCACGAACTCAGGATAGGGTTTTGGGGAAGGCGATGAGACTGTGTCTGTTGGTGAGGTGAGTTTGTGGTCCATTGTCATAGGAGTTGGTGCCCCATTGTTGTTTTTGAGCCCAAAGTTCTTCAACAGTGAAGCGACATAGGGTTCTTGAGAGAGAGAGGTGAGCCGCTTCTGCCGATCCTGCTTAATGTCAATCCCTGGATAGTGGGTCAGTTCCCCAAGGTCTTTCGTGGTCAAACGACATACGAGTGCTTGTTTCAGATCCCGGAGAGCACTGGGACTGGTGGAAGCGAGAGCGAGGTCATCCACATAGTCCACGATGTAGGTCTACTCATCTGGCCGGGAGCAGAGGAACAGACTGGGATCGGCAGTCGAGACTCTGAAACCCAGGTCAAGAAGAGTTGCTCGAAGTTTGGCATGCCATTGACATTGTTTGAGGCCGTAGACTGGGCGGTGCAGCTTCCACACTGGGTTGGGCTAGTCTGGAGTGTAAACTTCGGGGCACGCCAGGTAGATAGTTTCATGCAGATCTCCTTGAAGAAAGGTCGTGGACACGTCCATGGCATGCAGTTCCATATCCTCAGTGGCTGCAATGTGCAGTAGGACTCTCAGAGTGGTCAGTTTGGCTGTGGGGGAGAAGGTGTCAAAGAAGTCCACGCTGTAGCGCTGTGAGAAGCCTTTTGCCACATAGCGAGCCTTGACTTATGTTGGCATCCCTAGATGCGTCTTGACACGAAAGACCCATTTGCTTGTGACCACATTGGTGTGTGGTGGTCAAGGAACATCAGTATAGGTTGAGGTGGCCTTAAAGGTGGCCAGTTCGCTGGCAATGGCAACGCGCCATTTCTCTGCTTGGGGCCCGTTCACGGCCCCAGCATATGTGATGGGGGTGGCGATGGGAGTTGTGGTCATGGTGGTGTTGAGAAGAGGAATGCGGGGATAGCGTCGGCGTCGAGGGTTCATGGGAGGAGTTGGTCGCCCAAGGGAATTGAGACCATCTCCTGCTGCAATCTAGGAAGGTAGTGTCAGAAGAACGCAGGTATAACAGCGGCAGCAGAAGCAAGCACAAGAATCGGAACATGCAAGTGTACGTGAGCAGAGTGACACAGGCAAGAGCGGTCCGAGGAGTTAGTCGCAGGAGCTGATAGACGCTAAGACGCGGGATAGCGGAGGTAGACAGGTTGATGAGAGAGAGTGCTGGCCAAAGGAGTGATGGTTGGCGGAGTGTGATAGCTGAGCGAAGGAGCGAGAGTGACGGAGCGAAGCGTCGAGAGTTGGCGAAGGCAGACAGTGTGAGGGACGAGCAGAGCGAAGACACGGCGGCGAAGCCGCGGAACCAATGGGGAACAGGATGAGCATAACTGTTCTGGTTAAATCGATGGAATGAACATCCCCGGTATTAAAGGTCATAACAGGACAAAGAGTACTCCCTACCGGCTTCTTTCTGCTTGCCGGACGCGAGTGACAGATGTCACTTTATTAGGGGATAATTTGACAGTGGGGGCCGAACGGTCGGGCGACCTGAGGCCCGTTGGTCAAGGTGGTTTGGTGGCATGACCTGAACCGTTATTGATACGTGATTTCCTCGGACTGTACTTCCGCACTGAGTCTGTTTCTTAAGAATATTCCGACAGGTAGGAAGGAGGTACGAAGGTGCTCAACATGGCGATCTTCCTGGATGTTGAGGTCTCCATCTGTGTCGGTGATTGTGATAAGAGAGGCTGCTGCTTTGTTTCTGGTAGATCATCGTAGCACCGGTTCTGCTGCCGGCAGGATTCTTGGTGCAGGTCCCCCGGATGCTGTGGCTGCTGCGGCTTCTCCAGGGTCTGCTGCTATTGTTGCTACTGATGCTACTGCGGCTGGAGGGTGAATTGCTGTTAAGGGAAGTGGATGCCCGAGTGCTGGTAGATGCTCAGAGATGTTCTTGGAGTCAGGGTCAGGAGTAAGAGGCGGTAGGGGGATCGGTTGTGGTTGAATAGGAGTGTGTACGAGAGAGAGAGTGTTGGCGGGGTGGAGGCTCTTAGAGGAGTCGCTGGCGAGGATGGAGCGGCTGGTGGAGGAAGGATTGTCAGAGTTCCGGGCACTGTAGGTTGTTATGGGAAGAGTGTCCAGGTAAGAGGATTGGTTGAAATGGGCGCTGATTGACGGGAGAATGGAGTGATCTCCTTGAAGTGCACATCTGTGCTGGAGGTTTCTCATTTGAGTTTGGGCTCAAAGAACAGATAGCCCGATGATTTGATAAAGAACCCAACGAACATGCGGCGCGTGGATCATGGGCCAACTTTGGAGAGATGAGCGTGAGCTCTGTCAGCCTTGTTGATTAGGACGTAGGCTGTGGAATCCCATGCTCGAAGCTTGGAAACATCAGTCCTGTATCCCAGCCAGAGTTCTGCTGGGGTGACATTAGGCAGATGCTTGGCTGGATAATAGTTGTGCACTATAAAGGCATAGCATAGTGCATAGGTCCACAAGGTTTCCGGCGGTCCAACATGCACATGTAGAGTGCATGTGAGAGCGACCAGGATCCCATTCCGTCTTTCTACCACTCCGTTCTGCTCAGGTGCTTCTGGTAAACTCATCTCAAGTCCGATGCCGCGCACTTCCAGGAATTCACAGAGTTAATGAGAGAATAATTCACCGCCTCTGTCGGTCCTTATTTTTCCAATGGGCCGATTGAAGCGGCTCATTTGATACTTGGACCACTTGATAAAGGTAGGCTTGGCATCAGCTTTGGACTTGAGAGGGATTGTGGCACCGAAGCGAGAATGATTGTCCACAAAAGCGAGGAAGTACTCGTAGCCTTGGAGAGTGGTGGGGCGAATTGGTCCCACAAGGTCCATGTGGAGGATGTCAAGAGGTCTTGCTGCTCGTGCGGCTCGAGGAGGATGAGGAGATGCATTAAGCTCTCCAAGACTGCAAGCAGGACAAGGTGGTCCTACAAGACAGGTTAGTGGAGAGAGGGGTGGCAGGCCGTTCACCATGTTTTTGGCGTGGAGACGGAGGAAAGCATTCAAATTTGGATGACCCAGGCGGTGATGCTACAGGAGCAGATGATGAGAACGACTGCGACAATCACAGGTGGAGGGTTGAACATCTGCTTCAACGGCAAAGATCGCGGTTGTGCTGGGAATCTGCATTCGATAGAGGTTGTTACGGACAACGAAGGTTGCCAGTGGTTTGTTATCAGATGTAGTCAGTCGGGCTTCCAACCCGTAGGCGGGGAGGAAGATGTTCAATCCCTCCGTTTGGAGTTGATGAGCTGAGAGGAGGTTGTGTCGGAGGTCCGGAGTGTGGTACCCCCGGATCTGACCACTTGGTGCTGCCAAAGATGTAAGAGTAGCGGAGTAGCGGCATAGTGATGTCATTCCCTTGGTCGCACCGGTGATGGTCATTGGTGTTGCCATCGGAGGGGTGATATCTGCATCTTTGAGTGCATGGATAGCACACCCGGAATCGAGGACTTGCTCAACGTAGAGGGAGTCGGATGTCGCGAGGAGTGTGAGCAGTGGAGGTTGTCCATCTTGCATTGAGAGTTGGGCGGCGTCGAGGACTGAGGGCATAGTTGTGTGGTCAGGACTTGCATTGTCGTTGTCTGACGCGACGCACGGTGGAAGGAGGTGAACAAACACAGTTGCAACTGCAAAGATGACCACTGGACGCATGGTGGTGGGTTACCATGGTTGGGAACCTAGTGCTCTGATACCATGTCCGAAATTTGAGGATCATAAGAGAGCGACGCGAGCAGGCTTTGGCGCTGAAGGTCTTTGTCGTGACAAGTGTTGAGCAGAGTTTGGCAGTCACACGTTACAGATCTGAGCGGTGTAGGACAAACAGACAGGCTGCTGAGGGGCGGAAGTGATGACAACTGTGAGTGAGATGAAGAAAATGATTGATTGATAAAATATCAGAAGCAATAAGGTACACTGGTCTAGGCTACCTAATGTAGTGTCCTACGCCTCGCTAGGACCCCTGTGAGGTGGAAGCGCTCATTCGTGATATTCGGGTGACGTGTGGCAAGGATTTTGCCCTGCCGTGGTTTGTCGTGTTACTCCGAGACTTCAGACCGTGTTATTGTCGGCACACGGATCTTGCTTGTGCGTGTCCGTTGAGATTCGTGCGGTCCTTGTTATTGTGTGTGCTTGGATGTGCTCCGAGCTTTCTCGCTGGTTTCTGTTATTTATTTCCGACACGTATACCTTTGTACAGCTTCGTTCAACTTAGTACAACTCAGTAAACCTCTGTTCAATCTAATACAACTCCGTACAATTCCGTACAACTCACTAAACCTCCGTACGACTCTATACAACTCCATACAACACCGTACAACTCCATGAATCTCTGAACAACTTCGTTCAACTCCGTACAACCCCGTACAACTATGAACAACCCCGTACAACTCCCTACAACTCCGTACAACTCTGTATAACTCCGTACAACTGAAAACAACTCTGTATAACTCCGTACAACTCCATACAACTCGGTACAACTCCGTACAACTCCGTACAACTCTGTACATTTCTGTGCAGCTCCGTACAACTTCGTACAACTCCACACAACTCCGTACAACTTCGTACAACTCCATACAACTCCCTTCAACTCCGTACAACTTGGTACAGCTCCGTACAACTCTGTGTAACGCCGTAAAACTCCGTACAACTCCGTACAACTCTATACAACTCCACACAACTCCGTACAACCCCATACAACTCCATACAACTCCGTACAATTATGCATTACATTGCACAGCTGCGCACAACTCCGTACAACTCCGTATAGCTCCATACAACCCCGTGCAACTCCGTACAACTCTGTACAACTGCGTGCAACTCCGCATAACTCGGTACATCTCTATACAAATCCATACAACACTGTACAATATTGTACAACTCCGTACAACTCCTTACAACTCCGCTAAACTCCATAAAACTACGTACAACTCAGTTCCACTCCGTACACCTCTGTACAACTCCGCACAACCATGTACAACTCCCTACAACGTTTTACAACTCCTTACAACTCCACACAACTCTGTACAACTCCGTACAACTCCGTACAGCTTTGTACAGCTCCGTACAACTCTTTACAATCCCGTACAACTCTGTACAACCCCGTAGAACCACATACAAGAAGGTATTGCTCTGTACTACTCCGTACAACTTTGTACAACTCCACACAACTCTGTACAACTCCGTACAACTATGTACAACTTCATATACCTCCGTACAACTCCTTACAACTCCTCACAACTCCGTACAACTCCGTACAATTCTGTACAACTCCATACAACTCCTTACAACTCTGTACAACTATGTACAACTCTGTACAATTCCAAACAACTCCGAACGACTCCGCACATCTCCGCAAAACTCCGTACAAATCTGTACAACTCCCTACAACTCTGAACTACTCCGTAAAACTCCGTACAAGTCTATACAACTCCGTACAACTCCATACAACTCTGAACAACTATGTACAACTCGGTACAACTCCGTACAACTCCGTACAACTCCGTACATCCCCGTACAACTTTGTACAAATCCGTAGAACTCCGTACAACTCCATACAACTCCGTACAACTCCGTACAACTCCATACAACTTCGTACAACTCCGTACAACTCCGCACAACTCCGTACAACTCAGTACAACTCCGTAAAACTCTGTACAACCCCGTACAACTCCATACAACTTCTTACAACTCTGTATAACTCTGTTGAACTTTGTACAACTCCATACGACTCCGTACATTTCCGTACAACTCCATAAAACCACGTACAACTACGTTCGACTCCGTACTATCCCGTAGAGTCCCGTATAACTCCGAACAACTCCGTACGACTCGTGATACCTCCGTACAACACCGTACAGCTCCGTAGAACTCCGTAAAACAATGTACAACTCCGTACAACTCCATACAACACCGTACAACCCCGTACAACTCCGTACAGCTCCATACAACTCTGTACAACTCCATGTAACTCAGTATAACTCCGTAAAACTCCGTTCAACACCGTACAATGCTGTACCATCCTCCACAACGCCCTACAACTGTGTACAACTTTGTACAACTCCGTAATTCTTCGTTCAACTACGTTCAACTCCGTATTACCACGTACAATCCCGTACAACTCCTAAAAACTCCGTATGACTCCCTATCACTCCATGCAACTTCGTACAACTCCGTATGACTCCATACAACACTGTACAACTCTGTACAACTCTTTACAGCTCCATACAACTCGCTACGACTCCCTAAAACACCGCTCAACCCCGTACAACTCTGTATAACTCTGTGCAACTCCGTACAACTCCGTACACCTCCGCACAACTCTGTACAACTCCGTACAACTCCGTGCAACTCCGTTCAACTCCATACCACTTGGTACAGCTCCGCACAACTATGTACAAATCTGGACGACTCCTTACAACTCCGCATTACTTTGCACAGCTCTGTACAACGATGTACAACTCAGTACAACTCCGTATAGCTCCGTACAACTTCGTACAACTCCGTAAAACGCTGTACAACTCCGTACAGCTCCGCATAACTATGTACATCTCCGTACAAACACATACAACACTGTACAATTTTGTACAGTTTCGTACACTTCCGTACAATTCCTTCCAACTCCGTACAACTCCGTACAACTCGGTACATCTTTCGTATAGCTCCGTACAACTCCCCATAACTATGTACGACTCCGTACAACTTTGTACAACTCCTTACAACTCCACACAACTCCGTACAACTCTGTACAACTCTGTATTGCCTTGTACAACTCCGTACAGTCCCGTATAACCACATACAAGCTCGTACAGCTCCGTACAACACCGTACAACTCTGTACAACTCCTTACAACTCCTAACAACACGGTATAACTCCGTACAATTCTGTACAATGCCGTACAATTCCTTACAACTCTGTACAACTCTGTCCAGCTCCGTACAACTCTGTACAACTCCGAAAACGCCCTTACAACTCCTCACAACTCGGTAAAACCCGGTACAACTCCGTACAACTCAGTACAACTCAAAAAAAACTCTCTTCAACTCCGTACAACTCCGTAAATCTATCTACAACTACGTTCAACTCCGTACAACCCCGTACAGCCTCGTACAACTCTGAACAACTCCGTACAACTATGTAAAACTCCGTACAACTCAATAAAACTCCGTACAACTCCGTACAACTCCCTACAGCTCCGTACAACACTGTACAACCCTGTACAACCCTGTTCAATCCTGTTTAACCCCGTACAACTCCGTACAACTCTGTACAACTCCGTACAACTTCGTACAACTGTACTCCGGACAGGGATCAGGGACTTGAATCGGGAAATCAAATCAGGGACTTGGATCGGGGACTCGGATCGGGGACCCGGATCGGGGACTCTGATTGGGGACTTGAATCGGGGACTCAGACCAGGGGCTCAGATCGGGGACTCGGATCGGGGAGTCTGATTGGGGACTGGACCAGGGAGTGCGACTTGGGACTCGGGTTGGGGACTCGGATCGGGGATTTGATCGAGGACTCGGATCAAGGACTTGGATTGGGGACTCGGATTGGGGACTCGGATCGGGGACTCAAATCGGGGAATCGGATCGGGGACTCCATCGGGGACTCGATCGGGGACTCGGATAGAGGACTCGGATGAGGAACTTAGATTGGGGACTTGGTTCGCGGACTCGGATTGGGGACTCGGATTGGGATCTCGGATCGGGGACTCAGATCCGGGATGCGGATCGGGGACTCAGATCAGGGACTCGGGGACTGTGTTTCTGACCATTGTGTTTCTGACCAGTGTGTTCCTGACCACTGTCTCTCTGGCCAGTGTGTTTCTGACCACTATATTTCTGATCACTGTGTTTCTCACCAGCGTGTTTCTGACCACTGTGTTTCTGACCAGTGTGTTTCTGAGCAGTGTATTTCTGACCACTGTATTTCTGACCGGTGTATTTATGAGCACTGTGTTGCTGACCACTGTGTTTCCGACCACTGTATTTCTGACCAGTGTGTTTCTGACCAGTGTGTCTCTGACAAGTGTGATTCTGACCAGTGTGTTTCTGACCAGTGTGTTTCTGACCAGTGTGTTTATGACCACTGTGTTTCAATTCAGTGTGCTTCTTACCACTGTATTTCTGACCAGTGTGTTTCTGACATCTGTGTTTCTGACGTCTGTGTTTCTGACCACTGTGTTTCTGACCAGTGTGTTTCTGACCACTGTGTTTCTGAATAGTGTGTTTCTGACCACTGTGTTTCTGAAAACTATGTTTCTGACCAGTGTGTTGCTGACCACTGTGTTTCTGACCAGTGTGTTTCTGACCACTGTGTTTCCGACCAATGTGTTTCTGACCACCGTGTTTCTGACTAGTGTGTTTCTGGGACTATGTTTCTGACCAGTGTGTTTCTGACCACTGTGTTTCTGATCACTGTGTTTCTGACCAGTGTGTTTCTGACCAGTGTGTTTCTGGCCAGTGTGTTTCTGATCACTGTGTATCTGACCAGTGTGTTTCTGACCAGTGTGTTTATGACCAGTGTGTTTCTGACCAGAGCGTTTCTACAACTGTGTTTCTGACAATTGTGTTTCTGACCAGTGTGTTTCTGACCACTGTGTTTCTGACCACTGTGTTTCTGACCAGTGTGTTTTTGACAACTATGTTCCTGACCACTGTGTTTCTGACCAGGGTGTTTCTGACCACTGTGTTTCTGACCAGTGTGTTTTTGACAACTTTGTTCGTGACCACTGTGTTTCCGACCAGTGTGTTTCTGACCACTGTGTTTTTGACCAACGTGCTTCTGACCAGGGTGTTTCTTACCAGTGTGTTCATGACCACCGTGTATCTGACCACTGTGTTTCAGACCACTGTGTTTCATACCACTGTGTTTCTTACCAGTGTGTTTCTGACCACTGTGTTTCTGACCACTGCCTTTCTGACCACTGTGTTTCTGACCACTGTGTTTATGACCACTGTGTTGCTGACCAGTGTGTTCCTGTCCAGTGTGTTTCTGACCATTGTGTTTATGGCCACTGTGTTTCTGACCATTGTGTTTCTGACCACTGTGTTTCTGACCACTGTGTTTCTGACCAGTGTGTTTCTGACCAGCGTGTTTCTGACCACTGTGTTTCTGACCAAAGTGTTTCTGACCACTGTGTTTCTGACCACTGTGTTTATTACCAGTGTGTTTCTGACCACTTTATTTCTGATCACTGTGTTTCTTACAAGTGTGTTTCTGACCACTGTGTTTCTGACCAGTGTGTTTCTGACCAGTGTATTTCTGACCAGTGTGTTTCAGACCACTTCGTTTCTGACCACTGTGTTTCTGACCACTGTGTTTCTGACCACTGTGTTTATGACCAGTGTGTTCCTGACCAGTGTGTTTCTGACCATTGTGTTTCTAGCCACTATATTTCTGACCACTGTGTTTCTGACCACTGTGTTTCTGACCACTGTGTTTCTGACCAGTGTGTTTCTGACCACTGTGTTTCTGACCACTGTGTTTCTGACCACTGTGTTTCTGACCACTGTGTTTCTGACCAGTGTGTTTCTGACCACTGTGTTTCTGACCAGTGTGTTTATGACCAGTGTGTTTCTGACCACTGTGTTTGTGACCAGTGTGTTTCTGACCACTTTATTTCTGATCACTGTGTTTCTGACCAGTTTGTTTCTGACCACTGTGTTTCTGACAAGTGTGTTTCTGACCAGTGTATTTCTGACCACTGTATTTCTGACCAGTGTATTTATGAACACTGTGTTTCTGACCACTGTGTTTCTGGCCAGTGTGTTTCTGACCAGTGTGTTTCTGACCACTGTGTTTCTGACAAGTGTGTTTCTGACCAGTGTATTTCTGACCACTGTATTTCTGACCAGTGTATTTATGAACACTGTGTTTCTGACCACTGTGTTTCTGGCCAGTGTGTTTATGACCAGTGAGTTTCTGACAAGTGTGATTCTGACCAGTGTGTTTCTGGCCAGTGTGTTTCGGACCAGTGTGTTTATGACCACTGTGTTTCTGTTCAGTGTGCTTCTTACCACTGTGTTTCTGACGAGTGTGTTTGTGACATCTGTGTTTCTGACCACTGTGTTTCTGACCAGTGTTTTTCTGACCACTTTATTTCTGACCACTGTGTTTCTGACCACTGTGTTTCTGACCACCGTGTTTCTGACCACTGTGTTCCTGACCAGTGTGTTTCTGACCATTTTGTTTCTGGCCACTGTGTTTCTGACTACTGTGTTTCTGACCACTGTGTTTCTGACCACTGTGTTTCTGACCACTGTGTTTCTGACCAGTGTGTTTCTGACCAGTGTGTTTCTGACAACTGTGTTTATGAACAATGTGTTGCTGACCTCTGTGTTTCTGACCACTGTGTTTCTGACCACTGTGTTTCTGACCACTGTGTTTCTGACCAGTGTGTTTCTGACCAGTGTGTTTCTGACAACTGTGTTTATGAACAATGTGTTGCTGACCTCTGTGTTTCCGACCACTGTGTTTCTGACCAGTGTGTTTCTGACCAGTGTGTTTCTGACAAGTGTGATTCTGACCAGTGTGTTTCTGACCAGTGTGTTTCTGACCAGTGTGTTTATGACCACTGTGTTTCTGTTCAGTGTGCTTCTTGCCATTGTGTTTCTGACCAGTGTGTTTCTGACATCTGTGTTTCTGACACATGTGTTTCTGACCACTGTGTTTATGACCAGTGTGTTTCTGACCACTGTGTTTCTGACCAGTGTGTTTCTGACCACTGTGTTTCTGACAACTATGTTTCTGACCAGTGTGTTGCTGACCACTGTGTTTCTGACCAGTGTGTTTCTGACCACTGTGTTTCTGACCAGTGTGTTTCTGACCACTGTGTTTCTGACAACTATGTTTCTGACCAGTGTGTTGCTGACCACTGTGTTTCTGACCAGTGTGTTTCTGACCACTTTGTTTCTGACCAATGTGTTTCTGTCCACCGTGTTTCTGACCAGTGTGTTTCTGGGACAATGGTTCTGACCCCTGTGTTTCTGACCAGTGTGTTTCTGACCACTGTGTTTCTGACCAATGTGTTTCTGACCACCGTGTTTCTGACAAGTGTGTTTCTGGGACTATGTTTCTGACCAGTGTGTTTCTGACCACTGTGTTTCTGATCACTGTGTTTCTGACCAGTGTGTTTCTGACCAGTGTGATTCCGACCATTGTGTTTCTGACAACTGTGTTTCTGACCACTGTGTTTCGGACCAATGTGTTTTTGACCACTGTGTTTCTGACCACTGTGTTTCTGACCATTGTGTACCTGACCACTGTGTTCTTGAGAAGTGTGTTTCTGACCAGTGTGTTTCCGACCACTGTGTTTCTTACCACTGTGTTTCTGACCTCTGTGTTTCTGACCACTGTGTTTGTGACCACTGTGTTTCTGACAACTGTGTTTCTGACCAGTGTGTTTCTGACCACTGTGTTTCTGACCACTGTGTTTCTGACCAGTGTGTTTCTGACCAATGTGTTACTGACCAGTGTCTTTCTGACCACTGTGTTTCTGACCACTGTGTTCCTGAATATTATGTTGCTGAACACTGTATTTCTGACCAGTGTGTTTCTGACCACTGTGTTTCTGCCCACTGTGTTTCTGACCACTGTGTTCCTGACCACTGTGTTTCTGACCACTGTGTGTCTGACCACTGTGTTTCTGACCACTGTGTTTCTGACCAGTGTGTTTTTGACCATTGTGTTTCTGACCGCTGTGTTTCTGACAAGAGTGTTTCTGACCACTGTGTTTCTGACCACTGTGTTTCTGCCCACTGTGTTTCTAACCAGTGTGATACTGACCACTGTGTTTCTGACCATTGTGTTTCTGACCACTGTGTTTCTGACCACTGTGTTTCTGACTAGTGTGTTTCTGGCCAATGTGTTTCTGACCGGTGTGTTTCTGAACACTGTGTTTCTGACCACTGTGTTTCTGACCACTGTGTTTCTGACCAGTGTATTTCTGACCACTGTGTTTCTGACAACTGTGTTTCTGACCAGCGTGTTACTGACCACTGTGTTTCTGAGCACTGTGTTTCTGACCACTGTGTTTCTGACCAGTGTGTTTCTGACCAATGTGTTTCTGACCAGTGTGTTTCTGACCACCGTGTTTCTGGCCACTGTGTTTCTGACCACTGTGTTTCTGACCACTGTGTTTCTGACCAGTGTGTTTCTGACCAATGTGTTTCTGACCAGTGTGTTTCTGACCACCGTGTTTCTGGCCACTGTGTTTCTGACCACTGTGTTTCTGACCACCAGTGTGTTTCTGACCACGGTGTTTCTGACCACTGTGTTTCTGACCAGTGTGTTACTGACCACTGTGTTTCTGACCACTGTGTTTCTGACCACTGTGTTATTGACTAGTGTGTTTATGGCCAATGTGTTTCTGACCGGTGTGTTTCTGACCACTGTGTTTCTGACCACTGTGTTTCCAACAACCGTGTTTCTGACCACTGTGTTTCTGACCACTATAATCCTGACCAATGTGTTTCTGACCACTGTGTTTCTGACCAGTGTCTCTCTGACCACCGTGTTTCTGACCAGTGTGTTTCTGACCACTGTGTTTCTGACCGGTGTGTCAGTGACCAGTGTGTTTCTGACCACTGTGTTTCTGACCACTGTGTTTCTGACCACTGTGTTTCTGACCAGTGTGCTTCTGACAACTGTGTCTCTGACCACTGTGTTTCTGACAAGTGTGTTTCTGACCACTGTGTTTCTGACCAGTGTGATTCTGACCAATGTGTTTCTGACCAGTGTGTTTCTGACCATTGTGTTTCTGACCGCTGTGTTTCTAACCACTGTGTTTCTGACCACTGTGTTTCTGACCACTGTGTTTCTGACCAGTGTGTTTCTGATCAGTGTGTTTCTGACCAGTGTTTTTCTGATCACTGTGTTTCTGACCACTGTGTTTCTGACCACTGTGTTTCTGACCAGTGTGTTTCTGATCAGTGTGTTTCTGACCAGTGTTTTTCTGATCACTGTGTTTCTGACCATTGTGTGTCTAACCACTGTGTTCTTGACCTGTGTGTTTCTGACATGTGTGTTTCTGACCACTGTGTTTCTGACCACTGAGTTTCTGACCACTGTGTTTCTGACCACTGTGTTTCTGACCACTGTGCTTCTGACCACTGTGTTTATGACCACTGTAGTTCAGACCACTGGGAGTCTAACAACCGTGTTTCTGACCAGTGTGTTTCTGACCGCTGTGTTTCTGACCAGTGTGTTTCTGACCATTGTGTTTCTGGCCACTGTGTTTCTGACCAGTGTGTTACTGACCACCGTGTTTCTGACCAATGTGTTTCTGACCACTGTGTTTCTGACCAATGTGTTTCTGACCAATGTGTTTCTGACCAGTGTGTTTCTGACCACTGTGTTTCTGACCACTGTGTTTCTGACCACCGTGTTTCTGACCAGTGTGTTTGACCCCAGTCTTTCTGACCGGTGTGTTTCTGACCACTGTGGTTCCAACCACTGTGTTTCTGACCACTGTGTTTCTGACCCCTGTAATCCTGACCACCGTGTTTCTGACCACTTTGTTTTTTACAAGTGTGTTTCTGACCATTGTGTTTCTGACCAGTGTGTTTCTGACCACTGTGTTTCTAACCAATGTGTTTCTGACCAATGTGTTTATGACCACAGTGTTTCTGACCACTGTGTGTTCTGACCACTGTGTTTCTGACCAGTGTGTTTCCGACCAGTGTGTTTCTGACCAGTGTGTTTCTGACCACTGTGTTTGTGACTAGTGTGTTTCTGACATCTGTGTCTCTGACCACTGTGTTTCTGACCAGTGTGTTTCTGACCACTGTGTTTCCGACCAGTGTGTTTCTGACCATTTTGTTTCTGACCACTGTGTTTCTGACCAGTGTGTTTCTGACCAGTGTATTTCTGACCACTGTATTTATGACCAGTGTATTTATGAACACTGTGTTTCTGACCATTTTGTTTCTGACCACTGTGTTTCTGACCAGTGTGTTTCTGACCAGTGTATTTCTGACCACTGTATTTATGACCAGTGTATTTATGAACACTGTGTTTCTGACCACTGTGGTTCTGACCACTGTGTTTCTGACCAGTGTGTTTTTGACCAGTGTGTTTCTGACCAGTGTGTTTCTGACCACTGTGTTTCTGACCAGTGTGTTTCTGACATCTGTGTTTCTGACCACTGTGTTTCTGACCACTGTGGTTCTGACCACTGTGTTTCTGACCAGTGTGTTTTTGACCAGTGTGTTTCTGACCAGTGTGTTTCTGACCACTGTGTTTCTGACCAGTGTGTTTCTGACATCTGTGTTCCTGACCACTGTGTTTCTGACCAGTGTGTTTCTGACCACTGTGCTTCTGACCAGTGTGTTTCTGACCAATGTGTTTCTGACAACTGTGTTTCTGACCAGTGTGTTGCTGACCACTGTGTTTCTGACCAGTGTGTTTCCGACCACTGTGTTTCCAACAACCGTGTTTCTGACCACTGTGTTTCTGACCACTGTAATCCTGACCAACGTGTTTCTGACCACTGTGTTTCTGACCAGTGTGTTTCTGACCACTGTGTTTCTGACCAGTGTGTTTCTGACCACTGTGTTTCTGACCGGTGTGTAAGTGACCAGTGTGTTTCTGACCACTGTGTTTCTGACCACAGTGTTTCTGACCACTGTGTTTCTGACCATTGTGTTTCTGACCAGTGTGTTTCTGACCAGTGTGTTTCTGACCTTTGTGTTTCTGAGCAGTGTGTTTATGACCATAGTGTTTCTGAACACTGTGTATCTGACCAGTCTGACTCTGACCACTGTGTTTCTGACCAATGTGTTTCTGACCAGTGTGTTTCTGACCACTGTGTTTCTGACCACTGCGTTTCTGACCACTTTGTTTCTGACCAGTGTGTTTCTGACCACTGTGTTTCAGACCAGAGTGTTTCTGACCACAGTGTTTCTGACCACTGTGTTTATGACCACTGTGTTCCTGACCACTGTGTTTCTTACCAGTTTGTTTCTGACCACTGTGTATATGACCATTGTGTTTCTGACCAGTGTGTTTCTGACCACTGTGTTTCTGACCAGTGAGTTTCTGACCACTGCGTTTCTGACCAGTTTGTTTCTTACCACTGTGTATATGACCACTGTGTTTCTGACCACTGTGTTTCTGACCAGACTGCCTCTGACCAGTGGGCTTCTGACCACTGTGTTTCTGACCACTGTGTTTCTGACCAGTGTGTTCCTGACCACTGTGTTCCTGACCAGTGCGTTTCTGACCACTGTGTTTCTGACCACTGTGCTTTTGACCACTGTTTCTAACAATGTGTTTCTGACCACTGTAGTTCTGACCACTGTGTTTCTGACCACTGTGTTTCTGACCACTGTGTTTCTGACCACTGTGTTTCTGACCACCGTGTTTCTGACAACTGTGTTTGTGACCACTGTGTTTCTGACAAGTGTGTTCATGACCACTGTGTTTCTGACCACCGTGTTTCTGACCACTGTGTTTTTGACCATTCTGTTTCTGACCATTGTGTTTTTGACCACTGTGTTTCTGACCACTGTGTTTATGACCACTGTGTTTCTGACCACTGTGTTTCTGACCACTGTGTTTCTGACCACTGTGTTTCTAACCACTGTGTTTCTGTCCACTGTGTTTATGACCAGTGTGTTTCTGACCACTGTGTTTCTGACCACTGTGCTTCTGACCAGTGTGTTTCTGACCAGTGCGTTTCTGACCACCGTGTTTCTGACCACTGTGTTTCTAACCACTGTGTTTCTGACCAGTGTGTTATGACTACTATGTTTCTGACCACTGTGTTTCTGACCAGTGTTTTTCTGACCACTGTGTTTCTGACCAGTGTGTTTCTGACCACCGTGTTTCTGACCACTGTGTTTCTGACCAGTGTGTTTCTGACCAGTGCGTTTCTGACCACTGTATTTCTGACCACTGTGTTTCTGACCACTGTGTTTCTAACCACTGTGTTTCTGACCAGTGTGTTATGACTACTATGTTTCTGACCACTGTGTTTCTGACCAGTGTTTTTCTGACCACTGTGTTTCTGACCAGTGTGTTTCTGACCACCGTGTTTCTGACCACTGTGTTTCTGACCAGTGTGTTTCTGACCAGTGTGGTTCTGACCAGTGTGTTTCTGACCAGTGCGTTTCTGACCACTGTATTTCTGACCACTCTGTTTCTGACCACTGTGTTTCTGACCACTGTGTTTCTGACCTGTGTGTTTCTGACCAATGTGTTTCTGACCAATGTGTTTCTGACCAGTGCGTTTCTGACCAGTGTGTTTCTGACCACTGTGTTTCTGACCACTGTGTTTCTGACCACTATGTTTATGACCAATGTGTTTCTTACCACTGTGTTTCTGACCACTGTGTTTCAGACCACTGTTTTTCTGACATGTCTGTTTCTGACCAGTGTGTTTCTAACCACTGTGTGTCTGACAAGTGTGTTTCTTACCACTGTGCTTTTGACCACTGTGTTTCTGACCAGTGTGTTCAGACCACTGTGTTCTGACCAGTGTGTTTCTGACCAGTGTGTTACGGACCAGTGTGTTTCTGACCAGTGTGTTTCTGACCAGTGTGTTTCTGACCACTGGATTTCTGACCACTGTGTTTCTGACCACTGTGTTTCTGACTAATATGTTCTTGACCGCTCTGTTTCTGACCACTGTGTTTCTGACCAGTGTGTTTCTGACCACTGTAGTTTTGACTAGTGTGTTTCTGACCACTGTGTTTCTGACCAGTGCATTCTGACCACTATGTTTCTGACCACTGTGGTTCTGACCAGTGTGTTTCTGACCACTTTTTTTCTGACCATTGTGTTTTTGACGACTGTGTTTCTGACCACTGTGTGTCTGACCAGTGTGTTTCTGACCACTGTGTTTCTGACCAGTGTGTTTATGGCCAGTGTGTTTCTGACCACTGTGTTCATGACCACTGTGTTTCTGACTACTGTGTTTCTGAAAAGTGTGTTTCTGACTAATGTGTTTCTGACTAGTGTGTTTCTGACCACTGTGTTTCTAACCACTGTGTTTCGGGCCAGTGTGATTCGGAGTACTGTGTTTCTGACCAGTGTGTTTCTGACCAGTGTGTTTATGACCACTGTGTTTCTGACCACTTTGTTTCTGACCAGTGTGTTTATGACCACTGTGTTCCTGACCACTGTGTTTCTGACCGATGTGTTTCTGACCACTGTGTTTAAGACCTCTGTGTTTCTGACAACTGTGTTTCTGACCAGTGTATTTCTGTCCAATGTGGTTTTGACCAGTGTGTTTCTGACCAGTGTGTTTATGACCAGTGTGTTTCTGACCACTGTGTTTCTGACCACTTTGTTTCTGGCCACTGTGTTTATGACCAGTGTGTTTCTGACCACTGTGTTTCTGACCAGTGCGTTTCTGACCAGTGTGTTTCTGTCCACCGTGTTTCTAACCACTGTGTTTCTGACCACTATGTTCCTGACCAGTGTGTTTCTGACCACTGTTTTTCTGACCATTGTGTTTCTGACCATTGTGATTCTGACCACAATGTTTCTGACCACTCTGTTTCTGACTACTGTGTTTCTGACCCCTGCGTTTATGACCACTGTGTTTCTGACCACTGTGTTTCTGACTACTGTGTTTATGACCATTGTGTTTCTGACCACAATGTTTCTGACCACTCTGTTTCTGACTACTGTGTTTCTGACCCCTGCGTTTATGACCACTGTGTTTCTGACCACTGTGTTTCTGACTACTGTGTTTATGACCATTGTGTTTCTGACCACAGTGTTTCTGACCACTGTGTTTCTGACCACTGTGTTTCTGACCAGTGTGTTTCTGACCACTGTGTTTCTGACCGCTGTGTTTCTGAGCAGCGTGTTTCTGACCGGTGTGTTTCTGACCAGCGCGTTTCTGACCACTGTGTTTCTGACCACTGTGTTTCTGACCAGTGTGTTTCTGACCACTGTGTTTCTGACCGCTGTGTTTCTGAGCAGCGTGTTTCTGACCGGTGTGTTTCTGACCAGCGCGTTTCTGACCACTGTGTTTATGACTTGTGTGTTTCTGACCACTGTGCTTCTGACCACTTTGTTTCTGACCAGTGTGTTTCTGACCACTTTGTTTCTGACCAGTGTCTTTCTGACCACTGTGTTTCTGAACAGTGTGTTTCTGACCAATGTGGATCTGACCAGTGTGTTTCTGACAAGTGCGTTTCTGACCAGTGTGTTTCTGACCACTGTGTTTCTGACCACTGCGCGTCTGACCACTGTGTTTCGGACCAGTGTGTTTCTGACCACTGTGTTTCTGACCAGTGCGTTTCTGACCAGTGTGCTCCTGACCACCGTGTTTATGACCAGTGTGTTTCTGACCACTATGTTTCTTACCAGTGTGGTTCTGACAACGGTGTTTCTGACCAGTGTGTTTCTCACAACTGTGTTTCTGACCACTGTGTTTCTTACCACTGTGTTTCTGACCATTGTGTTTCTGACCACTGTTTTTCTGACCAGTGTGTTTCTGACCCGTGTGTTTCTGACCACTGTTTTTCTTACCACAGTGTTGCTGACCGCTGTGTTTCTGACCACTGTGTTTCCGACCACTGTTTTTCTAACCAATGTACCTATGATCAGTGTGTTTCTGACCACTGTGTTTCTGACCACTGTGTTCCGACCAGTGTGTTTCTGACCACTGTGTTTCTGACCAGTGTGTTTCTGTCCAGTGTGGTTCTGACCAGTGTGTTTCTGACCAATGTGTTTCTGACCAGTGTGTTTGTGACCACTGTGTTTCTGACCACTGTGTCTTTGACCACTGTGTTTCTGACCAGTGTGTTTCTGACCACTGTGTTTCTGACCACTGTGTTTCTGACCACTGTGTTTCTGACCAGTGTGTTTCTGACCACTGTGCTTCTGGCCGCTGTGTTTCTGACCAGTGCGTTTATGACCAGTGTGTTTCTGACCAGTGCGTTTTTGACCACTGTGTTTATGACATGTGTGCTTCTGACCACTGTGTTTCTCACCACTTTGTTTCTGACCAGTGTGTTTTTGACCACTGTGTGTATGACCAGTGTGTTTCTGACCACTGTGTTTCTGACCATTGTGTTTCTGACCAGTGTGTTTCTGACCAATGTAGTTCTGACCAGTGTGTTTCTGACCAGTGCGTTTCTGACCAGTGTGTTTCTGACCACTGTGTTTCTGACCACTGTGTTTCTGACCACTGTGTTTCTGACCACTGTGTTTCTGACAACTGTGTTTCTGACCA
>SZWC01000195.1:477120-488499 GCA_023375785.1 Penium margaritaceum
TGTGTTTCTGACCAGTGTGTTTCTGACCAGTGTGTTTCTGACCACTGTGTTTCTGACCACAATGTTGTGACCAGTGTGTTTCTCACCAATGTGTTTCTGACCAGTGTGTTTCTGAACAGTGTGTTTCTGACCACTATGTTTCTGACCACTGTGTTTCTGACCACTGAGTTCTGACCAGTGTATTTCTGACCAATGTCTTTCTGACCAGTGTTTTTCTGACCAGTGTGTTCCCGACCACTGTGTTTCTGACCACTGTGTTTCTGACCAGCGTGTTTCTGACCAGTGTGTTTCTGACTAGTGTGTTCACGACCAATGTGTTTCTGACCAGTGCGTTCTGACCACTGTGTTTCTGACCACTGTGATTCTGACCAGTGTGTTTCTGACCACTGTACTTTTGACCAGTGTGTTTCTGACAAGTGTGTTTCTGACCAGTGTGTCTATGACCACTGTGTTTCTGACCACTGTGTTTCTGACTACTGTGTTTCTGTATAGTGTGTTTCTGACCACTGAGTTTCTGACTAGTGTCTTTCTGTGCACTGTGTTTCTGACCAGTGCGTTCTGACCACTGTGTTTCTGACTACTGTGTTTCTGTGCAGTGTGTTTCGGACCACTGTGTTTCTGACCATTGTGTTTCTGACCAGTGTGCATGTGACTAAGTGTTTCTGACCACTTTGTTTCTGACCAGTATGTTTCTGACCAGCGTGTTTATGACCACTGTGTTTCTGACCACTGTGTTTCTGACCAGTGTGTTTCTGACCAGTGTGTTTCTGACCACTGTGTTTTTGACCACAGTGTTTCTGGCCACTGTGTTTCTGACCAGTGTGTTTATGACCACTCTGTTTCTGAGCACTGTGTTTCTAACCACTGTGTTTCTGACCACTGTGTTTCTGACCGCTGTCTTTCTTACCACTATGTTTCTGACCACTGTGTGTCTGACCACTGTTTTTCTGACCAGTGTGTTCCTGACCAGTGTGTTTCTGACAACTGTGTTTCTGACCAGTATGTTTCTGACCACTGTGTTTCTGACCACTGTGTTTCTGACCAGTGTATTTCTGACCACTGTGTTTTTGACCAATGTGTTTCTGACCAGTGTGCCTCTGATCAGTGTCTTTCTGACCAGTGTTTTTGACCACTGTGTTCTGACCACTGTGTTCTGACCACTGTGTTTCTGACCAGTGTGTTCCCGACCACTGTGCTTCTGACCACTGTGTTTCTGACCAGTGTGTTTCTGACCAGTGTGTTTCTGACCAGTGTGTTTCTGACTTGTGTGTTTCTGTCCACTATGTTTCTGACCAGTGCGTTATGACTACTGTGTTTCTGACCACTGTGTTTCTGACCACTGTGTTTCTGACCACTGTGTTTTTCACCAGTGTGTGTCTGACCACTGTGTTTCTGACCTCTGTGTGTCTGACCAGTGTGTTTCTGACCACCTTGTTTCTGACCACTCTGTTTCTGACCAGTGTGTTTCTGACCAGTGTGTTTATGACCAGTGTGTTTCTGATCCCTGTGTTTCTGACTACCGTGTTTCTGAACAGTGTGTTTATGACCACTGTGTTTCTGACTAGTGTGTTTATGACCACTGTGTTTATGACCACTGTGTTTCTGTCCAGTGTATTTCGGACCATTGTGTTTCTGACCAGTGTGTTTCTGACCAGTGTGTTTCTGACCAGTGCGTTTGTGACCACCGTGTTTCTGGCCAGAGTGTTTCTGACCACTGTGTTTCTGACCACTGTGTTTCTGACCTCTGTGTGTCTGACCAGTGTGTTTCTGACCAGTGCGTTTCTGACCACGGTGTTTCTGGCCAGAGTGTTTCTGACCACTGTGTTTCTGCCCAATATGTTTCTGACCACTGTGTTTTTGACCAGTGTGTTTCTTACCAGTGTGTTTCTGACCAGTGTGTCTCTGACTAGTGTGTTTCTGACCATTGTGTTTCTGACCAGTGTGTTTCTAACCAGTGTGTCTCTGACCACTGTGTTTCTGACCAGTGTGCTTCTGAACAGTGTGTTTCAGACCACTGTGTCTCTGACCACTGTGTTTCTGACCAGTGTGCTTCTGAACAGTGTGTTTCAGACCACTGTGTCTCTGACCACTGTGTTTCTGACCAGTGTGCTTCTGAACAGTGTGTTTCAGACCACTGTGTCTCTGACCACTGTGTTTCTGACCAGTGTGCTTCTGATAAGTGTGCTTCTGACCACTGTGTTTCTGACCAATGTGTTTCTGACCACTGTGTTGTGACGAGTGAATTTCTCACCAATGTGTTTCTGACCAGTGTGTTTCTGAACAGTGTGTTTCAGACCACTGTGTTTCTGACCACTGTGTTTCTGACCAGTGTGTTTCTGACCAGTGTGTTTCTGACTAGTGTGTTTCAGACCAATGTGTTTCTGACCAGTTCGTCCTGACCACTGTGTTTCTGACCACTGTGTTTCTGCCCAATATGTTTCTGACCACTGTGTTTTTGACCAGTGTGTTTCTTACAAGTGTGTTTCTGACCAGTGTGTTTATGACCACTGTGTTTCTGACCACTGTGTTTCTGAGTACTGTGTTTCTGAACAGTGTGCTCCTGACCACTGTGTTTCTGACTAGTGTGTTTCTGACCAGTGTGTTTATGACCACTGTGTTTCTGACCACTGTGTTTCTGAGTACTGTGTTTCTGAACAGTGTGCTCCTGACCACTGTGTTTCTGACTAGTGTGTTTCTGACCACTGTGTTTCTGACCACTGTGTTTCTGACCAGTGTGTTTTGGACCACTGTGTTTCTGACCATTTTGTTTCTGACCACTGTGTTTCTGACCACTTTGTTTCTGACCAGTGTGTTTCTGACCACTTTGTTTCTGACCACTGTGTTTCGGACCACTGTGTTTTGACCTCTGTGTTTCTGGCCACTGTGTTTCTGACCAGTGTGGTTATGACCACTGTGTTTCTGACCAGTGTGTTTATGACCACTGTGTTTCTGGCCACCGTGTTTCTGACCATTGTGTTTCAGACAACTGTGTTTCTGACCACTGTGTGTCTGACCACTATGTTTCTGAACAGTGTGTTTCTGACCACTTTGTTTCTGACCAGTGTGTTTATGACCACTGTGTTTCTGACCTCTGTGTTTCTGACCAATGTGTTTCTGACCACTGTGTTTCTGACCACTCTATTTCCGACCACCGTGTTTCTGACCATTGTGTTTCTGACCACTGTGTTTCCGACCACTGTGTTTCTGACCAGTGTGTCTCTGAACAGTGTGTTCTGACCAATGTGGTTCTGACCACTGTGTTTCTGACCAGTGTGTTCTGACCAATGTGGGTCTGACCAGTGTGTTTCTGGCCAGTGTCTCTGACCAGTGTGTTTATTACCAGTCTTTTTCTGACCATTGTGTTTCTGACCACTGTGTTTCTGACCACCGTGTTTCTGACCAGTGTGTTTCTGACCACTGTGTTTCTGACCAGTACGTTTCTGACCAATGTGTTTCTGACCACTGTGTTTCTGACCACTGTGTTTCTGACCACTGTGTTTCTGACCACCGTGTTTCTGACCAGTGTGTTTCTGACCACTGTGTTTCTGACCAGTACGTTTCTGACCAATGTGTTTCTGACCACTGTGTTTCTGACCACTGTGTTTCTGACCACTATGTTTCTGACCAGTGTGTTTCTGACCACAGTGTTTCTGACCAGTGTGTTTCTTACCACTGTGTTTCTGACCACTGTGTTTCTGACCACTGTGTTTCTGACCAATGTGTTTCTGAACATTTTGTTTCTGACCACTGTGTTTCTGACCTATGTGTTTCTGACCATTGTGTTTCTGACCACTGTGTTTCTCACCACTGTGTTTCTGACCACTGTGTTTCTGACCACTGTATTTCTGACCACCGTGTTTCTGATCAGTGTGTTTATGAGCACCGTGTTTCTGACCACTGTGTTCCTGACCAGTGTGTTTCTGACCAGTGTGTTTCTGACCACTGTATTTCTGACCACCGTGTTTCTGATCAGTGTGTTTATGAGCACCGTGTTTCTGACCACTGTGTTCCTGACCAGTGTGTTTCTGACCAGTGTGTTTCTGAACAGTGTCTGTCTGACCACTGTGTTTCTGACCAGAGTGTTTCTGACCACTGTGTTTCTGACCAGCGAGTTTCTGACCCGTGTCTTTTTTACCACGGTATTTCTGACCAGTGTGTTTCTGAAAACTGTGTTTCTGACCAATGTGTTTCTGACCAACGTGGTTCTGACCAGTGTGTTTCTGACCAGTGTGTTTTTGACCAGTGTGTTTCTGACCACTGTCTTTCTGACCACTGTGTTTCTGACCACTGTGTTTCCGACCACAGTGTTTCTGACCAGTGTGTATCTGACCACTGTGTTTCTGACCACTGTGTTTCTGACCACTGTGTTTCCGACCACAGTGTTTCTGACCAGTGTGTATCTGACCACTGTGTTTGTGACCAGTGGGTTTCTGACCAGTGTGTTTCTGACCACTGTGTTTCTGACAACTGTCTCTGACCACTATGTTTCTGACCAGTGTGTTTCTGACCACTCTGTTTCTGACCAGTGGGTTTCTGACCACTGTGTTTCTGACCACTGTGTTTCTGACCACTGTGTTTCTGACCACTGTGTGTCTGACCACTGTGTTTCTGACCACTGTGTGTCTGACCACTGTGTTTCTGACCACTGTGTTTCTGACCACTGTGGTTCGGACCACTGTGTTTCTGACCAGTGTGTTTCTGACCAATGTGTTTCTGAACACTGTGTTTCTGACCAGTGTGCCTCTGACAAGTGTGCTTCTGACCACTGTGTTTCTGACCACTGTGTTTCCGACCACTGTGTTGTGACCAGTGTGTTTCTCACCAATGTGTTTCTGACCAGTGTGTATCTGACCACTGTGTTTCTGACTACTGTGTTTCTGACCACTGAGTTCTGACCAGTGTATTTCTGACCACTGTGTTTCTGACCAGTGCGTTCTGACCACTGTGTTTCTGACCAGCTTGTTTCTGACCAGTGTGTTCCTGACTAGTGTATTTCTGACCAATGTGTTTCTGACCAGTGCGTTCTGACCACTGTGTTTCTGACCACTGTGTTTCTGACCATTGTGTTTCTGGCCACTGTGTCTTTGACCAGTGTGTTTCTGACAAGTGTGTTTATAACCAGTGTGTTTATGATCACCGTGTTTATGACCAACGTGGTTCTGACCACTGTGTTTCTGACCAGTGTGTTTTTGACCAGTGTGTTTCTGACCACTGTCTTTCTGACCACTGTGTTTCTGACCACTGTGTTTCTGACCACAGTGTTTCTGACCAGTGTGTATCTGACCACTGTGTTTCTGACATGTGGGTTTCTGACCAGTGTGTTTCTGACCACTGTGTTTCTGACAACTGTGTCTCTGACCACTATGTTTCTGACCAGTGTGTTTCTCACCACTCTGTCTCTGACCAGTGGGTTTCTGACCACTGTGTTTCTGACTACTGTGTTTCTGACCACTGTGTGTCTGACCACTGTGTTTCTTACCACTGTGTTTCTTACCACTGTGTTTCTGACCACAGTGTTTCTGACCAGTGTATTTCTGACCACTGTGTTCTGACCACTGTGTTCTGACCACTGTGTTCTGACCACTGTGTTCTGACCACTGTGTTCTGACCACTGTGTTCTGACCACTGTGTTCTGACCACTGTGTTCTGACCACTGTGTTCTGACCACTGTGTTCTGACCACTGTGTTCTGACCACTGTGTTCTGACCACTGTGTTCTGACCACTGTGTTCTGACCACTGTGTTCTGACCACTGTGTTCTGACCACTGTGTTCTGACCACTGTGTTCTGACCACTGTGTTCTGACCACTGTGTTCTGACCACTGTGTTCTGACCACTGTGTTCTGACCACTGTGTTCTGACCACTGTGTTCTGACCACTGTGTTCTGACCACTGTGTTCTGACCACTGTGTTCTGACCACTGTGTTCTGACCACTGTGTTCTGACCACTGTGTTCTGACCACTGTGTTCTGACCACTGTGTTCTGACCACTGTGTTCTGACCACTGTGTTCTGACCACTGTGTTCTGACCACTGTGTTCTGACCACTGTGTTCTGACCACTGTGTTCTGACCACTGTGTTCTGACCACTGTGTTCTGACCACTGTGTTCTGACCACTGTGTTCTGACCACTGTGTTCTGACCACTGTGTTCTGACCACTGTGTTCTGACCACTGTGTTCTGACCACTGTGTTCTGACCACTGTGTTCTGACCACTGTGTTCTGACCACTGTGTTCTGACCACTGTGTTCTGACCACTGTGTTCTGACCACTGTGTTCTGACCACTGTGTTCTGACCACTGTGTTCTGACCACTGTGTTCTGACCACTGTGTTCTGACCACTGTGTTCTGACCACTGTGTTCTGACCACTGTGTTCTGACCACTGTGTTCTGACCACTGTGTTCTGACCACTGTGTTCTGACCACTGTGTTCTGACCACTGTGTTCTGACCACTGTGTTCTGACCACTGTGTTCTGACCACTGTGTTCTGACCACTGTGTTCTGACCACTGTGTTCTGACCACTGTGTTCTGACCACTGTGTTCTGACCACTGTGTTCTGACCACTGTGTTCTGACCACTGTGTTCTGACCACTGTGTTCTGACCACTGTGTTCTGACCACTGTGTTCTGACCACTGTGTTCTGACCACTGTGTTCTGACCACTGTGTTCTGACCACTGTGTTCTGACCACTGTGTTCTGACCACTGTGTTCTGACCACTGTGTTCTGACCACTGTGTTCTGACCACTGTGTTCTGACCACTGTGTTCTGACCACTGTGTTCTGACCACTGTGTTCTGACCACTGTGTTCTGACCACTGTGTTCTGACCACTGTGTTCTGACCACTGTGTTCTGACCACTGTGTTCTGACCACTGTGTTCTGACCACTGTGTTCTGACCACTGTGTTCTGACCACTGTGTTCTGACCACTGTGTTCTGACCACTGTGTTCTGACCACTGTGTTCTGACCACTGTGTTCTGACCACTGTGTTCTGACCACTGTGTTCTGACCACTGTGTTCTGACCACTGTGTTCTGACCACTGTGTTCTGACCACTGTGTTCTGACCACTGTGTTCTGACCACTGTGTTCTGACCACTGTGTTCTGACCACTGTGTTCTGACCACTGTGTTCTGACCACTGTGTTCTGACCACTGTGTTCTGACCACTGTGTTCTGACCACTGTGTTCTGACCACTGTGTTCTGACCACTGTGTTCTGACCACTGTGTTCTGACCACTGTGTTCTGACCACTGTGTTCTGACCACTGTGTTCTGACCACTGTGTTCTGACCACTGTGTTCTGACCACTGTGTTCTGACCACTGTGTTCTGACCACTGTGTTCTGACCACTGTGTTCTGACCACTGTGTTCTGACCACTGTGTTCTGACCACTGTGTTCTGACCACTGTGTTCTGACCACTGTGTTCTGACCACTGTGTTCTGACCACTGTGTTCTGACCACTGTGTTCTGACCACTGTGTTCTGACCACTGTGTTCTGACCACTGTGTTCTGACCACTGTGTTCTGACCACTGTGTTCTGACCACTGTGTTCTGACCACTGTGTTCTGACCACTGTGTTCTGACCACTGTGTTCTGACCACTGTGTTCTGACCACTGTGTTCTGACCACTGTGTTCTGACCACTGTGTTCTGACCACTGTGTTCTGACCACTGTGTTCTGACCACTGTGTTCTGACCACTGTGTTCTGACCACTGTGTTCTGACCACTGTGTTCTGACCACTGTGTTCTGACCACTGTGTTCTGACCACTGTGTTCTGACCACTGTGTTCTGACCACTGTGTTCTGACCACTGTGTTCTGACCACTGTGTTCTGACCACTGTGTTCTGACCACTGTGTTCTGACCACTGTGTTCTGACCACTGTGTTCTGACCACTGTGTTCTGACCACTGTGTTCTGACCACTGTGTTCTGACCACTGTGTTCTGACCACTGTGTTCTGACCACTGTGTTCTGACCACTGTGTTCTGACCACTGTGTTCTGACCACTGTGTTCTGACCACTGTGTTCTGACCACTGTGTTCTGACCACTGTGTTCTGACCACTGTGTTCTGACCACTGTGTTCTGACCACTGTGTTCTGACCACTGTGTTCTGACCACTGTGTTCTGACCACTGTGTTCTGACCACTGTGTTCTGACCACTGTGTTCTGACCACTGTGTTCTGACCACTGTGTTCTGACCACTGTGTTCTGACCACTGTGTTCTGACCACTGTGTTCTGACCACTGTGTTCTGACCACTGTGTTCTGACCACTGTGTTCTGACCACTGTGTTCTGACCACTGTGTTCTGACCACTGTGTTCTGACCACTGTGTTCTGACCACTGTGTTCTGACCACTGTGTTCTGACCACTGTGTTCTGACCACTGTGTTCTGACCACTGTGTTCTGACCACTGTGTTCTGACCACTGTGTTCTGACCACTGTGTTCTGACCACTGTGTTCTGACCACTGTGTTCTGACCACTGTGTTCTGACCACTGTGTTCTGACCACTGTGTTCTGACCACTGTGTTCTGACCACTGTGTTCTGACCACTGTGTTCTGACCACTGTGTTCTGACCACTGTGTTCTGACCACTGTGTTCTGACCACTGTGTTCTGACCACTGTGTTCTGACCACTGTGTTCTGACCACTGTGTTCTGACCACTGTGTTCTGACCACTGTGTTCTGACCACTGTGTTCTGACCACTGTGTTCTGACCACTGTGTTCTGACCACTGTGTTCTGACCACTGTGTTCTGACCACTGTGTTCTGACCACTGTGTTCTGACCACTGTGTTCTGACCACTGTGTTCTGACCACTGTGTTCTGACCACTGTGTTCTGACCACTGTGTTCTGACCACTGTGTTCTGACCACTGTGTTCTGACCACTGTGTTCTGACCACTGTGTTCTGACCACTGTGTTCTGACCACTGTGTTCTGACCACTGTGTTCTGACCACTGTGTTCTGACCACTGTGTTCTGACCACTGTGTTCTGACCACTGTGTTCTGACCACTGTGTTCTGACCACTGTGTTCTGACCACTGTGTTCTGACCACTGTGTTCTGACCACTGTGTTCTGACCACTGTGTTCTGACCACTGTGTTCTGACCACTGTGTTCTGACCACTGTGTTCTGACCACTGTGTTCTGACCACTGTGTTCTGACCACTGTGTTCTGACCACTGTGTTCTGACCACTGTGTTCTGACCACTGTGTTCTGACCACTGTGTTCTGACCACTGTGTTCTGACCACTGTGTTCTGACCACTGTGTTCTGACCACTGTGTTCTGACCACTGTGTTCTGACCACTGTGTTCTGACCACTGTGTTCTGACCACTGTGTTCTGACCACTGTGTTCTGACCACTGTGTTCTGACCACTGTGTTCTGACCACTGTGTTCTGACCACTGTGTTCTGACCACTGTGTTCTGACCACTGTGTTCTGACCACTGTGTTCTGACCACTGTGTTCTGACCACTGTGTTCTGACCACTGTGTTCTGACCACTGTGTTCTGACCACTGTGTTCTGACCACTGTGTTCTGACCACTGTGTTCTGACCACTGTGTTCTGACCACTGTGTTCTGACCACTGTGTTCTGACCACTGTGTTCTGACCACTGTGTTCTGACCACTGTGTTCTGACCACTGTGTTCTGACCACTGTGTTCTGACCACTGTGTTCTGACCACTGTGTTCTGACCACTGTGTTCTGACCACTGTGTTCTGACCACTGTGTTCTGACCACTGTGTTCTGACCACTGTGTTCTGACCACTGTGTTCTGACCACTGTGTTCTGACCACTGTGTTCTGACCACTGTGTTCTGACCACTGTGTTCTGACCACTGTGTTCTGACCACTGTGTTCTGACCACTGTGTTCTGACCACTGTGTTCTGACCACTGTGTTCTGACCACTGTGTTCTGACCACTGTGTTCTGACCACTGTGTTCTGACCACTGTGTTTCTGACCACTTTGTTTCCGACCAGTGTGTTTCTGACCACTTTGTTTCTGACCAGTGTGTTTCTGTCCAACGTGGTTCTGACCAGTGTGTTTCTGACCAGTGTGTTTCTGACCAGTGTGTTTCTGACCACTGCGTTTGACCACCATGTTTCTGGCCACTGTTTTTCTGACCAGTGTATTTATGACCACTGTGTTTCTGACCAGTGCGTTTCTGACCAGTGTGTTTCTGACCACTATGTTTCTGACCACTGTCTGTCTGACCACTATGTTTCTGAACAGTGTGTTTCTGACCACCGTGTTTATGACAAGTGTGTTTATGCCCACTGTGTTTCTGACCTCTGTGTTTCTGACCAATGTATTTCCGACCACTTTGTTTCTGACCACTCTGTTTCCGACCACTGCCTTTCTGACCACTGTGTTTCTGTCCACTGTGTTTCTGACCACTGTGTTTCTGACCATTGCTTTTCTGACCACTGTGTTTCTGACCACTCTGTTTCCGACCACTGCCTTTCTGACCACTGTGTTTCTGTCCACTGTGTTTCTGACCACTGTGTTTCTGACCATTGCTTTTCTGACCACTGTGTTTCTGACAACTGTGTTTCTGTCCAGTGTGGTTCTGTCCAGTGTGTTTCAGACCACATTGTTTCTGACCACTGTGTTATGACCAATGTGGTTCTGACCACTGTTTTTCTGACCAATGTGTTATGACTAATGTGGTTCTGACCACTGTGTCTCTGACCAGTGCGTTTCTGACCAGTGTGTTTCTGCTCATCGGTGTTTTTCTGACGACTGTGATTCTGACCACTGTGTTTCTGACCACTCTGTATCTGACCAGTGTGTTTCTGACTACTGTGTCTCTGACGTGTGTGTTTCTGACCACTGTGTTTCTGACCACTGTGTGTCTGACCACTCTGTTTCTGACCACTGTGTTTCGGACCTCTGTGTTTCTGACCAGTGTGTTTCTGAGCACCGTGTTTGTGACCACTGTGTTTCTGACCAGTGTGTTTCTGACCAGTGTGTTTCTGAACAGTGTCTTTCTGACCACTGTGTTTCTGACCAGTGTGTTTCTGAGCACCGTGTTTGTGACCACTGTGTTTCTGACCAGTGTGTTTCTGACCAGTGTGTTTCTGAACAGTGTCTTTCTGACCACTGTGTTTCTGACCAGTGTGTTTCTGACCACTGTCTATCTGACCACTGTGTTTCTGACCATTGTGTTTCTGACCACTGTGTTTCTCACCGGTGTGTTTCTGAGCAGTGTGTTTCTGACCAGTGTTTCTGAGCACTGTGTTTCTGACAAGTGTGTTTATCACCACTGTGTTTTTGACCAGTGCGTTTCTGACCACTGTGTTTCTGACCACTGTGTTTCTCACCACTGTGTTTCTGACCACTATGTTTCTGACCAGTGTGGTTCTGACCACCGTGT
>SZWC01000195.1:499148-514344 GCA_023375785.1 Penium margaritaceum
GTGTTTCTGACCACTGTGTTTCTGACAACTGTGTTTCTGACCACTGTGTTTCTGACCACTGTGTTTCTGACCACTGTGTTTCTGACCGCTGTCTTTCTTACCACTGTGTTTCTGACCACTGTGTATCTGACCACTGTTTTTCTGACCAGTGTGTTCCTGACCAGTGTGTTTCTGACAACTATGTTTCTGACCAGTATGTTTCTGACCACTGTGTTTCTGACCACTATGTTTCTGACCAGTGTATTTCTGACCACTGTGTTTTTGACCAATGTGTTTCTGACCAGTGTGCCTCTGATCACTGTGTTTCTGACCAATGTTTCTGACAACTGTGTTCTGACCACTGTGTTCTGACCACTGTGTTTCTGACCAGTGTTTCTGACCACTGTGTTCTGACCACTTTGTTTCTGACCAGTGTGTTCCCGACCACTGTGCTTCTGACCACTGTGTTTCTGACCAGTGTGTTTATGACCAGTGTGTTTCTGACCAGTGTGTTTCTGACTTGTGTGTTTCTGTCCACTCTGATTCTGACCAGTGCGTTATGACCACTGTGTTTCTGACCACTGTGTTTCTGACCACTGTGTTTCTGACCACTGTGTTTTTTACCAGTGTGTGTCTGACCACTGTGTTTCTGACCTCTGTGTGTCTGACCAGTGTGTTTCTGACCACCTTGTTTCTGACCACTGTGTTTCTGACCTCTGTGTGTCTGACCAGTGTGTTTCTGACCACCTTGTTTCTGACCACTCTGTTTCTGACCAGTGTGTTTCTGACCAGTGTGTTTATGACCAGTGTGTTTCTGATCCCTGTGTTTCTGACTACCGTGTTTCTGAAAAGTGTGTTTATGACCACTGTGTTTCTGACTAGTGTGTTTATGACCACTGTGTTTATGACCACTGTGTTTCTGTCCAGTGTGTTTCGGACCACTGTGTTTCTGACCGGTGTGTTTCTGACCTGTGTGTTTCTGACCAGTGCGTTTGTGACCATCGTGTTTCTAACCAGAGTGTTTCTGACCACTGTGTTTCTGACCACTGTGTTTCTGACCTCTGTGTTTATGACCACTGTGTTTCTGACCACTGTGTTTCAGACCACTGTGTTTCAGACCATTGTGTTTCTGACCACTGTTTTTCTTACCACTGTGTTTCTGACTATGTGTTTCTGACCACTGTTTTTCTGACCAGTGTGTTTCTAACCAGTGTGTCTCTGACCACTGTGTTTCTGACCACTGTGTTTCTGACCACTGTGTTTCGGACCACTGTGCTTCTGACCAGTGTGTTTCTGACCACTGTGTTTCTGAACACCGTGTTTCTGACCAGTGTGCCTCTGATAAGTGTGCTTCTGACCACTGTGTTTCTGACCAATGTGTTTCTGACCACTGTGTTTCTGAACACCGTGTTTCTGACCAGTGTGCCTCTGATAAGTGTGCTTCTGACCACTGTGTTTCTGACCAATGTGTTTCTGACCACTGTGTTGTGACGAGTGAATCCTCACCAATGTGTTTCTGACCAGTGTGTTTCTGAATAGTGTGTTTCAGACCACTGTGTCTCTGACCACTGTGTTTCTGACCAGCGTGTTTCTGACCAGTGTGTTTCTGACCAGTGTATTTCTGACCAATGTGTTTCTGACCAGTGCGTCCTGACCACTGTGTTTCTGACCACTGTGTTTCTGCCCAATATGTTTCTGACCACTGTGTTTTTGACCAGTGTGTTTATGACAAGTATGTTTCTGACCAGTGTGTTTATGACCACTGTGTTTCTGACCACTGTGTTTCTGAGTACTGTGTTTCTGAACAGTGTGCTCCTGACCACTGTGTTTCTGACTAGTGTGTTTCTGACCACTGTGTTTCTGACCACTGTGTTTCTGACCAGTGTGTTTTGGACCACTGTGTTTCTGACCATTGTGTTTCTGACCACTGTGTTTCTGACCACTTTGTTTCTGACCAGTGTGTTTCTGACCACTTTGTTTCTGACCACTGTGTTTCTGACCACTGTGTTTCTGACCACTGGGTTTATGACCACTGTGTTTTTTACTGGTGTGTTTCTGACCACTGTGTTTCTGACCAGTGTGTTTCTGACCAATGTGTTTCCGACCACTGTGTTTTGACCTCTGTGTTTCTGACCAGTGTGGTTATGACCACTGTGTTTCTGACCAGTGTGTTTATGACCACTGTGTTTCTGGCCACTGTGTTTCTGACCAGTGTGTTTCTGACCAGTGTGTTTCTGAACAGTGTCTGTCTGACCACTGTGTTTCTGACCAGAGTGTTTCTGACCACTGTGTTTCTGACCACCGAGTTTCTGACCCGTGTCTTTTTTACCATGGTATTTCTGACCAGTGTGTTTATGAAAACTGTGTTTCTGACCAGTGTGTTTCTGACCAACGTGGTTCTGACCACTGTGTTTCTGACCAGTGTGTTTTTGACCAGTGTGTTTCTGACCACTGTCTTTCTGACCACTGTGTTTCTGACCACTGTGTTTCCGACCACAGTGTTTCTGACCAGTGTGTATCTGACCACTGTGTTTGTGACCAGTGGGTTTCTGACCAGTGTGTTTCTGACCACTGTGTTTCTGACAACTGTGTCTCTGACCACTATGTTTCTGACCAGTGTGTTTCTGACCACTCTGTTTCTGACCAGTGGGTTTCTGACCACTATGTTTCTGACCACTGTGTTTCTGACCACAGTGTTTCTGACCACTGTGTGTCTGACCACTGTGTTTCTGACCACTGTGTTTCTGACCACTGTGGTTCGGACCACTGTGTTTCTGACCAGTGTGTTTCTGACCAGTGTGTTTCTGAACACTGTGTTTCTGACCAGTGTGCCTCTGACAAGTGTGCTTCTGACCACTGTGTTTCCGACCACTGTGTTGTGACCAGTGTGTTTCTCACCAATGTGTTTCTGACCAGTGTGTTTCTGAACAGTGTGTTTCTGACCATTGTGTTTCTGACCACCGTGTTTCTGACCATGGTGTTTATGACCAGTGTGTTCCCGACCACTGTGTTTCTGACCAGCTTGTTTCTGACCAGTGTGTTCCTGACTAGTGTATTTCTGACCAATGTGTTTCTGACCAGTGCGTTCTGACCACTGTGTTTCTGACCACTGTGTTTCTGACCATTGTGTTTCTGACCACTGTGTCTTTGACCAGTGTGTTTCTGACAAGTGTGTTTCTGACCAGTGTGTTTATGATCACCGTGTTTCTGACCAACGTGGTTCTGACCACTGTGTTTCTGACCAATGTGTTTTTGACCAATGTGTTTCTGACCACTGTCTTTCTGACCACTGTTTTTCTGACCACTGTGTTTCTGACCACAGTGTTTCTTACCAGTGTGTATGTGTCCACTGTGTTTCTAACCTGTGGGTTTCTGACCAGTGTGTTTCTGACCACTGTGTTTCTGACAACTGTGTCTCTGACCACTATGATCCTGACCAGTGTGTTTCTCACCACTCTGTTTCTGACCAGTGGGTTTCTGACCACTGTGTTTCTTACCACTGTGTTTCTGACCACTGTGTGTCTTACCACTGTGTTTCTGACCACTGTGTTTCTTACCACTGTGTTTCTGACCATAGTGTTTCTGACCACTGTTATTCTGACCAGTGTGTTTCTGACCAGTGTGTTTCTGACCAGTGTGTTTCTGACCACTGTGTTTCTGACCACTGTGTTTCTGACCACTGTGGTTCGGACCAGTGTGCCTCTGACAAGTGTGCTTCTGACCACTGTGTTTCTGACCACTGTGTTTCTGACCACTGTGTTGTGACCAGTGTGTTTCTCACCAATGTGTTTCTGACCAGTGTGTTTCTGAACAGTGTGTTTCTGACCACTATGTTTCTGACCACTGTGTTTCTGACCACTGAGTTCTGACCAGTGTATTTCTGACCAATGTCTTTCTGACCAGTGTGTTTATGACCAGTGTGTTTCTGACCACTGTGCTTCTGACCACTGTGTTCCTGACAACTGTGTTTCCAACCACTGTGTTTCTGACCAGTGTGTTCCCGACCACTGTGTTTCTGACCACTGTGTTTCTGACCAGCGTGTTTCTGACCATTGTGTTTCTGACTAGTGTGTTCATGACCAATGTGTTTCTGACCAGTGCGTTCTGACCACTGTGTTTCTGACCACTGTGATTCTGACCAGTGTGTTTCTGACAACTGTACTTTTGACCAGTGTGTTTCTGACAAGTGTGTTTCTGACCAGTGTGTCTATGACCACTGTGTTTCTGACCACAGTGTTTCTGACTACTGTGTTTCTGAACAGTGTCTTTCTGACCACTGAGTTTCTGACTAGTGTCTTTCTGTGCACTGTGTTTCTGACCAGTGCGTTCTGACCACTGTGTTTCTGACTACTGTGTTTCTGTGCAGTGTGTTTCGGACCACTGTGTTTCTGACCATTGTGTTTTTGACCAGTGTGCATATGACCACAGTGTTTCTGACCACTTTGTTTCTGACCAGTATGTTTCTGACCAGCGTGTTTATGACCACTGTGTTTCTGACCACAGTGTTTCTGACTACTGTGTTTCTGACCACAGTGTTTCTGACCACCGTGTTTCTGACCAGTGTGTTTCTGTCCAATGTGGTTCTGACCAGTGTGTTTCTGACCAGTGTGTTTCTGACCAGTGTGTTTCTGACCATTGTGTTTTTGACCACAATATTTCTGGCCACTGTGTTTCTGACCAGTGTGTTTATGACCACTCTGTTTCTGAGCACTGTGTTTCTAACCACTGTGTTTCTGACCACTGTGTTTCTGACCGCTGTCTTTCTTACCACTGTGTTTCCAACCACTGTGTATCTGACCACTGTTTTTCTGACCAGTATGTTCCTGACCAGTGTGTTTGTGACAACTGTGTTTCTGACCAGTATGTTTCTGACCACTGTGTTTCTGACCACTGTGTTTCTGACCAGTGTATTTCTGACCACTGTGTTTTGACCAATGTGTTTCTGACCAGTGTGCCTCTGATCAGTGTGTTTCTGACCAGTGTTTCTGACCACTGTGTTCTGACCACTGTGTTCTCACCACTGTGTTTGTGACCAGTGTTTCTGACCACTGTGTTCTGACCACTGTGTTCTGACCACTGTGTTTCTGACCAGTGTGTTCCCGACCACTTTGCTTCTGACCACTGTGTTTCTGACCAGTGTGTTTCTGACCAGTGTGTTTCTGACCAGTGTGTTTCTGACTTGTGTGTTTCTGTCCACTCTGTTTCTGACCAGTGCGTTATGACCACTGTGTTTCTGACCACTGTATTTCTGACCACTGTGTTTCTGACCACTGTGTTTTTTACCAGTGTGTGTCTGACCACTGTGTTTCTGACCTCTGTGTGTCTGACCAGTGTGTTTCTGACCACCTTGTTTCTGACCACTCTGTTTCTGACCACTGTGTTTCTGACCTCTGTGTGTCTGACCAGTGTGTTTCTGACCACCTTGTTTCTGACCACTCTGTTTCTGACCAGTGTGTTTCTGACCAGTGTGTTTATGACCACTGTGTTTATGACCACTGTGTTTCTGTCCAGTGTGTTTCGGACCACTGTGTTTCTGACCAGTGTGTTTCTGACCAGTGTGTTTCTGACCAGTGCGTTTGTGACCACCGTGTTTCTAACCAGAGTGTTTCTGACCACTGTGTTTCTGACCACTGTGTTTCTGACCTCTGTGTTTCTGACCACTGTGTTTCTGACCACTGTGTTTCAGACCACTGTGTTTCAGACCACTGTGTTTCTGACCACTGTTTTTCTTACCACTGTGTTTCTGACCACTGTGTTTCTGACCACTGTTTTTCTGACCAGTGTGTTTCTAACCAGTGTGTCTCTGACCACTGTGTTTCTGACCACTGTGTTTCTGACCACTGTGTTTCGGACCACTGTGTTTCTGACCACTGTTTTTCTGACCAGTGTGTTTCTAACCAGTGTGTCTCTGACCACTGTGTTTCTGACCACTGTGTTTCTGACCACTGTGTTTCGGACCACTGTGCTTCTGACCAGTGTGTTTCTGACCACTGTGTTTCTGAACATCGTGTTTCTGACCAGTGTGCCTCTGATAAGTGTGCTTCTGACCACTGTGTTTCTGACCAATGTGTTTCTGACCACTGTGTTGTGACGAGTGAATTTCTCACCAATGTGTTTCTGACCAGTGTGCTTCTGAACAGTGTGTTTCAGATCACTGTGTTTCTGACCACTGTGTTTCTGACCAGCGTGTTTCTGACCAGTGTGTTTCTGACTAGTGTGTTTCTGACCAATGTGTTTCTGACCAGTGCGTCCTGACCACTGTGTTTCTGACCACTGTGTTTCTGCCCAATATGTTTCTGACCACTGTGTTTTTGACCAGTGTGTTTCTGACCACTGTGTTTCTGACCACTGTGTTTCTGACCAGTGTGTTTCTGACCAGTGTGTTTCTGACCACTGTGTTTCTGCCCAATATGTTTCTGACCACTGTGTTTTTGACCAGTGTGTTTCTGACCACTGTGTTTCTGACCACTGTGTTTCTGACCAGTGTGTTTCTGACCAGTGTGTTTCTGAATAGTGTGTTTCTGACCACTGTGTTTCTGACCACTGTGTATCTGACCAGTATGTTTCTAAGCAATGTGGTTTTGACCAGTGTGTTTCTGACCAAGGTGTTTCTGACCAGTGTGTTTCTGACCACTGTGTTTCTGACCACCGTGTTTCTGACCACTGTGTTTCCGACCAGTGTGTTTCTCACAACTGTGTTTCTGACCAGTGCGTTTCTGACAACTGTGTTTCTCACCATTGTGTTTCTCACCACTGTGTTTCTGACCACTATGTTTCTGACCACCGTGTTTGTGACCAGTGTGTTTCTGACCACTGTACTTCTGACCACTGTGTTTCTGACTACTGTGTTTCGGACACTATGTTTCTGATCACTCAGTTTGTGACCACTGTGTTTCCGACCACTGTGTTTCTGACCACTGTGTTTATGATCAGTGCGTTTCTGACCACTGTGTTTCTGACCACTGCGCTTCTCATCACTGTGATTCTGACCACTATTTTTCTGACCAGTGTGTTTCTGACCACCGTGTTTCTGACCAGTGTGTTTCTGACCACTGTGTTTCTGACCACTGTGTTTCTGACCACTGTGTTTCTGACCACTGTGTTTCCGACCACTGTGTTTCTGACCGTTGTGTTTCTGACCAGTGTGTTTCTGACCACCGTGTTTCTGACCACCGTGTTTGTGACCAGTGTGTTTCTGAACAGTGTGTTTCTGAACAGTGTCTTTCTGACCACTGTGTTTCTGACCACTGCGCTTCTCATCACTGTGATTCTGACCACTATTTTTCTGACCAGTGTGTTTCTGACCACCGTGTTTCTGACCAGTGTGTTTCTGACCACTGTGTTCCTGACCACTGTGTTTCTGACCACTGTGCTTCTGACCAGTGTGTTTCTGACCAGTGTGTTTCTGACTAGTGTGTTTCTGACCACTGTATTTCTGACCACCGTGTTTCTGACCACTGTGTTTCTGACCGTTGTGTTTCTGACCAGTGTGTTTCTGACCACCGTGTTTCTGACCACCGTGTTTGTGACCAGTGTGTTTCTGAACAGTGTGTTTCTGAACAGTGTCTTTCTGACCACTGTGTTTCTGACCAGTGTGTTTCTGACCACTGTGTTTCTAACCACTGTGTTTCTGCAGGTGTGTTTCTGACCAATGTGGTTCTGACGTGTGTATTTCTGACCATTGTGCTTCTGACCAGTGTGTTTCTGACCAGTGTGTTTTTTACCACTGTGTTTTTGACCACTGTGTCTCTTACCACTGTGTTTCTGACCAATGTAGTTCTGACCACCGTGTTTCTGACCACTGTGTTTCTGACCACTGTGTTTCTGACCAGTGTGTTTCTCACCGGTGTGTTTCTGACCAGTGTGCTTCTGACCACTGTGTTTCTGACCACTGTGTTTCTGACCAGTGTGTTTCTCACCGGTGTGTTTCTGACCAGTGTGCTTCTGACCACTGTGTTTCTGACCACTGTGTTTCTGAGCACTGTGTTTCTGACCAGTGTGTTCCTGACCACTGTGTTTCTGACCATTGCGTTTCTGACCAGTGTTTTTCTGACCACTGTGTTTATGACCACTGTGTTTCTGACCACTATGTTTCTGACCAGTGTGTTCCTGACCACTGTGTTTCAGACCAGTGTGTTTCTGACCACTGTGTTTCTGACCACTGTGTTTCTGACCACTGTGATTCTGACCACTGTGTGTCTGATCACTGTGTTTCTGACCAGTGTGCCTCTGATCAGTGTGTTTCTGACCACTGTGTTTCTGACCACTGTGTTTCTGACCACTGTGATTCTGACCACTGTGTGTCTGATCACTGTGTTTCTGACCAGTGTGCCTCTGATCAGTGTGTTTCTGACCACTGTGTTTCAGACCACTGTGTCTCTGACCACTGTGTTCTGACCAGTGTGTTTCTGACCAATGTGTTTCTACCATTGTGTTTCCGACCGGTGTGTTTCTGACCAGTGTGCTTCTGACCACCGTGTTCCTGACCACTGTGTTTCTGACCACTGTGTTTCTGACCAGTGTGTTTTTGACCAGTGTGTTTCTGACCACCGTGTTTTTGACCACAGTGTTTATGACCACTGTGCATCTGACCACTGTATATCTGACCACTGTAATTCTGACCACTGTGTTTCTGACCAGTGTGTTTCTGACCAGTGTGTTTCTGACCACTGTGTTTCTGACCACTGTGTTTCTGACCAGTGTGTTGCTGACCACTGTGTTTCTGACTACTGTGTTTCTGACCAATGTGTTTCTGACCTTTGTGTTTCTGACCACTGTGTTTCTGACCATTGTGTTTCTGACCAGTTTGTTTCTGACCACTGTGTTTTTTACCACTGTGTTTCTGACCAGTGTGGTTCTGCCCACGATGTTTCTGGCCACTGTGTTTCCAACCAGTGTGTTTCTGACCAGTCTGTTTCTGACCAGCGTGTTTCTGACCACTGTGTTTCTGAGCACTGTGTTTATGACCACTGTGTTTCTGACCATTGTGTGTCTGACCACTGTGTGTCTGACCACTGTGAATCTGACCAGTGTGCTTCTGACCATTGTGTTTCTGACCAGTTTGTTTCCGACCACCGTGTTTCTGACCATTGTGTTTTCGACCAGTGTGTTTCTGAACACAGTGTTTCTAACCAGTGTGTTTTTGACCAATGTGTTTCTGACCACTGTGTTTCTGACCAGTGTGTTTCTGACCAGTGTGTTTCTGACCACTGTGTTTCTGACTACTGTGTTTCTGACCACTGTGTTTCGGACCACTGTGCTTCTGACCAGTGTGTTTCTGACCAGGGTGTTTCTTACCCCTGTGTTTCTCACCAATGTGTTTCTGGCGACTGTGTTTCTGACCATTGTGTTTCTGACCAGTGTGTTTCTGACTAGTGTGTTTCTGACCACTGTATTTCTGACCACCGTGTTTCTGACCAGTGTGTTTCTGACTAGTGTGTTTCTGACCACTGTATTTCTGACCACCGTGTTTCTGACCAGTGTGTTTCTGACTAGTGTGTTTCTGACCACTGTATTTCTGACCACCGTGTTTCTGACCAGTGTGTTTCTGACTAGTGTGTTTCTGACCACTGTATTTCTGACCACCGTGTTTCTGACCAGTGTGTTTCTGACTAGTGTGTTTCTGACCACTGTATTTCTGACCACCGTGTTTCTGACCAGTGTGTTTCTGACTAGTGTGTTTCTGACCACTGTATTTCTGACCACCGTGTTTCTGACCAGTGTGTTTCTGACTAGTGTGTTTCTGACCACTGTATTTCTGACCACCGTGTTTCTGACCAGTGTGTTTCTGACTAGTGTGTTTCTGACCACTGTATTTCTGACCACCGTGTTTCTGACCAGTGTGTTTCTGACCAGTGTGATTGTGACCAGTGTGTTTCTGACCAGTGTGATTGTGACAAGTGTGTTTCTGAACAGTGTGTTTGTGACCAGTGTGTTCCCGACCACTCTGTTTCTGACCAGCGTGTTTCTGACCACTGTGTTCCTGACCACTGTGTTTCTGACCACTGTGTTTCTGACCACTGTGTTTCTGACCACTGTGTTTCTGACCAGTGTGTTTCTGAACAGTGTGTTTGTGACCAGTGTGTTCCCGACCACTCTGTTTCTGACCAGCGTGTTTCTGACCACTGTGTTCCTGACCACTGTGTTTCTGACCACCGTGTTTCTGACCACTATGTTTCTGACCACTGTGTTTCTGACCAGTGTGTTTCTGACCACTGTGTTTCTGACCACTGTGTTTCTGACCACTGTGTTCTTTACCACTGTGTTTCTGAACACTGTTTTTCTGAACAGTGTGTGTCTGACCACTGTGTTTCTGACCAGGGTGTTTCTGACCACTGTGTTTCTGACCACTGGGTGTCTGACTACTGTGTTTCTGACCAGTGTGTTTCTGACCAGTGTGTTTCTGACCACTGTGTTGCTGACCAATGTGTTTCTGACCAGTGTGTTTCTGACCAGTGTGTTTCTGACCAGTGTGTTTCTGACCACTGTGTTTCTGACCAGTGTGTTTCTGACCAGTGTGTTTCTGACCACTGTGTTGCTGACCAATGTGTTTCTGACCAGTGTGTTTCTGACCAGTGTGTTTCTGACCAGTGTGTTTCTGACCACTGTATTTGTGACCACTGTGTTTCTGACCACTGTGTTTCTGACCACTGTGTTTCTGACCACTGTGTTTCTGACTACTGTGTTTCTGACCACTGTGTTTCTGACCACTGTGTTTCTGACCACTGTGTTTCTGACCACTGTGTTTCTGACTACTGTGTTTCTGACCACTGTGTTTCTGACCACTGTGATTCTAGCCACTATGTTTATGACCACTGCGTTTATGACAGCTGTGTTTCTGATCACTCTGTTTCTGACCACTGTGTTTCTGACCACTGTGTTTCTTACCACTGTATTTATGACCACTGTGTTTCTGACCACTGTGTTTCCGACCACTGTGTTTCTGACCACTGTGTTTCTGACCAGTGTGTTTATGACCACTGTGTTTCTTACTCCATTGTTTCTGACCAGTGTGTTTCTGAACATTGTGTTTCTGACCATTGTGCTTCTGACCAGTGTGCCTCTGACCAGCATGTTTCTGACCATAGTGCTTCTGACCACTGTGTTTCGGACCATTGTGTTTTTGACCACTGTGTTTCTGACCACTGTGTTTCTGATTAGCGTATTTCTGACCAGTGTGTTTCTGACCACTGTGTTTCCGACCAGTGTGTTTCTGACCAGTGTGTTTTTTACCACTGTGTTTCTGACCACTGTGTTTCTGACCACTGTGTTTCTAACCACTGTGTGTCTGACCAGTGTGTTTCTGAACAATGTGTTTCTGACCACTGTATTTCTGACCAGTGTGTTTTTTAACCAGTGTGTTTCTGACCACTGTGTTTCTGACCAATGTGTTTCTGGCCACAGTATTTTTGAACACTGTGTTTCTGACCACCGTGTTTCTGACTAGTGTGATTCTGACCAGTCTGTTTCCGATCAGTGTGTTTCTGACCACTGTGTTTCTGACCACTGTGTTCCTGACCACTGTGTTTCTGACAAGTGTGTTTCTGACCACCGTGTTTCTGACCAGTGTGTTCTGACCACCGTGTTTCTGACCAGTGTGTTTCTGACCACTGTGTTTCTGACCAGTGTGTTTCTGACCAGTGTGCTTCTGACCAGGGTGTTTCTGACCAAGTAAATCAGAGATGGGTCACAGAAACCAAAGCCAGGCCAAAGAAACCAAAGCCGGGTCATACAAACCAAAGCCGGGTTACAGAAACCAAAACCGGGTCACAGAACCAGAGCTGGGTTACAGAAACCAAAACCGGGGCACAGAAACCAAAGCCGGATCACAAACACAAAAGGCGGGTCACATAAACCAATGCCGAGTTGCAAAAACCAAGACCGGGTCATAGAAACAAAAGCCGGGTCACAGAAACCAAAGCCGGGTCATAGACACCAAAGCCGGGTCACAGGAACCAAAGCCGGGTCGCAAAAACCAAGGCCGGGTCACAGAAACCAAAGCCGGGTCACAGAAACCAAAGCCGGGTCATAGACACCAAAGCCGGGTCACACAAACCAAAGCCGGGTCACATAAACCAAAGTCGGGTCACAGAAACCAAAGTCGGATCACAGAAACCAAAGCCGGGTCACAGAAACCAAAGCCGGGTCACATAAACCAAAGCCGGGTCACAGAAACCAAAGCCGGGTCAAAGGAACCAAAGCTGGGTCACAAGAACCAAGGAATGTCATAGAAACCAAAGCTGATTTAGAGAAACTAGAGCTGGGTCACAGAAACCAAAGTCAGGTCACATAAACCAAACCCGGGTCATAAAAACCAAAGCCATGTCACAGAAATCAAATCCGGGTCACATGAACCAAAGCTGGGTCACAGAAACCAAAGCCGGGACTCAGAAACCAAAGCCGGATCACTAACACAAAAGGTGGGTGACAGAAAGCAAAGCCGGGTCACAGAAACCAAAGCCGGGTCACAGATTCCAAAGCCGGATCACAGGAACCAAAGCTGGGTCACAAAAACCAAAGGTGGGTCACAGAAACCAAAGCCGGCTCACATAAACCAAAGCCAAACTGGTCAGAAACACAGTGGTCAGAAACACAGAGGTCAGAAACACAGTGGTCAGAGACACAGTGGTCAGAAACACAATGGTCAGAAACACACTGGTCAGAAACACAGTGGTCAGAAACACAGTGGTCAGAAACACAGCGGTCAGAAATACAGAGGTCAGAAACACACTGGTTAAATACACACTGGTCACAAACATAGTGGTCATAAACAAAGTGGTCAGAAACACACTGGTCAGAAACACAGTGGTCAGAAACACACTGGTCAGTAACACACTGGTCATAAACACAGGAGTCAGAAACAATGTGGTCAGAACCACAGTGGTCAGAAACACAGTGGTCAGAAACACAGTGGTCAGAAACACAGTGGTCTGAAACACAGCGGTGAGAAACACAATGGTCAGAACACACTGGTCTGAAACACAGTGGTCAGAAACACAGTGGTCAGAAACACAGTGCTCAGAAGCACAGTGGTCAGAAACACAGTGGTCAGAAACACCCTGGTCAGAAACAAAGTGGTCAGAAACCCACTGTTCAGAAACACAGTGGTCAGAAACATAGTGGACAGAAACACACTGGTCAGGAACACAGTGCTCAGAAACACAATGCTCAGAAACACAGTGGTCAGAAACACATTGCTCAGAAACACAGTACTTAGAAACACACTGGTCAGAGGCACACTGGTCAGAAACACAGTCGTCAGAAACACACTGGTCAGAAGAACACTGGTCAGAACCACACTGGTCAGAAACATATTGGTCAGAAACATAGTGGTCAGAAACGCAGTGGTCAGAAAAACAGTGGTCAGCAACACAGTGGTCACAAACACACTGGTCAGAAACATAGTGGTCAGAAACAAACTGGCCAGAAACACACTGGTCAGAAACATGGTGGTCACAAACACACTCGTCAGAAACCCAGTGGTAAAAAACACACTGGTCAGAAACACCATGGTCATAAACACAGGGTTCAGAAACACAGTGGTCAGAAACACAGTGGTCAGAAGCACAGTGGTCACAAACGCAGTGGTCAGACACACAGTGGTGAGAAACCCAGTGGTTAGAGACATAGTGGTCAGAAACACACTAGTCGGAAACACACTGGTCAGAAACATACTGGTCAGAAACACAGTGGTCAGAAACACACTGGTTAGAAACACAGTGGTCATAGACACAGCTGTCAGAAATACACTGGTCAGAAACACAGTGGTCAGAAACCCAGTGGTAATAAACACAGTTGTCAGAAACACAGTGGTCAGAAACACGCTGGTCAGAAACAGACTCGTCAGAAGCACACCGGTCAGAAACACAGTGGCCACGAACAAAGTGGTCTGAACCACACTGGTCAGAAACACACTGGTAAAAAGCACAGTGGTCAGAAACACACTGGTCAGAAACACAGTGGTCAGAAACACAGTGGTCCGAAACACAGAGGTCAGAAACATAGTGGTCAGAAACACAGTGGTCAGAAACACAGTGGTCAGCAACACACTGTTCAGAAACACATTGGTCAGAAACACGTTGGTCATAAACACAGTGGTCAGAAACACATTGGTCATAAACACAGTGGTCAGAGACACATTGGTCAGACACATAGTGGTCAGAAACACAGTGGTCATAAACACGCTGGTCAGAAACACACTGGTCAGAAACACAGTGGTCATAAACACAGAGGTTAGAAACACAATGGTCAGAAACACATTTGTCAGAAGCACAGTGGTCCGAAACACAGTGGTCAGAAATACAGTGGTCAGACACACAGTGGTCAGAAACACGCTGGTCAGAAACACACTGGTCAGAAACACATTGGTTCGAAACACAGTGGTTAGAAACACCAAGGTCGGAAACACACTGGTCATAAACACAGCGGACAGAAGCACAGTGCTCAGAAAGACAGTGGTCAGAAACACAGTGGACAGGAATTAAATGGTCAAAAACACACTGGTCAGAAACACACTGGAAAGAAACACACTGGTCGGAAACACACTGTTAAGAAACACAGTGGTTAGAAACACACTGGTCAGAAACACACTGGTAAGAAACACACTGGTCAGAAACACACTGGACAGAAACACACTGGTCATAAACACAGTGGTCGGAAACACACTGTTCAGAAAAACACTGGTCAGACACACAATGGTCAGAAACAGAGTGGTCTGAAACACACTGCTCAGAAACACACTGGTCAGAAACACAGTGGTCAGAAACATACTGGTCAGAAACACATTGGTCACAAACACACTGGTCAGAAGCACACTGGTCATAAACACAGTGGTCAGAAACACTCTGGTCAGAAACACAGTGGTCAAAAATACACTGGTCAGACACATAGTGGTCAGAAACACACTGGTCAGAAACCCACTGGTCAGAAACACATTGGTAAGAAACACAGTGGTTAGAAACACCGAGGTCGGAAACACACTGGTCATAAACACAAGGTCAGACACACAGTGGTCAGAAACACAGTGGTCAGAAACACAGTGGTCAGAAACACAGTGGACAGAAACACAATGGTCCGAAACACACTGGTCAGAAACACACTGGATAGAAACACACTGGTCAGAAACACACTGGTCAGAAACACAGTGGTCAGAAACACACTGGTCAGAAACACACTGGTCAGAAACACACTGGTCAGAAACACACTGGTCAGAAACACA
>SZWC01000195.1:516999-533821 GCA_023375785.1 Penium margaritaceum
GGTCGGAAACACAGTGGTCAGAAACACAGTGGTCAGAAACACAGTGGTCAAAAACACACTGGTCAGAAACACACTGGTCGGAAACACAGTGGTCAGAAACACACTGGTCAGAAATACGCTAATCAGAAACACAGTGGTCAGAAACACAGTGGTCAAAAAACACAGTGGTCCGAAACACAGAGGTCAGAAGCACAGTGGTCTGAAACATGCTGGTCAGAGGCACACTGGTCAGAAACACAATGGTCAGAAACACACTGGTCAGAAACACCCTGGTCAAAAACAAAGGAGTAAGAAACACATCGGTCATAAACACACTGGTAAAAAACACAGTGGTCAGAAGCACAGTGGTCAGAAACACAGTGGTCAGAAACACAGTGGTCAGAAACACAGTGGTCAGAAACACAGTGGTCAGAAACACAGTGGTCAGAACACAGTGATCAGAAATACAGTTGTCAGAAACACAGTGGTCATAAACATAGTGGTTAGAATCACAGTGGTCAGAAACACAGTGGTCAGAAACACAGTGGTCAGAAACACACTGGTCGGAAACACAGTGGTCAGAAACACGGTGGTCAGAAACACAGTGGTCACAAATACAGTGGTCAGAAACATATGTTCAGAAACACACTGGTCAGAAACACACTGGTCAGAAACACATTGGTCAGTAACACAGTGGTCAGAAACACACTGGTCAGAAACACACTGGTCAGAAACACAGTAGTCAGACACACAGTGGTCAGAACCACATTGGTCAGAAACACCCTGGTCAGAAACACACTGGTCAGAAACACACTGTTCAGAAAAACAGTGGTCAGCAACACAGTGGTCAGAAACACAGTGGTCAGAAACACGTTGGTCAGAAACACAGTGGTCAGGAACACAGTGGTCAGAAACACGGTGGTCAGAAACACAGTGGTCAGGAACACAGTGGTCAGAAACACGCTGGTCAGAAACACAGTGGTCGGGAACACACTGGTCACAAGCACACTGTCCAGAAACACTGTGGTAAAAAAACACACTGGTCGGGAACACGGTGGTCAGAAACACAGTGGTCAGAAACACACCTGTCAGAAACACAGTGGTCAGAATCACACTACTCGGAAACACAGTGGTCAGAAACACAGTGGTCAGATACACAGTGGTCAGAAACACAGTGGTAAGAAACACAGTGGTCGGAAACACAGTGGTCAGAAACACAGTGGTCAGAAGCACAGTGGTCAGAAACACAGTGGTCATAAACACACTGGTCAGAAACACACTGACCAGAAACACAGTGGTCAGAAACACACTGGTCAGAAACACACTGGTCAGAAACACAGTGGTTAGAAACACACTGGTCAGAAACACACTGGTTAGAAACACAGTGGTCAGAAACACAATGGTCAGAAACACAGTGGTCAGAAACACACTGGTCAGAAACACACTGGTCAGAAACACAGTGGTTAGAAACACACTGGTCAGAAACACACTGGTTAGAAACACAGTGGTCAGAAACACAATGGTCGAAAACACAATGGTCAGAAACACGGTGGTTGGAAACAAACTGGTCAGAAACACATTGGTCAGAAACAAACTGGTCAGATTCACAGTGGTCAGACACACAGTGGTCAGACACACAGTGGTCAGACCACAGTGGTCATAAACACAGTGCTCAGCAACACAGTGGTCAGAAACACGCTGGTCAGAAACAGACTGGTCAGAAACACACTGGTCGGAAACACAGTGGCCAGAAACATTGTAGGCAGAACCACACTGGTAATAAACACACTGGTTACAAACACAGTGGTCAGAAACACACTGGTCAGAAACACAGTGGTCAGAAACACAGTGGCCAGAAACATTGTAGGCAGAACCACACTGGTAATAAACACACTGGTTACAAACACAGTGGTCAGAAACACACTGGTCAGAAACACAGTGGTCAGAAACACAGTGGTCAGAAACACAGAGGTCAGAAACACAGTGGTAAGAAACACAGTAGTCAGAAACACAGTGGTCAGAAACACACTGGCCAGCAACACACTGGTCAGAAACACAGTGGTTAGAAACACAGTGGTCAGAAACACAGTGGTCAGAAACACACTGGTCAGAAACACACTGGTCAGAAACACAGTGGTCAGACTTACAGTGGTCAGATACACAGTGGTCAGATACACAGTGGTCAGAAACACGGTGGTCAGAAACACGGTGGTCAGAAACACACTGGTCAGAAACACACCGGTCAGAAACACAATGGTAGAAACACATTGGTCAGAAACACACTGGTCAGAACACAGTGGTCAGAGACACAGTGGTCTGAAACACAGTGGTCAGAAACACACTGATCAGAGGCACACTGGTCAGAGACACAGTGATCAGGAACACAGTGGTCAGACTCACACTGGTCAGAAACACAGTGGTCAGAAACACAGTGGTCAGAAACACACTGGTCTGAAACACAGTGGTCAGGAACACACTGGTCAGAAACACGGTCGTCAGAAACACACTGGTCAAAAACATAGTGGTCAGAAACAGAGTGGTCATAAACACAGTGGTCAGAAACACACTGGTCAGAAACGCACTGGTCAGAAACTCATTGGTCAGAAACACACTGGTCAGAATCACAGTTGTCATAAACACAGTGGTCAGAAACACACTGGTCAGAAACACACAGGTCAGAAGCACACTGGTCAGAAGCACACTGGTCAGAAACACACAGGTCAGACCCACACTGGTCAGAAACACACTGGTCAGAAACACAGTGGTTAGAAACACAGTGGTAAAGAACACACTGGTCAGAAACACTGTGGTCAGAAACACAATGGTCAGAAACACAGTCGTCAGAAACACAGTTGTCAGAAAGGCTCTCGTCAGAAACAGAGTGGTCAGAAATACACTGTTCAGAAACACACTGGTCGGAAACACACTGGTCAGAAACACAGTGGTCAAAAACACGGTGGTCAGAAACACACTCGTCAACAACGGTCAGAAACACAGTGGTCAGAAACACACTCCAAAAACACAGTGGTCAGAAACACAATGGTCAGAAACACAGTGGTCAGAAACACAGTGGTCAGAAACAGAGTGGTCAGAAACACCGTTGTCAGAAACACAGTAGTCAGAAACACAGTGGTCAGAAACAGAGTGGTCAGAAACACCGTTGTCAGAAACACAGTAGTCAGAAACACAGTGGTCAGAAACACAGTGGTCAGAAACACACTGGTCAGAAACACAGTGGTCAGAAACACCCTGGTCAGAAACAAAGTTGTCAGAATCACAGTGGTGAGAAATGCAGTGGTCAGAAACACAGTGGTCAGAAACGCACTTGTCAGAAACACAGTGGTGAGAAACACACTGGTCAGAAACACAGTGGTCAGAAACACGGTGGTCAAAAACACAGTGGTCAGAACCACACTGGTCAGAAATACACTGGTCAGAAACACACTGGTCAGAAACACACTGGTCAGAACCACATTGGTTAGAAACATACTGGTCAGAAGGACAATGGTCAGAAACACAGTGGTCAGAAACACACTAGTCAGAAATACACTGGTCAGAAACACACGGGTCAGAAGCACAGTGGTCATAAACACAGTGGTCAGGAACACACTGGTCAGAAACACAGTGCTCAGAAACACAGTGGTCAGAAACACGGTGGTCAGAACTACAGTGGTCAGAAGCACAGTGGTCAGTAACACAGTGGTCGGAAACACACTGGTCAGAAACGCACTGGTCGGAAACACAGTGCTCAGAAATACACTGGTCATAAACAGAGTGGTAAGAAACACAGTGGTCAAAAACACACTGGTCAGAAACACACTGGTCAGAAACACACTGGTCAGAAGCACACTGGTCAGAAACACACTGGTCAGAACCACATTGGTCAGAAACACACTGGTCAGAAACACACTGGTCAGAAACACACTGGTCAGAAGCACACTGGTCAGAAACACACTGGTCAGAACCACATTGGTCAGAAACACACTGGTCAGAAACACAGTGTTTAGAAATACAGTGGTCAGAAACACACTGGTCAGAAACACCGTGGTCAGAAACACACTGGTCAGAAACACAGTGGTCAGAAACACAGTGGTCAGAAACACTCTGGTCAGAAACTCAGTGGTCAGAAAGACACTGTTCAGAAACACACTGGTCAGAAACACAGTGGTCAAAAACACAGTGGTCAGAAACACAACGGTCAGAAACACAGTGGTCAGAAACACAGTGGTCAGAAACACAGTGGTCAGAAACACATTGTCAAAAACACAGTAGTCAGAAACACAGTGGTCAGAAACACAGTGGTCAGAAACACACTGGTCACAAACATGGTGGTCAGAAACACGCTGGTCAGAAACATAGTGGTCAGAAACACAGTGGTGAGAAACACAGTGGTGAGAAACACAGTGGTCAGAAACGCACTGGTCAGAAACACAGTGGTGAGAAACACACTGGTCAGAAACACCGTGGTCAGAAACACACTGGTCAGACCCACACTGGTCAGAAACACACTGGTTAGCAACACAGTGGTCAGAAACACAATGGTCAGAAACACAGTGGTCAGAAACATACTGGTCAGAAACACAGTGGTCAGAAACATAGTGGTCAGAAACACACTAGTCAGAAACACACTGGTCAGAAACACACTGGTCAGAAGCACAGTGGTCAGAAACACAGTGGTCAGAAACACACTGGTCAGAAACACACTGGTCAGAAATGCACTGGTCAGAAACACAGTGGTAAGAACCACACTGGTCAGAAACACAGTGGTCAGAAACACACTGGTCAGAAACACACTGGTTAGAAACACAGTGGTCAGAAACACAATGGTCGAAAACACAATGGTCAGAAACACGGTGGTTGGAAACAAACTGTTCAGAAACAAAGTGGTCAGAAACAAACTGGTCAGATTCACAGTGGTCAGACACACAGTGGTCAGACACACAGTGGTCAGACCACAGTGGTCATAAACACCGTGCTCAGAAACACAGTGGTCAGAAACACGCTGGTCAGAAACAGACTAGTCAGAAGCACACTGGTCGGAAACACAGTGGCCAGAAACATCGTGGGCAGAACCACACTGGTAATAAACACACTGGTTACAAACACAGTGGTCAGAAACACACTGGTCAGAAACACAGTGGTCAGAAACACAGTGGTCAGAAACACAGAGGTCAGAAACACAGTAGTAAGAAACACAGTGGTCAGAAACACAGTGGTGAGAAACACAGTGGTGAGAAACACAGTGGTGAGAAACACAGTGGTGAGAAACACAGTGGTGAGAAACACAGTGGTGAGAAACACAGTGGTGAGAAACACAGTGGTGAGAAACACAGTGGTGAGAAACACAGTGGTGAGAAACACAGTGGTGAGAAACACAGTGGTGAGAAACACAGTGGTGAGAAACACAGTGGTGAGAAACACAGTGGTGAGAAACACAGTGGTGAGAAACACAGTGGTGAGAAACACAGTGGTGAGAAACACAGTGGTGAGAAACACAGTGGTGAGAAACACAGTGGTCAGAAACACACTGGTCAGAAACACAATGGTAGAAACACATTGGTCAGAAACACACTGGTCAGAACACAGTGGTCAGAGACACAGTGGTCTGAAACACAGTGGTCAGAAACACACTGATCAGAGGCACACTGGTCAGAAAACAGTGATCAGAAACACAGTGGTCAGACTCACACTGGTCAGAAACACAGTGGTCAGAAACACAGTGGTCAGAAACACACTGGTCTGAAACACAGTGGTCAGGAACACACTGGTCAGAAACACGGTGGTCAGAAACACACTGGTCAAAAACATAGTGGTCAGAAACAGAGTGGTCATAAACACAGTGGTCAGAAACACACTGGTCAGAAACGCACTGGTCAGAAACTCATTGGTCAGAAACACACTGGTCAGAATCAAAGTTGTCAGAAACACAGTGGTCAGAAACACACTGGTCAGAAACACACTGGTCAGAAGCACACTGGTCAGAAGCACACTGGTCAGAAACACACTGGTCAGACCCACACTGGTCAGAAACACACAGGTCAGAAACACACTGGTTAGAAACACAGTGGTCAAAAACACACTTGTCAGAAACACTGTGGTCAGAAACACAATGGTCAGAAACACAGTCGTCATAAACACAGTTGTCAGAAAGGCTATGGTCAGAAACAGAGTGGTCAGAAATACACTGTTCAAAAACACACTGGTCGGAAACGCACTGGTCAGAAACACAGTGGTCAAAAACACGGTGGTCAGAAACACACTCGTCAACAACGGTCAGAAACACAGTGGTCATAAACACACTCCAAAAACACAGTGGTCAGAAACACAATGGTCAGAAACACAGTGGTCAGAAACACAGTGGTCAGAAACAGAGTGGTCAGAAACACCGTTGTCAGAAACACAGTAGTCAGAAACACAGTGGTCGGAAACACAGTGGTCAGAAACAGAGTGGTCAGAAACACCGTTGTCAGAAACACAGTAGTCAGAAACACAGTGGTCAGAAACACAGTGGTCAGAAACACACTGGTCAGAAACACAGTGGTCAGAAACACCCTGGTCAGAAACAAAGTGGTCAGAATCACAGTGGTGAGAAATGCAGTGGTCAGAAACACAGTGGTCAGAAACGCACTTGTCAGAAACACAGTGGTGAGAAACACACTGGTCAGAAACACAGTGGTCAGAAACACGGTGGTCAGAAACACAGTGGTCAGAACCACACTGGTCAGAAACACACTAGTCAGAAACACACTGGTCAGAAACACACTGGTCAGAACCACATTGGTTAGAAACATACTGGTCAGAAACACAATGGTCAGAAACACAGTGGTCAGAAACACACTAGTCAGAAATACACTGGTCAGAAACACACGGGTCAGAAGCACAGTGGTCATAAACACAGTGGTCAGGAACACACTGATCAGAAACACAGTGCTCAGAAACACAGTGGTCAGAAACACGGTGGTCAGAACTACAGTGGTCAGAAGCACAGTGGTCAGAAACACAGTGGTCGGAAACACAGTGGTCAGAAACGCACTGGTCGGAAACACAGTGCTCAGAAATACACTGGTCAGAAACAAAGTGGTAAGAAACACAGTGGTCAAAAACACACTGGTCAGAAACACGCTGGTCAGAAACACACTGGTCAGAAGCACACTGGTCAGAAACACACTGGTCAGAACCACATTGGTCAGAAACACACTGGTCAGAAACACAGTGTTTAGAAACACAGTGGTCAGAAACACACTGGTCAGCAACACACTGGTCAGAAACACAGTGGTCAGAACCACACTGGTCAGAAACACACTAGTCAGAAACACACTGGTCAGAAACACACGGGTCAGAAGCACAGTGGTCAGAAACACACTGGTCAGCAACACACTGGTCAGAAACACAGTGGTCAGAACCACACTGGTCAGAAACACACTAGTCAGAAACACACTGGTCAGAAACACACGGGTCAGAAGCACAGTGGTCAGAAACACACTGGTCAGCAACACACTGGTCAGAAACACAGTGGTCAGAACCACACTGGTCAGAAACACACTAGTCAGAAACACACTGGTCAGAAACACACGGGTCAGAAGCACAGTGGTCAGAAACACACTGGTCAGCAACACACTGGTCAGAAACACAGTGGTCAGAACCACACTGGTCAGAAACACACTAGTCAGAAACACACTGGTCAGAAACACACGGGTCAGAAGCACAGTGGTCAGAAACACACTGGTCAGCAACACACTGGTCAGAAACACAGTGGTCAGAACCACACTGGTCAGAAACACACTAGTCAGAAACACACTGGTCAGAAACACACGGGTCAGAAGCACAGTGGTCAGAAACACACTGGTCAGCAACACACTGGTCAGAAACACAGTGGTCAGAACCACACTGGTCAGAAACACACTAGTCAGAAACACACTGGTCAGAAACACACGGGTCAGAAGCACAGTGGTCAGAAACACACTGGTCAGCAACACACTGGTCAGAAACACAGTGGTCAGAACCACACTGGTCAGAAACACACTAGTCAGAAACACACTGGTCAGAAACACACGGGTCAGAAGCACAGTGGTCAGAAACACACTGGTCAGCAACACACTGGTCAGAAACACAGTGGTCAGAACCACACTGGTCAGAAACACACTAGTCAGAAACACACTGGTCAGAAACACACGGGTCAGAAGCACAGTGGTCAGAAACACACTGGTCAGCAACACACTGGTCAGAAACACAGTGGTCAGAACCACACTGGTCAGAAACACACTAGTCAGAAACACACTGGTCAGAAACACACGGGTCAGAAGCACAGTGGTCAGAAACACACTGGTCAGAAACACACTGGTCAGAAGCACACTGGTCAGAAACACAGAGGTCAGGAACACACTGGTCAGAAACGCACTGGTCAGAAACACAGTGCTCAGAAATACACTGGTCAGAAACACAGTGGTAAGAAACACAGTGGTAAAAAACACACTGGTCAGAAACACACTGGTCAGAAACACACTGGTCATAAGCACACTGGTCAGAAACACACTGGTCATAACCACATTGGTCAGAAACACACTGGTCAGAAACACAGTGGTTAGAAACACAGTGGTCAGAAACACACTGGTCATAACCACATTGGTCAGAAACACACTGGTCAGAAACACAGTGGTTAGAAACACAGTTGTCAGAAACACACTGGTCAGAAACACCGTGGTCATAAACACACTGGTGAGAAACACAGTGGTCAGAAACACAGTGGTCAGAAACACTCTGGTCAGAACCACATTGCTTAGAAGCATACTGGTCAGAAACACAGTGGTCAGAAACATAGTGGTCAGAAACACAGTGGTCAGAAACACACTGGTCAGAAACACAACGGTCACAAACACAGTGGTCAGAAACACAGTGGTCAGAAACACAGTGGTCAGAAACACAGTGGTCAGAAACTAAGTGGTCAGAAACACAGTGTCAAAAACACAGTAGTCAGAAACACAGTGGTCAGAAACACAGTGGTCAGAAACACACTGGTCACAAACACGGTGGTCAGAAACACGCTGGTCAGAAACATAGTGGTCAGAAACACAGTGGTGAGAAACACAGTGGTGAGAAACACAGTGGTCAGAAACGCACTGGTCAGAAACACAGTGGTGAGAAACACACTGGTCAGAAACACACTGGTCAGAAGCACACTGGTCAGAAGCACACTGGTCAGAAGCACACTGGTCAGAAGCACACTGGTCAGAAGCACACTGGTCAGAAGCACACTGGTCAGAAGCACACTGGTCAGAAGCACACTGGTCAGAAGCACACTGGTCAGAAGCACACTGGTCAGAAGCACACTGGTCAGAAGCACACTGGTCAGAAGCACACTGGTCAGAAGCACACTGGTCAGAAGCACACTGGTCAGAAGCACACTGGTCAGAAGCACACTGGTCAGAAGCACACTGGTCAGAAGCACACTGGTCAGAAGCACACTGGTCAGAAGCACACTGGTCAGAAGCACACTGGTCAGAAGCACACTGGTCAGAAGCACACTGGTCAGAAGCACACTGGTCAGAAGCACACTGGTCAGAAGCACACTGGTCAGAAGCACACTGGTCAGAAGCACACTGGTCAGAAGCACACTGGTCAGAAGCACACTGGTCAGAAGCACACTGGTCAGAAGCACACTGGTCAGAAGCACACTGGTCAGAAGCACACTGGTCAGAAGCACACTGGTCAGAAGCACACTGGTCAGAAGCACACTGGTCAGAAGCACACTGGTCAGAAGCACACTGGTCAGAAGCACACTGGTCAGAAGCACACTGGTCAGAAGCACACTGGTCAGAAGCACACTGGTCAGAAGCACACTGGTCAGAAGCACACTGGTCAGAAGCACACTGGTCAGAAGCACACTGGTCAGAAGCACACTGGTCAGAAGCACACTGGTCAGAAGCACACTGGTCAGAAGCACACTGGTCAGAAGCACACTGGTCAGAAGCACACTGGTCAGAAGCACACTGGTCAGAAGCACACTGGTCAGAAGCACACTGGTCAGAAGCACACTGGTCAGAAGCACACTGGTCAGAAGCACACTGGTCAGAAGCACACTGGTCAGAAGCACACTGGTCAGAAGCACACTGGTCAGAAGCACACTGGTCAGAAGCACACTGGTCAGAAGCACACTGGTCAGAAGCACACTGGTCAGAAGCACACTGGTCAGAAGCACACTGGTCAGAAGCACACTGGTCAGAAGCACACTGGTCAGAAGCACACTGGTCAGAAGCACACTGGTCAGAAGCACACTGGTCAGAAGCACACTGGTCAGAAGCACACTGGTCAGAAGCACACTGGTCAGAAGCACACTGGTCAGAAGCACACTGGTCAGAAACACACTGGTCAGAAACATAGTGGTCAGAAACACAGTGGTGAGAAACACAGGGGTGAGAAACACAGTGGTCAGAAACACACTGGTCAGAAACACAGTGGTGAGAAACACACTGGTCAGAAACACAGTGGTCAGGAACACAATGGTCAGAAACACAGTGGTCAGGAACACACTGGTCAGAAACTCACTAGTCAGAAACACACTGGTCAGAACCACTTTGCTTAGAAACATACTGGTCAGAAACACAGTGGTCAGAAACATAGTGGTCAGAAACACACTAGTCAGAAACACACTGGTCAGAAACACACTGGTCAGAAGCACAGTGGTCAGAAACACAGTGGTCAGAAACACACTGGTCAGAAGCACAGTGGTCAGAAACACAGTGGTCAGAAACACAGTGGTCAGAAACACACTGGTCAGAAACGCACTGGTCAGAAACACAGTGGTCAGAACCACACTGGTCAGAAACACAGTGGTGAGAAACACACTGGTCAGAAACAAACTGGTCAAAAACACGCTGGTCAAAAACACACTGGTCAGAAACACAATGGTCAGAAACACACTGGTCAGAACCACATTGGTTAGAAACATACTGATCAGAAACACAGTGGTCAGAAACACATTGGTCAGAAATACACTAGTCAGAAACACACTGGTCATAAACAGACTGGTCAGAAGCACAGTGGTCAGAAACACAGTGGTCTGGAACACAGTGGTCAGAAACACACTGGTCAAAAACACGGTGGTCAGAAACACACTGGTCTGAAACATAGTGGTCAGAATCACAGTGATGAGAAGCGCAGTGGTCAGAAACACAGTGGTCAGAAACGCACTGGTCAGAAACACAGTGGTCAGTAACACAGTTGTCCGAAACACAGTGGTCAGAAACAGAGTGGTCAGAAACACAGTGTCAGAAACACAGTAGTCAGAAACACAGTGGTCAGAAACACAGTGGTCAGAAACACACTGGTCACAGACACGGTGGTCAGAAACACACTGGTCAGAAACGTAGTGGTCAGAAACACAGTGGTGAGAAACACAGTGGTGAGAAACACAGTGGTCAGAAACGCACTGGTCAGAAACACAGTGGTGAGAAACACACTGGTCAGAAACACAGTGGTCAGAAACACACTGGTCAGAACCACATTGCTTAGAAACATACTGGTCAGATACACAGTGGTCAGAAACTCAGTGGTCAGAAACACCCTAGTCAGAAACATACTGGTCAGAAACACACTGGTCAGAAGCACACTGGCCAGAAACACAGAGGTCAGTAACACACTGGTCAGAAACGCACTGGTCAGAAACACAGTGCTCATAAATACACTGGTCAGAAACACAGTGGTAAGAAACACAGTGGTAAAAAACACACTTGTCAGAAACACGCTGGTCAGAAACACACTGGTCATAAGCACACTGGTCAGAAACACACTGGTCATAACCACATTGGTCAGAAACACACTGGTCAGAAACACAGTGGTTAGAAACACAGTTGTCAGAAACACACTGGTCATAACCACATTGGTCAGAAACACACTGGTCAGAAACACAGTGGTTAGAAACACAGTTGTCAGAAACACACTGGTCAGAAACACCGTGGTCATAAACACACTGGTCAGAAGCACAGTGGTCAGAAACACAGTGGTCATAAACACTCTGGTCAGAAACACTGTGGTCAGAAACACAGTGGTCAGAAACAGAGTGGTCAGAAACACAGTGGTCAGAAACACAGTGATCAGAAACACGGTGGTCAGAAACACAGTGGTCAGAAACACAGTGTTCAGAAACCTAACGGTCAGAAACACAGTGGTCAGAAACACAGTGGTCAGAAACACAGTGGTCAGAAACACAGTGTAAAAAACACAGTAGTCAGAAACACAGTGGTAAGAAACACAGTGGTCAGAAACACACTGGTCACAAACACGGTGGTCAGAAACACACTGGTCAGAAACATAGTGGTCAGAAACACAGTGGTGAGAAACACAGTGGTGAGAAACACAGTGGTCAGAAACGCACTGGTCAGAAACACAGTGGTGAGAAACACACTGGTCAGAAACACAGTGGTGAGAAACACAGTGGTGAGAAACACAGTGGTCAGAAACGCACTGGTCAGAAACACAGTGGTGAGAAACACACTGGTCAGAAACACAGTGGTCAGAAACACAATGGTCCGAAACACAGTGGTCATAAACACACTGGTCAGAAACACACTGGTCAGAAACACACTAGTCAGAACCACATTGCTTAGAAACATACTGGTCAGAAACACAGTGGTCAGAAACATAGTGGTCAGAAACACAGTGGTCAGAAACACACAGGTCAGAAACACAACGGTCAGAAACACAGTGGTCAGAAACACAGTGGTCAGAAACACAGTGGTCAGAAACACAGTGATCAGAAACAGAGTGGTCAGAAACACAGTGTCAAAAACACAGTAGTCAGAAACACAGTGGTCAGAAACACAGTGGTCAGAAACACACTGGTCACAAACACGGTGGTCAGAAACACACTGGTCAGAAACATAGTGGTCAGAAACACAGTGGTGAGAAACACAGGGGTGAGAAACACAGTGGTCAGAAACACACTGGTCAGAAACACAGTGGTGAGAAACACACTGGTCAGAAACACAGTGGTCAGAAACACACTGGTCAGAAACACAGTGGTGAGAAACACACTGGTCAGAAACACAGTGGTCAGGAACACAATGGTCAGAAACACAGTGGTCAGAAACACACTGGTCAGAAACACACTGTTCAGAAACACATTGGTCAGAACCACATTGCTTAGAAACATACTGGTCAGAAACACAGTGGTCAGAAACATAGTGGTCAGAAACACACTAGTCAGAAACACACTGGTCAGAAACACACTGGTCAGAAATACTCTGGTCAGAAACACACTGGTCAGAAACACACTGGTCAGAAGCACAGTGGTCAGAAACACAGTGGTCAGAAACACAGTGGTCAGAAACACACTGGTCAGAAACGCACTGGTCAGAAACACAGTGGTCAGAACCACACTGGTCAGAAACACAGTGGTCAGAAACACACTGGTCAGAAACAAACTGGTCAAAAATACTCTGGTCAAAAACACACTGGTCAGAAACACAATGGTCAGAAACACACTGGTCAGAACCACATTGGTTAGAAACATACTGATCAGAAACACAGTGGTCAGAAACACAGTGGTCAGAAATACACTAGTCAGAAACACACTGGTCATAAACAGACTGGTCAGAAGCACAGTGGTCAGAAACACAGTGGTCTGGAACACACTGGTCAGAAACACACTGGTCAGAAACACGGTGGTCAGAAACACACTGGTCTGAAACATAGTGGTCAGAATCACAGTGATGAGAAGCGCAGTAGTCAGAAACACAGTGGTCAGAAACGCACTGGTCAGAAACACAGTGGTCAGTAACACAGTGGTCCGAAACACAGTGGTCAGAAACAGAGTGGTCAGAAACACAGTGTCAGAAACACAGTAGTCAGAAACACAGTGGTCAGAAACACAGTGGTCAGAAGCACAGTGGTCAGAAACACAGTGGTCAGAAACACACTGGTCAGAAACACACTGACCAGAAACACTGTGGTCAGAAACACACTGGTCAGAAACACACTGGTCAGAAACACAGTGGTCAGAAAAACACTGGTCACAGACACGGTGGTCAGAAACACACTGGTCAGAAATGTAGTGGTCAGAAACACAGTGGTGAGAAACACAGTGGTGAGAAACACAGTGGTCAGCAACGCACAGTTCAGAAACACAGTGGTGAGAAACACACTGGTCAGAAACACAGTGGTCAGAAACACGGTGGTCAGAAACACAGTGGTCAGAAACACACTGGTAAGAAACACACTGGTCAGAAACACACTGGTCAGAAACACAGTGGTCAGAAACACACTGGTAAGAAACACACTGGTCAGAAACACACTGGTCAGAACCACATTGCTTAGAAACATACTGGTCAGATACACAGTGGTCAGAGACACAGTGGTCAGAAACACCCTAGTCAGAAACACACTGGTCAGAAACACACTGGTCAGAAGCACACTGGTCAGAAACACAGTGGTCAGGAACACACTGGTCAGAAACGCACTGGTCAGAAACACAGTGCTCAGAAATACACTGGTCAGAAACATAGTGGTAAGAAACACAGTGGTAAAAAACACACTGGTCAGAAACACTGTGGTCAGAAACACACTGGTCATAAGCACACTGGTCAGAAACACACTGGTCATAACCACATTGGTCAGAAACACACTGGTCAGAAACACAGTGGTTAGAAACACAGTTGTCAGAAACACACTGGTCATAACCACATTGGTCAGAAACACACTGGTCAGAAACACAGTGGTTAGAAACACAGTTGTCAGAAACACACTGGTCAGAAACACCGTGGTCATAAACACACTGGTCAGAAACTCAGTGGTCAGAAACACAGTGGACATAAACACTCTGGTCAGAAACACAGTGGTCAGAAACACAGTGGTCAGAAACGGAGTGGTCAGAAACACAGTGGTCAGAAACACAGTGGTCAGAAACACGGTGGTCAGAAACACAGTGGTCAGAAACACAGTGGACAGAAACACACAGGTCACTAACACGGTGGTCAGAAACACACTGGTCAGAAACATAGTGGTCAGAAACACAGTGGTGAGAAACACAGTGGTCAGAAAGACACTGTTCATAAACACATTGTTCAGAAACACACTGGTCAGAAACACAGTGGTCAGATTCACGGTGGTCAGAAACACAGTGGTCAGAAAGACAGTGGTCAGAAACACAGTGGTCAGAAACACAGTGGTCAGAAACACACTGGTCAGAAACACACTGGTCAGAAACACACTGGTCAGAACCACATTGCTTAGAAACATACTGGTCAGAAACACAGTGGTTAGAAACACAGTTGTCAGAAACACACTGGTCAGAAACACCGTGGTCAGAAACACAGTGGTCAGAAACACCGTGGTCAGAAACACAGTGGTCAGAAACACCGTGGTCAGAAACACAGTGGTCAGAAACACCGTGGTCAGAAACACAGTGGTCAGAAACACCGTGGTCAGAAACACAGTGGTCAGAAACACCGTGGTCAGAAACACAGTGGTCAGAAACACAGTGGTCAGAAACACAGTGGTCAGAAACACACTGGTCAGAAACGCACTGGTCAGACACACAGTGGTCAGAACCACACCGGTCAGAAACACAGTGGTCAGAAACACAGTGGTCAGAAACACACTGGTCAGAAACATGCTGGTCGGAAACACACTGGTCAGAAACACAGTGGTCAGAAACACAATGGTCAGAACCACATTGGTTAGAAACATACTGGTCAGAAACACAGTGGTTAGAAACACAGCGGTCAGAAATACACTAGTCAGAAACACACTGGTCAGAAACAGACTGGTCAGAAGCACAGTGGTCAGAAACACAGTGGTCGGGAACACCGTGGTCACAAACACACTGGTCAGAAACACGGTGGTCAGAAACACACTCGTCAGAAACATAGTGGTCAGAATCACAGTGATGAGAAGCGCACTGGTCAGAAACAAAGTGGTCAGAAACGCACTGGTCAGAAACACAGTGGTCAGAAACACAGTGGTCAGCAACACAGTGGTCAGAAACAGAGTGGTCAGAAACACAGTGTCAGAAACACAGTAGTCAGAAACACAGTGAACAGAAACACAATGGTCAGAAACACACTGGTGACAATCATGGTAGTCAGAAACACACTGGTCAGAAACATAGTGGTCAGAAACACAGTGGTGAGAAACACAGTGGTGAGAAACACAGTGGTCAGAAACGCACTGGTCAGAAACACAGTGGTCGGAAACACACTGGTCAGAAACACAGTGGTCAGAAACACAGTGGTCAGGAACACAGTGGTCAGAAACACACTCGTCAGAAACACACTGGTCAGAAACACAGTGGTCAGAACCACATTGCTTAGAAACATACTGGTCAGATACACAGTGGTCAGAAACACACTAGTCAGAAACACACTGGTCAGAAACACACTGGTCAGAAGCACAGTGGTCAGAAACACAGTGGTCAGAAACACAGTGGTCAAAAACACACTGGTCAGAAACGCACTGGTCAGAAACACAGTGCTCAGAAATACACTGGTCAGGAACACAGTGGTAAGAAACATAGTGGTCAAAAACACACTGGTCAGAAACACACTGGTCAGAAACACACTGGTCAAAAGCACACTGGTCAGAAACACTTTGGTCAGAACCACATTGGTCAGAAACACACTGGTCAGAAACACAGTGGTTAGAAACAAGGTTGTCAGAAACACACTGGTCAGAAACACCGTGGTCAGAAACACACTGGTCAGAAACACAGTGGTCAGAAACACAGTGGTCAGAAACACTCTGGTCAGAAACACAGTGGTCAGAAAGACACTGTTCAGAAACACACTGTTCAGAAACACACTGGTCAGAAACACAGTGGTCAGAAACACAGTGGTCAGAAACACAGTGGTCA
>SZWC01000195.1:538860-550795 GCA_023375785.1 Penium margaritaceum
TGGTCAGAAACACACTGGTCAGAAACACAGTGGTCAGAAACACAGTGGTTAGAAACACAGTGGTCATGAAAACACAGGTCAGAAACACACTGGTCAGAAACACACTGGTCAGAAACACACTAGTCAGAACCACATTGGTCAGGACACACTGGTCAGAAACACAGTGCTCATAACCACATTGGTCACAACACACTGGTCAGAACCACACTGGTCAGAAACACACTGGTCAGAAACACAATGGTTAGAAACAGAGTGGTCAAAAACACACTGGTCAGAAACACCGTGGTCAGAAACACACTGGTCAGAAACACAGTGATCAGAAACACAGTGGTCAGAAACACTCTGGTCAGAAACACAGTGGTCAAAAAGACACCGTTCAGAAACACACTCGTCAGAAACACACTGGTCTGAAACACAGTGGTCAGAAACACGGTGCTCATAAACACACTGGTCATAAACACAGTGGTCAGAAACACAGTGGTCAGAAACACAGTTGTCAGAAACGCAGTGGTGAGAAACACAGTGGACAGAAACACACTGGTAAGAAAGACAGAGGTCAGACACAGAATGGTCAGAAACAGCGTGGTCAGAAACACAGTGGTCAGAAACTCAGTGGTCAGAAACACAGTGGTCAGAAACACACTGGTCAGAAACACGGTGGTCAGAAACACACTGGTCAGAAACATAGTGGTCAGGACCACGGTGGTCAGACACACAGTGGTCAGATACACATTGGACAGAAATGCACTGGTAAGAAAAACAGTGGTCAGAAACACACTGGTCAGAAACACAGTGTCAGAAACACAGTGGTCAGAAACACAGTGGTCATAAAAACACTAGTCAGAAACACACTGGTCAGAAACACACTGGTCAGAAACACACTGGTCCGAACCGCATTGGTCAGACTACACCGGTCATAAACACAGTGGTCAGAACCACATTGGTCAGAACACACTGGTCAGAAACACAGTGGTCAGAAGCACACTGGTCAGACGCACACTGGTCAGAAACACACTGGTCAGAAACACATTGGTCAGAAACACACTGGTCAGAAACACAGTGGTTAGAAACACAGTGGTCAGAAACACACTGGTCAGAAACATCGTGGTCAGAAACACACTGGTCAGAAACAGAGTGATCAGAAACACAGTGGTCAGAAACATTCTGGTCAGAAACACAGTGGTCAGAAAGACACTGTTCAGAAAGACACTGTTCAGAAACACACTGTTCAGAAACACAGTGGTCAGAAACACGATGGTCAGAAACACACTGGTCAGAAACACAACGGTCAGAAACAAAGTGGTCAGAAACACAGTGGTCAGAAACACAGTGGTCAGAAACACGGTAGTCTGAAACACAGTGGTCAGAAACACAGTGGTCAGAAACACACTGGTCACAAAGACGGTGGTCAGAAACACACTGGTCATAAACATAGTGGTCAGAAACACTGTGGTGAGAAACACAGTGGTCAGAAACACAGTGGTCAGAAACGCACAGGTCAGAAACACAATGGTGAGAAACACCCTGGTACAGAAACACGGTGGTCAGAAACACACTGGTCAGAAACACACTGGTCAGAAACACACTGGTCATAAACACACTAGTCAGAAACTCACTGGTCAGAAACACACTGGTCAGAAGCACGGTGGTCACAAACACAGTGGTAAGAAACACACTTGTCAGAAACACACTGGTCAGAAACACACTGGTCAGAAGCACAGTGGTCAGAAACACAGTGGTCAGGAACACACTGGTCAGAAACACAGTGGTCAGAAGCACAGTGGTCAGAAACACAGTGGTCTGAAACACAGTGGTCAGAAACACACTAGTCAGAAACACACTGGTCAGAAACGCAGTGGTCAGAAACACAGTGGTCAGGAACACACTGGTCAGAAACACACTGGTCAGAAGCACGGTGGTCACAAACACAGTGGTAAGAAACACACTTGTCAGAAACACACTGGTCAGAAACACACTGGTCAGAAGCACAGTGGTCAGAAACACAGTGGTCAGGAACACACTGGTCAGAAACGCAATGGTCAGAAACACAGTGGTCAGAACCACAGTGGTCAGAAACACAGTGGTCAGAAGCACACCGGTCAGAAACACACCGGTCAGAAACACAATAGTAAGCAACACATTGGTCAGAAACACACTGGTCAGACCACAGTGGTCAGAAACACAGTGGTCTGAAACACAGTGGTCAGAAACACACTGATCATAGGCACACTGGTCAGAAGCACAGTGGTCAGAAACACAGTGGTCAGGAACACACTGGTCAGAAACACACTAGTCAGAAACACAGTGGTCAGAAACACAGTTGTCAGAAACACATAGGTCAGAAACACAGTGGTCAGAAACACACTGGTCAGAAATACCGTGGTCAAAAACACACGGGTCTGAAACACGGTGGTCAGAACCACAGTGGTCAGAAACACTCTGGTCAGAAACACAGTGGTCAGAAAGACACTGGTCAGAAACACACTGGTCAGAAACACACTGGTCAGAAACACAGTGGTCACGAACACGGTGCTCAGAAACACAGTGGTCAGAAACACAATGGTCAGAAACACAGTGGTGAGAAACTCGGTGGTCAGACACACAATGGTCAGAAACACAGAGGTCAGAAACACAGTGGTCAGAAACAGAGTGGTCAGAAACACACTGGTCAGAAACATAGTGGTCAGGAACACAGTTGTCAGACACACCGTGGTCAGAAACACATTGGTCAGAAACGCACTGGTCAGAAACACAGTGTCAGAAACACAGTGGTCAGAAACACAGTGGTCATAAAAACACTGGTCAGAAACACACTGGTCAGAAACACACTGGTCGGAACCACATTGGTCAGAACACACTGGTGAGAAACACAGTGGTCAGAACCACATTGGTCAGAACACGCTGGTCAGAAACACAGTGGTCAGAAACACACTGGTCAGGAGCACACTGGTCAGAAACACACTGGTCAGAACCACATTGGTCAGAAACACACCGGTCAGAAAGACAGTGGTTAGAAACACAGTGGTAAGAAACACACTGGTCAGAAACACCGTGGTCATAAACGCACTGGTCAGAAACACAGTGATCAGAAACACAGTGGTCAGAAACACTCTGGACATAAACACAGTGGTCAGAAAGACACTGTTCAGAAACACACTGTTCAGAAACACACTGTTCAGAAACACAGTGGTCAGAAACACGGTGGTCAGAAACACACGGGTCAGAAACACAACGGTCAGAAACAAAGTGGACAGAAACACAGTGGTCAGAAACACACTGGTCAGGAGCACACTGGTCAGAAACACACTGGTCAGAAGCACAGTGGTCAGAAACACAGTGGTCAGGAACACACTGGTCAGAAACACACTAGTCAGAAACACACTGCTCAGAAACACACTGGTCAGAAACACAGTGGTCAGCAACACAGTGGTCAGAAACTTGGTGGTCAGAAAATCGGTGGTCAAAAACACGGTGGTCAGAAACACAGTGGTCAGAAACACCCTGGACAGAAACACAGTGGTCAGAAACACACTGGTCAGGAGCACACTGGTCAGAAACACACTGGTCAGAAGCACAGTGGTCAGAAACACAGTGGTCAGGAACACACTGGTCAGAAACACACTAGTCAGAAACACACTGCTCAGAAACACACTGGTCAGAAACACAGTGGTCAGCAACACAGTGGTCAGAAACTTGGTGGTCAGAAAATCGGTGGTCAAAAACACGGTGGTCAGAAACACAGTGGTCAGAAACACCCTGGACAGAAACACAGTGGTCAGAAACACACTGGTCAGGAGCACACTGGTCAGAAACACACTGGTCAGAAGCACAGTGGTCAGAAACACAGTGGTCAGGAACACACTGGTCAGAAACACACTAGTCAGAAACACACTGCTCAGAAACACACTGGTCAGAAACACAGTGGTCAGCAACACAGTGGTCAGAAACTTGGTGGTCAGAAAATCGGTGGTCAAAAACACGGTGGTCAGAAACACAGTGGTCAGAAACACCCTGGACAGAAACACAGTGGTCAGAAACACACTGGTCAGAAACACAGTGGTCAGAAACAAACTGATCAGAACCACATTGGTTAGAAACATACTGGTCAGAAACACAGTGGTCAGAAACACAGTGGTCAGAAACACACTAGTCAGAAACACACTGGTCAGAAACACACTGGTCAGAAGCACAGTGGTCACAAACACAGTGGTCAGGAACACACTGGTCAGAAACACAGTGGTCAGAAACACAGTGGTCAGAAACACAGTGGTCAGAAACACAGTGGTCAGACACACACTGGTCAGAAACACACCGGTCAGAACCACACTGGTCAGAAACACAGTGGTCAGCAACACAGTGGTCAGAAACTTGGTGGTCAGAAAATCGGTGGTCAAAAACACGGTGGTCAGAAACACGGTGGTCAGAAACACAGTGGTCAGAAACACAGTGGTCAAAAACACAGTGGTCATAAACACACTGGTCAGAAACACACTGGTCAGAAACACACTGGTCAGAAACATAGTGGTCAGAAACATAGTGGTCAGAAACACAGTGGTCAGAAACACACTGGTCAGAAACACACTGTTCAGAAACACAGTGGTCAGAAACACACTGGTCAAAAACACTGTGGTCAGAAACACAGTGGTCGGAAACACACTGGTCACAAACACACTGGTCAGAAACACACAGGTCAGAAGCACACTGCTAAGAAACACACTGGTCAGAAGCACATTGGTCAGAAACACACTGGTCAGAAACACAGTGCTTAGAAACACAGCGGTCAGAAACACACTGGTAAGAAACACCGTGGTCAGAAACACACTGGTCAGAAACACACTGGTCAGAAAGACACTGTTCATAAACACACTGGTCAGAAACACACTGATCAGAAACACAGTGGTCAGAATGACGGTGGTCAGAAACACACTGGTCATAAACACAACGGTCAGAAACACAGTGGTCAGAAACACAGTGGTCAGAAACACAGTGGTCAGAAACACAGTGGTCAGAAATACAGTGGTCAGAAACAGTGGTCAGAAACACAGTGGTCAGAAACAGAGTGGTCAGAAACACAGTGGTCAGAAACACAGTAGTCAGAAACACAGTGGTCAGAAACACACGGGTCAGAAACACAGTGGTCAGAAACACACGGGTCAGAAACACAGTGGTCAGAAACACACGGGTCAGAAACACAGTGGTCAGAAACACACGGGTCAGAAACACAGTGGTCAGAAACACACGGGTCAGAAACACAGTGGTCAGAAACACACGGGTCAGAAACACAGTGGTCAGAAACACACGGGTCAGAAACACAGTGGTCAGAAACACACGGGTCAGAAACACAGTGGTCAGAAACACAGTGGTGAGAAACACACTGGTCAGAAACACAGTGCTCAGAAACACAGTGGTCAGAAACACAGTGGTCAGAAACACACTGGTCAGAAACACAGTGGTCAGAAACACAGTGGTCAGAAACACAGTGGTTAGAAAGACAATGGTCAGAAACACACTGGTCAAAAAACACACTGGTCAGAAACACAGTGGTCAGAACCACATTGGTCAGAAACACATTGGTCAGAAACAAAGTGGTCAGAAACACACTGGTCAGAAATACCGTGGTCAAAAACACACAGGTCAGGAACACGGTGGTCAGAAAAACAGTGCTCAGAAACACACTGTTGAGAAACACACTGGTCAGACACTGGTCAGAAACACAGTGGTCACAAACACGGTGCTCAGACACACACTGGTCAGAAACACGGTGGTCAGAAACACAGTGGTCAGAAACACTGTGGTCAGAAACACAGTGGTGAGAAACACAGTGGTCAGACACACAATGGTCAGAATTATAGTGGTCAGAAACACGGTGGTCAGAAACACAGTGGTCAGAAACACACTGGTCAGAAACGCACTGGTCAGAAACACAGTGGTCAGAAACACGGTGGTCAGAGACACAGTGGTCAGAAACACAGTGGTCAGACAAACACCGGTGAGCAGAAACACACTGGTCAGAAACGCACTGGTCAGAAACACAGTGGTCAGAACAACATTGGTCAGAACACACCGGTCAGAAACACAGTGGTTAGAACCAAATTGGTCAGAACACAGTGGTCAGAAACACAGTGGTCAGAAACACCCTGGACAGAAACACAGTTGTCAGAAACACAGTGGTCAGAAAAGCAGTGGTCAGAAACACAGTGGTCAGAAACACAGTTGTCAGAGACACAGTGGTCAGAAATACAGTGGTCGGAAACAGAGTGGTCAAAACACAGTGGTCGGAAGCACATTGGTCAGAAACACAGAGGCCAGAAACACAGTGGTCATAAACACACTGGTCAGAAACACAGTGGTCAGAAACACACTGTTCAGAAACATAGTGGTCAGACACACAGTGGTCAGAAATACAGTGGTCAGAAGCACACTGGTCAGAAACGCACTGGTCAGAAACACAGTGGTCATAATTACACTGGTCAGAAAAACAGTGGCCAGAAACACAGTGGCCAAAACACAGTGGTCAGAAACACACTGGTCAGAAACACACTGGTCAGAAACACACTGGTCAGAACCACATTGAACAGAAACACACTGGTCAGAAACACAGTGGTCAGAAACACAGTGGTAAGAAACACAATGGTCATAAACACAGTGGTCAGAAACACAGTGGTCAGAAACAAAGTGGTCAGAAACACACTGGTCAGAAACAAAGTGGTCAGAAACACAGAGGTCAGAAACACACTGGTCAGAAACACAATGGTCAGAAACACAGTGGTCAGAAACACAGTGGTCAGAAACAAAGTGGTCAGAAACACACTGGTCAGAAACAAAGTGGTCAGAAACACAGAGGTCAGAAACACACTGGTCAGAAACACAATGGTCAGAAACACAGTGGTCCGAAACACACCGGTCAGAAACACAGTGGTCAGAAACACAATGGTCAGAAACACACTAGTCAGAAACACAGTGGTCAGAAACACAATGTTCAGAAACACAGTAGTCAGAAACACAGTGGTCAGAAACACACCGGTCAGAAACACAGTGGTCAGAAACACAATGGTCAGAAACACACTAGTCAGAAACACAGTGGTCAGAAACACAATGTTCAGAAACACAGTAGTCAGAAACACAGTGGTCAGAAAAACAGTGATCATAAACACACTGGTCAGAAACACACTTGTCAGAAACACACAGGTCAAAGACACAGTGGTTAGAGACACACTGGTCAGAAACACAGTGGTCAGAAACACAGATGTCAGAACGCACTGGTCAGAAACACATTGGTCAGAAACACACTAGTCTGGAACACACTGGTCAGAAACAAGCTGGTCAGAAACACAGTGGTCAGAAACACAATGGTCGGGAACACACTGGTCAGAAACACAGTGGTGAGAAACACAATGGTCAGAAACACACTGGTCAGAAACACACTAGTCAGAACCACATTGGTTAGAAACATACTGGTCAGAAACACAGTGATCAGAAACACAGTGGTCAGAAATACACTAGTCAGAAACACACTGGTCAGAAAAAGACTGGTCAGAAGCACAGTGGTCAAAAACACAGTGGTCAGGAACACAGTGGTCAGAAACACACTGGTCAGAAACACGGTGGTCAGAAACACACTGATCATAAACACAGTGGTCAGAATCACAGTGATGAGAAGCGTAGTGGTCAGAAACACAGTGGTCAGAAACGCACTGGTCAAAAACACAGTGGTGAGATACACACTGGTCAGAAACACAGTGGTCAGAAACACAGTGGTCAGAAACACAGTGGTCAGAACCACACTGGTCAGAAACACACTGGTCAGAAACACACTGGTCAGAAACACACTGGTCAGAACCACATTGGTTAGAAACACACTGGTCAGAAACACAGTGGTCAGAAACACAGTGGTCAGAAACACAGTGGTCAGAACCACACTGGTCAGAAACACACTGGTCAGAAACACACTGGTCAGAAACACACTGGTCAGAACCACATTGGTTAGAAACATACTGGTCAGAAAGACAGTGGTCAGAAACACAGTGGTCAGAAACACACTAGTCAGAAACACAGTGGTCAGAAACACACTGGTCAGAACCACATTGGTTAGAAACATACTGGTCAGAAAGACAGTGGTCAGAAACACAGTGGTCAGAAACACACTAGTCAGAAACACAGTGGTCAGAAACACACTGGTCAGAAGCACAGTGGTCAGAAACACAGTGGTCAGGAACACACTGGTCAGAAACACAGTGGTCATAAACACAGTGGTCAGAAACACATGGGACAGACGCACACTGGTCAGAAACACACCGGTCAGAAACACACTGGTCAGAAACACTGTGGTCAGAAACACAGTGGTCAGAAACACAGTGGTCAGACACACAGTGGTCAGAAACACAAAGGTCAGAAACACGGTGGTCAGAAACACAGTGGTCAGAAACACAGTGGTCAGAAACACAGTGGTCATAAACACACTGGTCAGAAACACACTGTTCAGAAACACACTCGTCAGAAACACATTGGTCAGAAACATAGTGGTCAGAAACACAGTGGTCAGAAACACACTGGTCAGAAACAAACTGGTCAGAAACACAGTGGTCAGAAACACACTGGTCAAAAACACAGTGGTCAGAAACATAGTGGTAAAAAACAAACTGGTCATACACACTGGTCAGAAACACACTGGTCAGAAGCACACTGGTCAGAAACACACTGGTCAGAACCACATTGGTCAGAAACACACTGGTCAGAAACACAGTGGTCAAAAACACAGTGGTCAGAAACACACTGGTCAGAAACACACTGGTCAGAAGCACACTGGTCAGAAACACACTGGTCAGAACCACATTGGTCAGAAACACACTGGTCAGAAACACAGTGGTTAGAAACACAGTGGTCAGAAACACACTGGTCAGAAACACCGTGTTCAGAAACACACTGGTGAGAAACCCAGTGGTCAGAAACACTCTGGTCAGAAACACAATGGTCAGAAAGACACTGTTCATAAACACACTGATCAGAAACACACTGGTCAGAAACACACTGGTCAGAAACACGATGGTCAGAAACACACTGGTCAGAAACATAGTGGTCAGAAACACAGTGGTGAGAAACACAGTGGTCAGAAACACAGTGGTCAGAAACACAGTGGTCAGAAACACAGTGGGCAGAAGCACACTGGTCAGAAACACACCGGTCAGAAACACACTGGTCAGAAACACATTGGTCAGAAACACACTGGTCAGAACACAGTGGTCAGAAACACAGGGGTCTGAAACACAGTGGTCAGAATCACACTGTTCAGAAACACAGTGGTCAGAAAGACAGTGGTCAGAAATGCACTGGTCAGAAACACAGTGGTGAGAAACACACTGGTCAGAAACACAGTGGTCAGAAACACAGTGGTCAGAAACACAGTGGTAAGAATCACAGTGGTCAGAAACACGGTGGTCAGACACACAGTGGTCAGAAACACAGTGGTTAGAAACACAGTGGTCATAAACACAGCGGCCAGAAACACACTAGTCAGAAACAGCGTGGTGAGAAACACACTGGTCATAAACATAGTGGTCAGAAACACAGTGATCAGAAACACACTGGTCAGAAACACAGTGGTCAGAAACACAGTGGTCAGAAACACACTGGTCAGAAACGTACAGGTCAGAAACACAGTGGTCAGAAACACACTGTACAGAAACACAGTGGTCAGAAACATAGTGGTCAGAAACACAGTGGTCAGAAAGACAGTGGTCATAAACACACTGGTCAAAAATACACTGGTCAGAAACACACTGGTCAGAACCACATTGGTCAGAAACACAAAGGTCAGAACCACAGTGGTCGGAAACACACTGGTCAGAAATACCGTGGTAAGAAACACACAAGTCAGAAACACGGTGGTCAGAAACACAGTGGTCAGAAACACTCTGGTCAGAAACACAGTGGTCAGAAAGACACTGTTCAGAAACACACTGGTCAGAAACACACTGGTCAGAAACACAGTGGTCAGAAACACGGTGCTCATAAACACACTGGTCTGAAACACAGTGGTCAGAAACACTAGGGTCAGAAACACAGTGGTCAGAAACACAGTGGTGAGAAACACAGTGGTCAGAAAGACAATGGTCAGAAACACAGAGGTCAGAAACACAGTGGTCAGAAACAGAGTGGTCGGAAACACACTGGTCAGAAACATAGTGGTCAGAAACACCGTGGTCAGAAACACAGTGGTCAGAAACACACTGGTCAGAAACACACTGGTCAGAAACACAGTGGTCAGAAACACACTGCTCAGAAACACAGTGGTCAGAAACACAGTGGTCGAAACGCAGTGGTCAGAAACACACTGGTCAGAAACACACTGGTCAGAAACACAGTGGTCAGAAACACACTGCTCAGAAACACAGTGGTCAGAAACACAGTGGTCGAAACGCAGTGGTCATGAAAACACTGGTCAGAAACACACTGGTCAAAAACACACTGGTCAGAAACACACTGGTCAGAACCACGTTGGTCAGGACACACTGGTCAGAAACACAGTGGTCAGAACCACATTGGTCAGAACACACTGGTCAGAAACACAGTGGTCAGAAACACACTGGTCAGAAGCACACTGGTCAGAAACACACTGGTCAGAAACACAGTGGTCAGAAACACACTGGTCAGAAGCACACTGGTCAGAAACACACTGGTCAGAACCACATTGGTCAGAAACACACTGGTCAGAAACACAGTGGTTAGAAACAGAGTGGTCAAAAACACACTGGTCAGAAACACCGTGGTCAGAAACACACTGGTCAGAAACACAGTGATCAGAAACACAGTGGTCAGAAACACTCTGGTCAAAAACACAGTGGTCAGAAAGACACCGTTCAGAAACACACTGGTAAGAAACACACTGGTCAGAAACACAGTGGTCAGAAACACGGTGCTCAGAAACGCACTGGTCATAAACACAGTGGTCAGAAACACAGTGCTCATAATCACAGTGGTCAGAAACACAGCGGTGAGAAACACAGTGGACATAAACACCCTGGTCGGAAACACAGAGGTCAGAAACACAGTGATCAGAAACAGCGTGGTTAGAAACACATTGGTCAGAAACACAGTGGTGAGAAACACAGTGGTCAGAAACACCCTGGTCAGAAAGACGGTGGTCAGAAACACACTGGTCAGAAACATAGTGGTCAGGACCGCAGTGGTCAGACACACAGTGGTCAGAAATACGGTGGTCAGAAACACACTGGTCAGAAACATAGTGTCAGAAACACAGTGGTCAGAAACATAGTGTCAGAAACACAGTGGTCAGAAACACAGTGGTCATAAAAACACTGGTCATAAACACACTGGTCAGAAACACACTTGTCAGAAACACAGTGGTCAGAACCACGTTGGTCAGAACACACTGGTCAGAAACACAGTGGTCAGAAACACACTGGTCAGAAGCACACTGGTCAGAAACACACTGGTCAGAACCACATTGGTCAGAAACACACTGGTCAGAAACACAGTGGTTAGAAACGCAGTGGTCAGAAACACACTGGTCAGAAACACCGTGGTCAGAAACACAGTGATCGGGAACACAGTGGTCAGAAACACTCTGGTCATAAACACAGTGGTCAGAAAGACACTGTTCAGAAACACACTGTTCAGAAACACACTGTTCAGAAACACAGTGGTCAGAAACACGGTGGTCAGAAACACACTGGTCAGAAACACAACGGTCAGAAACAAAGTGGTCAGAAACACAGTGGTCAGAATCACAGTGGTCAGAAACACGGTAGTCAGAAACACAATGGTCAGAAACACAATGGTCAGAAACACACTGGTTTAGGGTTTAGGGTTTAGGGTTTAGGGTTTAGGGTTTAGGGTTTAGGGTTTAGGGTTTAGGGTTTAGGGTTTAGGGTTTAGGGTTTAGGGTTTAGGGTTTAGGGTTTAGGGTTTAGGGTTT
>SZWC01000196.1:3468-29001 GCA_023375785.1 Penium margaritaceum
GGCACGCACACGCCGTGGCGTCTTCCTTCACGTGCGAAGCGCCTTTCCCAAGGCGCATGTCCTTTTGCACGTGGTGTAGGTGTCCCCTGCACTGTTTCCACGCACCCTACCCACTTTTGGGTCGAGTTTGGTGATGGGGTGTGACGAGGTTCGAAACCTGTCCGCGGACCTGCAGTCAGAATTTTGACTAAGTCCCCGAGTAACAAAACGTACTTCTGAGTTTCGGACGTCGAGCCAGGATTTCGGCCAAGTCCCTCAGTAACAACCTGCACTACTGGATCCGGTGGATGATCCACCTGATCAGGCGGATCATCCACTGGACGCCTCGGCAGGCCTATCGGGGCATTTTTTTTCCAGATGGTATTTTTGTTACTCAATCCGGTCAATTATCCACCGGATTTCGAGTCGCAGCCGGCTCCCAGAGTCGCTGCGCACACCCCAATTTTGGAAGTTCATATCTCCCTCTATACTTGTCGGATTCCGGCGAAACAACTTCCACTGGATTTAGCACGTCAACTTTATGGGGATTCTCCATTTTAGGATCCGAGCAATTGTCGAGTCGCCAGACCCGCCGGAGCGGAGTTTTCACTTTCTCGCGGCTCGTCGGCGCCTCCCGGCGCCGTACTTGGGCATGCGGAGGGACAGTTTTTCAACAACAAAAACTAAAGCCGGGTCACAGAAACCAAAGCCGGGTCACAAAAACCAAAGCCAGGTGACAGAAAGCAAAGCGTGATCACAGAAACTAGAACCAGGTCACAAAAACCAAAGCCATGCCACTGAAACCAAAGCCAAGTCACAGAAACCAAAGCCGAGTCACAGAATCCAGAGCCAGGTCAAAGAAAACCAAAGCCAGGTCACAGAAACCAAAGCCGGGTCACAGAAACAAAATCCGGGTCAGAGAAGCCAAAGCCGGGTCACAGAATCCAGAGCCGGGCCACTGAAATCAAAGCCGGGTCACATAAACCAAAACCGGGTCATATAAACTAAAAGCCGGGTCTTAGAACCCAAAGCTGGGTCACTGAAACCAAAGCCAAGTCTTAGAAACCAAAGCCGGGTCACAGAAACCAAAGCCGGTCCACAGACACCAAAGCCGGGTCACATACACCAAAGCCGGATCACATAAACCAAAGCCGGGTCACAAAAACCAAAGCCGGGTCACGGAAATCAAAGCCGGGTCACATAAACCAAAGTCGGGTCACACAAACAAAAGCCGGATCACATAACTAGAAACCGGTTCAAAGAAACCAAAGCCGGGTCACAGAAACCAAAGCCGGGTCACAAAAACCAAAGCCGGGTGACAGAAACCAAAGCCGGGTCATAGAATCCAAAGCCGGGTCATAGAAACCAAAGCCGGGTCACAAAATTCAAAGCCGGGTTACAGAAACCAAAGCCGGGTCACAGAAACCAAAGCCGGGGCACAGAAACCAAAGCCAGGTCACAGAGACCAAAGCCGGGTCACATAAACCAAAGCCGGGTCAGAGAAACCAAAGCCGGGTCACAGAATCCAAAGCCGGGTCACTGAACCCAAAGCTCGGTCACATAAACCAAAGCCGGGTCATAGAAACTAAAAGCCGGATCTTAGAAACCAAAGCTGGGTCACAGAAACCAAAGCCAAGTCACACAAACCAAAGTCGGGTCACAGAAACCAAAGCCGGTCGAGAGGAACGAAAGCCGGGTCACAGAAACCAAAGCCAGTCACATAAACCAAAGCCGGGTCACAAAAACCAAAGTCGGGTCAGAGAAACCAAAGCCGGGTCACAGAAACCAAAGCCAAGTCACGGAAACCAAAGCCGGGTCACATAAACCAAAGCCAGGTCATAGAAGCCAAAGCCGGGTCACACAAACCAAAGCCGGGTCACATAAACCAAAGCCGGGTCACAGAAACCAAAGCCGAATCACATAAACCAAAGCCGGGTCACACAAACCAAAGGCGGGTCAACGAACAAAAGCCATAGCACATAAACCAAAGCCCGGTCATTGAAACAAAAGACGGGTCACAGAAACCAAAGCCGGGTCACAGAATCCAAAGCCGGATCACACAAACATAAGCCGGGTCACAGCAACCAAAGCCAGGTCACAGAACCAAAGCCGGGTTACAGAAACCAAAGCCATGTCACAGAAACCAAAGCGGGGTGACGGAAACCAAAGCCGGTTCACAGAAACCAAAGCCGGATCACATAAACCAAAGCCGGGTCCCAGAAGCCAAATCCGGGTCACAAAAACCAAAGCCGGGTCACAGAACCAAAGCCGGGTCATAGAAACCAAAGCCGGGTCACATAAACCAAAGCCGGGTCACAGAAACCAGAGCCAGGTTACAGAAACCAAAGCCGGGTCACATAAACCAAAGCCGGGTCAGAGAAAACAAAGCCGGGTCACATAAACGAAAACCTTGTCACATAAACAATAGCCGGGTCACAGAAACTAAAGCCGAGTCACATAAACCAAAGCCTGGTCATGGAATCCAAAGCCGGGTCACAGAAACCAAAGCCGGGTCACAGAAACCAAAGCCGGGTCACAGAAACTAAAGCCGAGTCACATAAACCAAAGCCTGGTCATGGAATCCAAAGCCGGGTCACAGAAACCAAAGCCGGGTCACAGAAACCAAAGCCGGGTCATACAGACCAAAACCGGGTCAAAGAACTCAAAGACGGGTCACGAAACCAAAAGCCGGGTCACATAAACCAAAATCAGTCACAGAAACCAAGGCCGGGTCACGTAAACCAAAGCCGGTCACAGAAACCAAAACCGGGTCAAAGAACTCAAAGACGGGTCACGAAACCAAAAGCCGGGTCACATAAACCAAAATCAGTCACAGAAACCAAGGCCGGGTCACGTAAACCAAAGCCGGTCACAGAAACCAAAGCGGGGTCACGGAAACCAAAGCCGGGTCTTAGAATCCAAAGCAGGGTCACAAATACCAAAGCCAGGTGACAGAAGCCAAAGCCGGATCATAGAAACCATAACCAGGTCACAAAAACCAAACCATGTCACAGAAACCAAAGCCAAGTCACATAAACCAAAGCCGAGTAACATAGTCCAAAGCCGGGTCACAGCAAACCAAAGCCAGGACAAAAAAACCAAAGCCGGGTCACAGAAACCAAAGCCGGGTCAGAGAAACCAAAGCCGGGTCACACAATCCAAAGGCGGGTCACTGGAACCACAGCCGGGTCACAGAAACCAAAGCCGGGTCATAGAAACTACAAGCCGGGTCTTAGAAACCAAAGCTGGATGAGAGAAACCAAAGCAAAGTCACAGAAACCAAAGACGGGTCACATAAACCAAAGCCGGTCCGGAGACACCAAAGGCGGGTCACAGAAACCAAAGCAGGGTCACAGCAACCAAAGCCGGGCCACACATACCAAAGCCGGGTCACAAAAACCAAGGCCGGGTGACAGACACCAAAGCCGGGTCATAGAAACCAAAGCCGAGTCACATAACCCAAAGCCGGGTCACCGAAACCAAAGCCGGGCCACACATACCAAAGCCGGGTCACAAAAACCAAGGCCGGGTGACAGACACCAAAGCCGGGTCATAGAAACCAAAGCCGAGTCACATAACCCAAAGCCGGGTCACCGAAACCAAAGCCGGGTCAAAAAAACCAAAGCCGCATCACAGAAACCAAAGCCGGGTCACAAAAACCAATGCCGGGTCACATAACCAAAGTCGGATCACAGAAACCAAAGCTGGGTCACAGACACCAAAGCCGGATCACATAAACCAAAGCCGGGTCACAGAAACCAAAGCTGGGTCACAGAAACCAAATCCTGGTCACATAAACCAAAGCCAGGTCACATAAACCAAAGCCAAGTGACAGAAACCAAAGCCGGGTCCCAGAAACCAAAGCCAGGTTACAGAAACCAAAGCCTGGCCACAAAAACCAAAGCTTGATCATAGATACTAAAGCCGGGTCACAGAAACCGAAGCCGGATCACAGTTACCAAAGCTGGGTCACAGTAACCAAAGCCTGGTCACATAAACTAAAGCCAGGTCACAAAAACCAACGCCGGGTCACAGAAATCAAAGCCGGGTCACAGAAACCAAAGCCGGGTCACATAAACCAAAGCCGGGTCATTGAAACCAAAGCCAGGTCACAGAAACCAAAGCCGGGTCACAGCAACCAAAGCTAGGTCACAAAAACCAAACCCGGGTCACAGAAACAAAAGGCGAGTCACATCAAACAAACCCGGGTCACAGAAAGCAAAGCCGGGTCACACAAACCAAAGCCGGGTCACAGAAACCAAAGCCAGGTGAGAGAAACGCAAGCCGGGTCACAGAAACCAAAGCCGGGTCACAGAAACATAAGCCGGTCACGGAAACCAAAGCCGGGTCATTGAAACCAAAGTTGGGTCACAGAAACCAAAGCCGGGTCACAGAAACCAAGCTGGGTTATAGAAACCAAAGCCGGGTCACAGAAACCAAAGCCGGGTCAGAGATATCAAAGCCGGGTCACAGAAAACAAAGGCGGGTCACATAAACCAAAGCCGGGTCAACGAACCAAAGCCAGAGCACAGAAACCAAAGCCCGGTCATAGAAACCAAAGCTGGGTCAAAGAAACCAAAGCCGGGTCACAGAATCCAAAGTCGGATCACAGAAACCACAGCCGGGTCACAGAAACCAAAGCCGGTCACAAAAACCAAAGCCGGGTCACGTGACCAAAGCCGGGTCACATAAACCAAAGCCGGGTCATATAAACCAAAGCCGGGTCAGAGAAGGCAAAGCAGGGTCACTGAAACCAAAACTGGGTCACAAAAACCAAAGCCGAATCACATAAACCAAAGCCGGGTAACAAAAACCAAAGCCGGGTAACAGAAACCAAAGCCGGGTCACAGAACTCAAAGCCGGGTCACTAAAACCAATGCTGGGTCACAAAAATTATAGCCGGTTCACATAAACCAAAGCCGGGTCATAGAAACCAAAGCCGGGTCACAGAAACAGAAGCCGGGTCACAGAAACCAAAGCCGGGTCACAAAAACCAAAGCCAGTTGACCGAAACCAAATCCGGATCACTGAAACCAGAACCAGGTCACGAAAACCAAAGCCATCCCACAGAAACCAAAGCCAAGTCATAGAAACCAAAGCCGAGTCACATAATCTAGAGCCGGGTCACAGAAAACCAAAGCTAGGTCACAGAAACCAAAGCTAGGTCACAGAAACCAAAGCCGGGTCAGAGAAACCAAAGCCGGGTCTCAAAATCAAATGCCCGGTCACTGAAACCAAAGCCAGGTAATAGAAACCAAAGCCGGGTCACAGAAACCAAAGCCGGGTCAGAGAAACCAAAGCCGGGTCTCAAAATCAAATGCCCGGTCACTGAAACCAAAGCCAGGTAATAGAAACCAAAGCCGGGTCACAGAAACTGAAAGCCGAGTGTTATAAACCAAAGCCGGGTCACAGAAATGAAGACCAAGTCACAAAAACCGAAGCCGGGTCACAGAAACCAAATCTGGGTCACAGAAACCAAAGCCGGGCCACATTAGCCAAAACTGGGTCACATGAACCAAAACCGTGTCACATGAACCAAATTCGGGTAACAAATACCAAAGGCGAGTCACCGAAACTCAAGCCGGGTCACAGACACGAAAGCCGGGTCACAGAAACCAAAGCCGGATCACAGAAACCAAAGCCGGCTCACAGAAACCAAAGCCGGGTCACAAAAATCAAGGCCGGGTCACATTAACCAAAGCCAGGTCACATCAACCAAAGCCGGGTCACAACAAACTAAGCCGGTTCACAAAAACCAAAGTCGGATCACTGAAACCAAAGCCGGGTCACAAAAACCAAAGCCGGGTCAGCAAACCAAAGCCGGAGCTCAGATACCAAAGCCCGGTCATGGAAACCAAAGCCGTGTCATAGAAACCAAAGCCGGGTCATAGAATCCAAAGCCGGATCAGAGAAACCAAAGCCGGGTCACAGCAACCAAAGCCAGGTCACAGAACCAAAGCCGGGTCACATAAACCAAAGCCAGGTCACAGAAACCAAAGCGGTGTCATAGAAACCAAGCCGTGTCACAGTAACCAAAGCCGCCTCACAAAAGCAAAAGCCAGGTCAAAGAAACCAAAGCCGGGTCACAGAAACCAAAGCCGGGTCAAAGAAAGCAAAGCCGGGTCACAGAAACCAAAGCCGGGTCACAGAAACCAAAGCTGGGTCACATAAACCAAAGCCGAGTCAGAGAAACCAAAGCCAGGTCACAGAAACCAAACCTGGGTCACACAAATCAAAGCTGGGTCACTGAAACCAAAGCCCGGTCACAGGAACCAAAGCCGGATCACTGAAACCAAATAAGGGTCACAGCAACCAAATTCGGGTTAGAAAAACCAATGCCGGGTCACAAAAACCAAAGCTGGGTCACACAAACCAATCCCGGGTCACAGAAACCAAAGCCGGATCAGAGAAACCAAAGCCGGGTCACATAAACCAAAGCCGGGTCAAAGAAACCAAAACCGGGTAACATAAATCAAACCCAGGTCACAGAAACCAAAGTTGGGTCACATAAACCATAGCCATGCAACAGAAACCAAAGCCAGGTCACAGAAACCAAAGCCGGGTCACAGAAATCAAAGTTGGGTCACAGAAACCAAAGCCGGGTCACACAAACCAAAGCCCGGTTACAGAAACCAAAGCCGGGTCACAGAAAGCTAGGTCACATAAGCCAAAGCCGGGTCACTGAAACCAAAACCGGGTCACAGAAACCAAAGCCGGGTCACAAAAACCAACGTCGAGTCACAGAAAGCAAAGTCGGGTCACAGAAACCAAAGCCGGGTCACAGAAACAAATGTCGGGTCACAGAAACCAAAGCCGGGTCACATAACGAAAGCTGGGTCACAGAAACCAAAGACGGGTCACATAAACCAACGCCGGGTCAAAGAAACCAAAGCTGGTAAACCAAAGCCGGTACACATAAACCAAAGCTGGACCAAATAAACCAAAGCTGGGTCAGATAAACCAAAGCCGGGTCACATACACCAAAGCGGGATCACAAAAACCAAAGCCAGGTCACAGAAACCAAAGCCGGGCCAGAGAAATCAAAGCCGGGTCACAAAAACCAAAGCCGGGTCACAAAAACCAAAGCCGGGTCACATAACCAAAGCCAGGTCATAGAAACCAAGCCGGGTCACATAAACCAAAGACGAGTCACAGAAACCAAATCCAGGTCACATAAACCAAAGCCGGATCACATAAATCAAAGCCGGGTCACAGAAACCAAAGCTGGGTCACAAAGACCAAAGTTGGGTTACACAAACCAAAGCCCAGTCACAAAAACCAAAGCCGGGTCACAGAAACCTAAGCTGGTCACAGAAACCAAAGTCGGGTCATAGAAACCAAGTTCGGGTTATAGAAACCAAAGCCGGGTCACAGAAACCAAGCTGTCATATAAACCAACGCCGGATCATAGAAACCAAAGTCAGCTCACAAACAACAAAGTCGGGTCACAGAAACCAAAGCTAGGTCACAGAAACCAAAGCCCAGTCACACAAAGCCGGGTCACAGAAGCCAAAGCCGGGTCACACAAAACAAAAGCTGGGTCACAAAAACCAAAGCCGGGTCACATAAACCAAAGCCGGGTCCCAGAAACCAAAGCCGGGTCACAGAAACCAGATCCGGGTCACAGAAACCAACGCCGGGTTAGAGAAACCAAAGCTGGGTCACAAAAACCAAAGCCGGGTCACACAAACCAAAGCTATGTCATAGACACCAAAGCCGGGTCACAAAAACAAAAGCCAGAAACCAAAGACGGGTCACAGAAACCAAAGCCGGCTCGGAGAAACCAAAGCTGGATAAACCAAAGCTGGATCACATAAACCAAAGCTGGGCCACAGAAACGAAAGCCGGGTCAGAGAAACCAAAACCTGGTCACAGAAATCAAAGCTGGGTCACATGAACCAAAGGAGGGTCACAGAAACCAAAGCCGGGTCACAGAAACCAAAGCCGGGTCACAGCAACGAGAGCTGGGTCACAGAAAACAAAGCCGGGTGACAGAAAGCAAAGCCGGGTCACAGAAGGCAAAGCCGGGTCACACAAACAAAAGCCGGGTCACAAAAACCAAAGCCAGGTCAGAGAAATGAAAGCCGGGTCACAGAAACCAAAGCCGGTTCACAGAAGCCAAAGCCGGGTCACAGAAAGCAAAGTCGGGTCACGGAAACCAAAGCCAGGTTACAGAAGCCAAACCCAAGTCACAACAACCAAAGCCGGGTCACAGAAACCAAAGCCCGGTCACAGAAACCAAAGCCGGGTCACGGAAATCAAAGTCGGGTCACGGAAACCAAAGCCGGGTCACATAAACCAAAGCCAGGTCAAACAAACCTAAGCCCGGTCACAGAAGCCAAAGCCGGGTCACAGAAATCAAAGTCGGGTCACGGAAACCAAAGCCGGGTCACATAAACCAAAGCCAGGTCAAACAAACCTAAGCCCGGTCACAGAAGCCAAAGCCGGGTCACATAAACCTACGCTGGTCACAGAAACCAAAGCTGGGTCACTGAAACCAAATTCGGGTCACAGAAACCAAGCTGGGTCACACAAACCAAAGCTGTGTCATAGAAACCAAAGACGGGTCGCAGAAATCAAAGCCGGGTCACAGAAACCAAAACCGGGTCACATAAACCAAAACCGGGTCAAAGAAACCAAAGCTGGGTCACATAAGCCAAAGCCGGGTCACAGAAACCAAAGTCGGGTCACAGAAACCAAAGTCGGGTCACAGAAACCAAAGTCGGGTCACAGAAACCAAAGTCGGGTCACAGAAACCAAAGTCGGGTCACAGAAACCAAAGTCGGGTCACAGAAACCAAAGTCGGGTCACAGAAACCAAAGTCGGGTCACAGAAACCAAAGTCGGGTCACAGAAACCAAAGTCGGGTCACAGAAACCAAAGTCGGGTCACAGAAACCAAAGTCGGGTCACAGAAACCAAAGTCGGGTCACAGAAACCAAAGTCGGGTCACAGAAACCAAAGTCGGGTCACAGAAACCAAAGTCGGGTCACAGAAACCAAAGTCGGGTCACAGAAACCAAAGTCGGGTCACAGAAACCAAAGTCGGGTCACAGAAACCAAAGTCGGGTCACAGAAACCAAAGTCGGGTCACAGAAACCAAAGTCGGGTCACAGAAACCAAAGTCGGGTCACAGAAACCAAAGTCGGGTCACAGAAACCAAAGTCGGGTCACAGAAACCAAAGTCGGGTCACAGAAACCAAAGCCTGGTCACAGAGCCAAAGCCAGGTCACAGAACCAAAGCCGGGTCACAGAAACCAAAGCCGGGTCAAAGTAACCAAAGCCGGGTTACAGAAACCAATGCCGAGTCACAGAAAACAGAGCCGGGTCACGGAAAGCAAAGCCGGGTCACACAAACCAAAGCCGGGTCACAAAAACCAAAGCAAGGTCAGAGAAACGAAAGCCGGGTCACAGAAACCAAAGCCAGTTCAAAGAAACCAAAACCGGGTCACAGAAACCAAAGTCGGGTCACAGAAACCAAAGTCTGGTCACAGAGCCAAAGCCAGGTCACAGAAATGAAAGCCGGGTCACAGAAACCAAATCCGGGTCACATAAACCAAAGACGGGTCACAGGAAGCAAAGCCAGGTCACAAAAACCAAAGCCGGGTCACATAAACCAAAGCCCGATCACAGAAACCAAAGACGGGTCACAAAACCAAACCCGGGTCAACAAACTAAAGCTGGAGCACAGAAACCAAAGCCCGGTCATAGAAACCAAAGCCGGGTCACAGAAACCAAAGCCAGGTCACATAAACCAAAGCCGGGTCACAGAAACCAAAGCCGGGTCACAGAAACCAAAGCCGGGTCACATAAACCAAAGACGGGTCACAGGAACCAAAGCCAGGTCACAGAAACCAAAGCCGGGTCACAGAAACCAATGTCGGGTCACAGAAACCAAAGCCGGGTCACATAAACCAAAGACGGGTCACAGGAACCAAAGCCAGGTCACAGAAACCAAAGCCGGGTCACAGAAACCAATGTCGGGTCACAGAAACCAAAGCCGGGTCACATAAACCAAAGACGGGTCACAGGAACCAAAGCCAGGTCACAGAAACCAAAGCCGGGTCACAGAAACCAATGTCGGGTCACAGAAACCAAAGCCGGGTCACATAAACCAAAGACGGGTCACAGGAACCAAAGCCAGGTCACAGAAACCAAAGCCGGGTCACAGAAACCAATGTCGGGTCACAGAAACCAAAGCCGGGTCACATAAACCAAAGACGGGTCACAGGAACCAAAGCCAGGTCACAGAAACCAAAGCCGGGTCACAGAAACCAATGTCGGGTCACAGAAACCAAAGCCGGGTCACATAAACCAAAGACGGGTCACAGGAACCAAAGCCAGGTCACAGAAACCAAAGCCGGGTCACAGAAACCAATGTCGGGTCACAGAAACCAAAGCCGGGTCACATAAACCAAAGCCAGGTCAAACAAACCTAAGCCCGGTCACAGAAGCCAAAGCCGGGTCACATAAACCAAAGCCGGGTCAGAGAAACCAAAGCCGGATCACAGGAACCAAAAACGGTCCCATAAACAAAAGCCGGGTCTCATAAACCAAAGACGGGTCACATAAACCAACGCCGAGTCACATAAAGCAAAGCCGGATCACAGAAACCAAAGCCGGGTCACAGAAACCAAAGCCGGGTCACAGAAACCAATGTCGGGTCACAGAAACCAAAGCCGGATCACATAAACGAAAGCTGGGTCATAGATACCAAAGACGGGTCACAGAAACCAAAAGCCGGGTCAAAGAAACCAAATCTGGGTAAAGCAAAGCCGGTACATAGAAACCAAAGATGGGCCAAAGAAACCAAAGCTGGGTCAAATAAACCAAAGCCGGGTCACAGAAACCAAAGCCGGGTCACAACAACCAAAGCCGGGTCACAGAAACCAACGCTGGGTTAGAGAAACCAAAGCCGGGTCACAGAAACCAAAGTCGGCTCACAAAAACCAAAGCCGGATCACAAAACCAAAGCTGGGTCACAGAAACGAAGCCGGGTCACAAAAACCAAAGCCTGGTCACAGAAACCAAAGCCGGGTCACATAAACCAAAGCCGCGTCACGGAAACCAAAGCCCGGTCACAGAAACCAAAGCCGGGCCACAGAAACCAAAGCCGGGTCACACAAACCAAAGCCTGGTCACAGAAACCAAAGCCGGGTCACAGAAACCTAAGCCGGTCACAAAAACCAAAGCCGGGTCACAGAAACCAATGTTGGGTCACAGATCCCAAAGCCAGGTCACAGAAACCAAGCTGGGTCACATGAACCAAAACCGGGTCACCAAAACCAAAGCCGGGTCATAAAAGCCAAAACTGGGTCACAGAAACCAAAGCCGGGTCACAGAAACGAAAGCCGGGTCACAAAAACCAAATCCGGATCACATAAACGAAAGCCGGGTCACATAAACCAAAGCCGGGTCACATAAACCAAAGTCGGGTCACAGAAGCCAAAGCCGGGTCACACAAACGAAAGCCGGGTCACAACAACCAAAACCGGGTCAGAAAAATCAAAGTAGGGACCCAGAAACCAAAGCCGGGTCACAGAAAACAGAGCCGGGTCACAGAAACCAAAGCCGGGTCACAGAAACCTACGCCGGGGCACATAAACTTAAGCCGGGTCACATAAACCAAAGCCGGGTCACAGAAACCAAAGCCGGGTCATGTAAACCAAAGCCGGGTCACATCAACGAAAGCCGGGTCATTGTAACCAAAGACAGGTCACATAAACCAAAGCCTGGTCAAAGAAGCCAAAGCTGCATCAACCTAAGCCGGATCACAGAAACCAGAGCTGGGACACGGAAACGAAAGCCGGGTCAGAGAAACCAAAGCCAGGTCACACAAACCAAAGCCGGGTCATAGAAACCGAAGCCGGGTCACAGAAACCAAAGCCGGATCACAGAAACCAGAGCTGGGACACGGAAACGAAAGCCGGGTCAGAGAAACCAAAGCCAGGTCACACAAACCAAAGCCGGGTCATAGAAACCGAAGCCGGGTCACAGAAACCAAAGCTGGGTAACAGAAACCAAAGCCGGGTCACAGAAACCAAAGCCGGGTCACACAAACGTAGGCCGGGCCTACTTGCGCCCTACTTGCCCCTACTTGCACCCTAGTTGCACCCTAGTTGCGCCCTAGTTGCGCCCTTGTTACGCCCTAGTTGCGCCCTAGTTGCGCCCTAGTTGCGCCCTAGTTGTGCCCTAGTTGCGCCCTAGTTGCGCCCTAGTTGCGCCCAAGTTGCACCCTAGTTGCGCACTAGTCACGCCATAGTTGCGCCCTAGTTGCTTCCTAGTTGCGCCCTAGTTGCACGCTATCTGCGCCCTTGTTGCACCGTACTTGCGCCCTACTGGCACCCTACTTGCGCTCTAGTTGTGCCTTAGTTGGGCACTAGCTACGCCCTAGTTGCGCCCTAGTTGCGTCCTATTTGTGCCCTACTTGCATGCTAGTTGCGCCTTAGTTGCGCCTTCGTTGCGCCCAACTTGCACACTAGTTGCACCCTAGTTGCACCCTAGTTGCGCCCTAGTTGTTCCCTAGTTGCGCCCTAGTTGCGCCCTGGTTGCGCCCCAGTTGCGCCCTAGTTGCACCCTAGTTGCACCCTAGTTGCGCCCTAGTTGTTCCCTAGTTGCGCCCTAGTTGCGCCCTGGTTGCGCCCCAGTTGCGCCCTAGTTGCACCCTAGCTGCGCCCTATTTGCGCCCTTGTTGCGCCCCGGTTGCCCCCTAGTTGGGCCCTAGTTGCGCCCAAGTTGCACCCTGGTCGCGCCCTAGTCACGCCCTAGTTGTGCTCTAGTTGCGCCCTAGTTGCACCCGAGTTGCGCCCTAGTTGCGCCCTGGTTGTGCCCGAGATGTACCCTAGTTGCGTCCTAGTTGCGCCCTAGTTGCGCTCTAGTTGCGCCCTAGTTGCATCCTAGTTGCGCCCTATTTGCACCCTAGTTGTACCCTTCTTGCGCCCTACTGGCGCCTACTTGCGCCCTAGTTGCGCCTTATTTGGGCCCTAACTACACCCTAGTTGTCCTCTTGTTGCGCCCTAGTTGCGTCCTACTTGCGCCATACTTGCGCCCTAGTTGCGTCTTAGTTGCGCCCTAGTTGCACCCAACTTGCACACTAGTTGCACCCTAGTTGCACCATAGTTGCACCCTAGTTGCACCCTAGTTGCGCCCTCGTTGCACCCTCAATGTACACTCGTTGCGCCCTTGATGCACCCTCATTGCGCCCTCGATGCGCCCTCATTGTACCCTACTTACGCACTACGAGCGCCCGTCTGAAACCCTAGTTGCGCCTTAGTTGGGCCCTAGATACGCCATTGTCGTGCCCTAGTTGTACCCTAGTTGCGTCTTACTTGCGCCCTACTTGCGCCCTAGTTGCACCCTAGTTGCGCCCTAGTCGCGTCCAAGTTGCGCCCTAGTTGCACCCTAGTTGCGCCCTAGTTGCGCCCTAGTTGCACCCTAGTTGCACCCTAGTTGCGCCCTAGTTGCGCCCTGGGTGCACCCTGGTTGCGCACTAGTTGCACCCTAGTTGCGCCCTATTTGCACCCTAGTTGCGTCCTAGTTGCATCCTAGTTGCGACCTAGTTGTGTCCTAGTTGTGCCCTAGTTGTGCCCTAGTTGCGCCCTAGTTGCACCCTAGTTGGACCATAGTTGCGCCCTAGTTGTGCCCTAGTTGCGCCCTAGTTGCGCCCTAGTTGTGCCCTTGTTGCGCCCTAGTTACACCCTAAGTGCGCCCTAGTTGCGCCCTAGTTACGCCCCAGTTGCACCCTAGTTGTGCCCTAGTTGCGCCCTAGTTGCGCCCTTGTTGCGCACTAGTTGCACCCTACTTGCGCCGTGCTTGCGCCCTACTTGTGCCCTACTTGCGCCCTAGTTGCGCCTCAGTTGGGCACTAGCTACGCCCTAGTTGTACCCTAGTTGCGCCCTGGTTGCGTCCTACTTGTGCCCTACTTGCGCCCTAGTTGCAGCTTAGTTGCGCCCTAGTTGCGCCCTCGTTGCGCCTTAGTTGCGCCCCAGTTGCGCCCTAGTTGCGCCATAGTTGCGCCCTAGTTGTGCCCCAGTTACTTTAGTTGCGTCCTAGTTGCGCCCTAGTTGCGCCCCAGTTTCGCCCTAGTTGCGCCCTAGTTGCGTCCTAGTTGCGCCCTAGTTGTGCCCCAGTTACTTTAGTTGCGTCCTAGTTGCGCCCTAGTTGCGCCCCAGTTTCGCCCTAGTTGCGCCCTAGTTGCGTCCTAGTTGCGCCCTAGTTGTGCCCTAGTTGCGCCCTAGTTGCGCCCTAGTTGCACCCTATTTGCGTCCTTATTTCACCCTACTTGCGCCCTGCTTGCACCCTACTTGCGCCCTAGTTGTGCCTTAGTTGGGCACTAGCTACGCCCTAGTTGTGCCATAGTTGCGCACTAGTTGCGTCCTACTTGTGCCCTACTTGCGCGCTACTTGCGCCTTAGTAGCGCCTTAGTTGCGTCCAACTTGCGTACTAGTTGCACCCTAGTTGCGCCCTGGTTGCGCCCTAATTGTGCCCAACTTGCGCTCTAGTTGCGCCCTAGTTGCACCCTACTTATGCCCTAGTTTCGCCCTAGTTGCGCCCTAGTTGCGCTCTAGTTGCACCCTACTTGTGCCCTAGTTGCGCATTCGTTGAGCCCTAGTTGCGCCCAACTTGCACACTAGTTACACCCTAGTTGCGCCCTAGTTGCGCCCTAGTTGCGCCCTAGTTGTGCCCTAGTTGCGCCCTACTTGTGCCCTACTTGCACCCTACTTGCGCCTTAGTTGCGCCCTATTTGTGCCCTAGTTGCGCCCTAGTTGCGCCTCAATTGTACCCTAGTTGCACCCTAGTTGCGCCCTAGTTGTGTCCTAGTTGCGCCCTAGTTGCGCCCAAGTCGCACCCTAGTCGCGCCCTAGTCACACCCTAGTTGCGTCCTAGTTGTGCACTAGTTGCACTCTAGTTGTGCCCTAGTTGTGCCCTTGTTGTGCCCTTGTGCTGCCCTAGTTGCGTTCTAGTTGCTTCATAGTTACGCCCTAGTTGCCCCCTTGTTGCGCCCTAGTTGCGCCCGGGCGCCCTAATTGTGCCCTAGTTGCGCCCTACTTGCACCCTAGTTGCACCCTAGTTACGCACTAGTTGCGCCCTAGTTGCGTCCTAGTTGCACCCTAGCTGCGTCCAAGTTGCGCCATACTTGCACCCTACTGGTGCCTACTTGCCCTAGTTGCGCCTCAGTTTGGCACTAGCTATGCCCTAGTTGTTCCATAGTTGCGCCCTTTGTTGCGTCTTATTTACGCCATAGTTTCGCCTTAGTTGCGCCCTCGTTGAGTCCAACTTGCAGACTAGTTGCACCCAAGTTGCGCCCTAGTTGCGCCCTAGTTGCGCCCTAGTTGCACCCTAGGTGCGCCCTAGATGTGCCATAGTTGCGCCCTCGTTGCTCCCTCGTTGCGCCCTAGTTGCACCCTAGTTGCACCCTAGTTGAACCCTAGTTGCGTCCTAGTTGCGCCCTTATTGCGCCATAGTTTCGCCCTAGGTGCGCCCTCGCTGCACCCTAGTTGCGCCCTAGTTGCGCCCTAGTTGCGCCCTAGTTGCACCCTAGTTGCGCCCTAGTTGTGCCCTAGTTGCGCCTAGTTGCGCCCTAGTTGCGCCCTTGTTGCCCCTTAGTTGTGCCCTAGTTGCGCCCTACTTGCGCCCTACTTGCGTCCTAGTTGCGCCATACTTGCACCCTAGTTGAGTCTTAGTTGCGCCCTAGTTGCATCCTACTTGTGCCCTTCTTGCGCCCTTATTCGACCCAACTTACACCCTATTGGCGCCCTACTTGCGCCCTAGTTGCGCCTTAGTTGGGCACTAGCTACGCCCTACTTGTGCCATAGTTTCGCCCTAGATGCGTCTTACTTACGCCCTACTTGCACCCTAGTTGCACCCTAGTTGCGCCCTACTTGCACCCTAGTTGTACCCTAGTTGCGCCCCAGTTGCGCCCTAGTTGCGCCCTACATGCACCCTGGTTGCACACAAGTTGCGACATACTTGCGCCCTACTTGCACCCTGCTTGCGCTCTAGTTGCGCCTCAGTTGGGGACTAGCCACGCCCTAGTTGAACCCTAGATGCGCCCTAGTTGCGTCATACTCGTGCCATATTTGTGCCCTAGTTGCGCCTTAGCTGCGCCCTAGTTGCGCCCTAGTTGCGCCCTAGTTGCGCCCTTGTTGCGCCCTAGTTGCGCCCTAGTTGCGCCCTAGTTGCGCCCTAGTTGTGCCCTAGTTGCGCCCTAGTTGCGCCCTAGTCNGCGCCCTGGTTGCGCACAAGTTGCAACATACTTGCGCCCTACTTGCACCCTGCTTGCGCTCTAGTTGCGCCTCAGTTGGGGACTAGCCACGCCCTAGTTGAACCCTAGATGCGCCCTAGTTGCGTCATACTCGTGCCATATTTGTGCCCTAGTTGCGCCTTAGCTGCGCCCTAGTTGCGCCCTAGTTGCGCCCTAGTTGCGCCCTAGTTGCGCCATAGTTGCGCCCTAGTTGCGCCCTAGTTGCGCCCTAGTTGCGCCCTAGTTGCGCCCTAGTTGCGCTCTAGTTGCACCCTATTTGCGCCCTTATTGCACCCTACTTGCGCTCTACTGGCACCCTTCTTGCGCCCTAGTTGTGCCTTAGTTGGACACTAGGTACACCCTAGTTGTGCCCTAGTTGCGCCCTAGTTGCGTCCGACTTGTGCCCTACTTGCGCGCTAGTTGCGCCTTAGTTGCACCTTAGTTGCGCCCAACTTGCTCACTAGTTGCACCCTAGTTGTGCCCTAGCTACGCCCTAGTTGCGCCCTGGTTGCGCTCCGGTTGCGCCCTAGTTGCGCCCTAGTTGCGCCCTAGTTGCACCCTAGTTGCGCCCTAGTTGCGACCTAGTTGCGTCCTAGTTGTGCTCAAGTTGTACCCTAGTTACGTCCTAGTTGCACCCTAGTTGCGCCCTAGTTTTACCCTAGTTGCGCCCTAGTTGCGCCCTAGTTGTACCATAGTTGCGTCCTCGTTGCGCCCTCGTTGCGCCCTAGTTACGCCCTCATTGCGCCCTTGTTGTGCCCTAGTTGCGCCCTAGTTGCACTCTAGTTGCGCCCTAGTTGCATCGTAGTTGCGCCCTAGTTGTGCCCTAGTTGTTATATAGTCGCGCACTAGTTACGCCCTAGTTGCGCCCTAGTTGCGCCCTAATTGCGCCCTAGTTGCACCCTAGTTGCGCCCTAGTTGTGCCCTAGTTGCGCCCTAGTTGCACTCTAGTTGCGCCCTAGTTGCATCGTAGTTGCGCCCTAGTTGTGCCCTAGTTGTTATATAGTCGCGCACTAGTTACGCCCTAGTTGCGCCCTAGTTGCGCCGTAATTGCGCCCTAGTTGCACCCTACTTGCGCCCTAGTTGTGCCCTAGTTGCACCCTTGTTGCGCCTTAGTTGTGCCCTAGTTGCGCCCTAGTTGCGCCCTAGTTGCGCCCTAGTTGCGCCCTACTTGCACCCTAGTTGCGTCTTAGTTGCGCCCTAGTTGCGCCATAGTTGCACCTCAGTTGGGCACTAGCTACGCTCTAGTTGTACCCTACTTGCGCCCTAGTTGCATCCTACTTGTGACCTATTTGCACCTTAGTTGCGCCTTAGTTGCGCCCAAGTTGCGCCCTAGTTGTGCCCTAGTTGCGCTCTATTTGCGCCCTAGTTGCGCCCTAGTTGTGCCTTCGTTTTGCCCTAGTTGCGCCCTAGTTGCACCCTAGTTGCGCCCTAGTTGCCCCCGGTTGCTTCCTAGTTGCGCCCTAGTTGCGTCATAGTTGCGCCCTACTTGCGCCCTAGTTGCGCCCAAGTCGCGCCCTAGTCGCGCCCTAGTCGCGCCCTAGTTGCGCACTAGTTGCACCCTAGTTGCGACCTAGTTGCGCCCTAGTTGCGCCCTAGTTGTGCCCTAGTTGCAACCTAGTTGCACCCTTGTAACGCCCTAGTTGCCCCCAGTTACGCCCTAATTGCACCCTAGTTGCGCCCTAGTTGCGCCCTAGTTATGTAATAGTTGCGTCCTAGTTGCGCCCAAGTCGCGCTCTAGTCGCGCCCTAGTCACACCCTAGTTGCGTCCTAGTTGTGCACTAGTTGCACTCTATTTGTGCCCTAGTTGCGCCCTAGTGCTGCCCTAGTTGCGTCCTAGTTGCACCCTAGTTGCGCCCTAGTTGCCCCCTAGTTGTCCCCTAGTTGCGCCCAGGCGCCCTAGTTGCGCCCTAGTTGCACCCTACTTGTACCCTAGTTGCACCCTAGTTACGCACTAGTCGCGCCCTAGTTGCCTCCTATTTGTACCCTAGTTGCGCCCTAGTTGCGCCCTACTTGCGTCCTACTGGCGCCTACTTGCGCCCTAGTTGGGCCTCAGTTGGGCACTAGCTATGCCCTAGTTGTCCCCTAGTTGCGTCCTTAGTTGCGTCTTACCTACGCCATAGTTGCGCCTTAGTTGCGCCCTAGTTGCGCCCAACTTGCAGACTAGTTGCACCCTAGTTGCCCCCTATTTGCGCCCTAGTTATGCCCTAGTTGCACCCTAGTTGCGCCCTAGTTGCGCCATAGTTGCACCCTCGTTGCGCCCTCGTTGCGCCCTAGTTGCACCCTTGTTGCACCCTAGTTGCACCCTAGTTGCGCCCTAGTTGCGCCCTAGTTGCGCCCTAGTTGTACCCTAGTTGCTCCGTAGTTGCGCCCTAGTTGCATCCTAGTTGTGCCTAGTTCTGCCCTAGTTGCGCCCTACTTGCGTCCTACTTGGGCCCTAGTTGCGCCCTACTTACACCCTAGTTGCGTCTTAGTTGCGCCCTAGATGCGCCCTAGTTGTACCTCATTTGGGCACTAGCTACGCCCTCATTGTACCCTACTTGCGCCCTAGTTGCGTTTTACTTGTGCCCTATTTGTGCCCTAGTTGCGCCTTACTTGCGCCCTAGTTGCGCCCTAGTTGCGCCCTAGTTGCGCCCTAGTTGCGCCCTAGTTGGGCCCTAGTTGCGCCCTAGTTGCGCCTTAGTTGCGCCCTAGTTGCGCCCTAGTTGCACCCTAGTGGCGCCCTAGTTGCCCCCAGTTGCGTCCTAATTGCACCCTAGTTGCGTCCTAGTTGCACCCTAGTTGCGCCCTAGTTGCACCCAAACCGCGCCCTAGTCGCGCCATAGTCGCGCCCTAGTTGTGCCCTAGTTGCGCACTAGTTGCACCCTACTTGTGCCCTAGTTGCGCCCTAGTTGCGCCCTAGTTGTGCCCTAGTTGCAACCTAGTTGCGCCCTAGTTATGCCCTAGTTGCCCCCAGTTACACCTTAGTTGCACCCTAGTTGCGCCCTAGTTGCGCCCTAGTTGTGTCCTAGTTGCGTCCTCGTTGCGCCCAAGACGCGCCCTAGTCGCGCCCTAGTTGCGTCCTAGTTGTGCACTAGTTGCACTCTAGTTGTGCCCTAGTTGCGCCCTATTTGTACCCTAGTGCTGCCGTAGTTGCGTCCAAGTTGCACCCTAGTTGCGCCTAGTTGCCCCCTAGTTGCGCCCTAGTTGCGCCCGGGCGCCCTAGTTGCGCCCTAGTTGCGCCCTACTTGCACCCTAGTTATACCCTAGTTACGCACTATTTGCGCCCTAGTTGCGTCCTACTTGCAACCTAGTTGCGCCCTAGTTGCGCCATACTTTCACCCTACTGGCGCCTACTTGCCCAAGTTGCGCCTCAGTTGGGCTCTAGCTATGCCCTAGTTGTCCCATAGCTATTCCCTTAGTTGCATATTACTTACGCCATAGTTGCGCCTTAGTTGCACCCTAGTTGCGTCCAACTTGCAGACTAGTTGCACCCTAGTTACGCCCTAGTTGCACCCTAGTTATGTCCTAGTTGCACCCTAGTTGCGCCCTAGTTGCGCCCTAGCTGCACCCTAGTTGCGCCCTAGTTGTGCCCTAGTTGCGCCCTAGTTGCGCCCTAATTGCGCCCTAGTTGCGCCCTACTTGTGCCATATTTGCGCCTAGTTGCGCCCTAGTTGCGCCCTTGTTGAGCCTTAGTCGTGCCCTAGTTGCGTCCTACTTGCGCCCTACTTGCGTCCTAGTTGCGCCATACTTGCACCCTAGTTGAGTCTTAGTTGCGCCCTATTTGCATCTTAGTTGCGCCCTTCTTGCATCCTTATTGCACCCTACTTACACCCCATTGGCGCCCTACTTGCGCCCTAGTTGCGCCTCAGTTGGGCACTAGCTATGCCTTAGTTGTGCCCTAGTTGCGCCCTAGATGCGTCTTACTTGCGCCCTACTTGCACCCTAGTTGCACCCTAGTTGCGCCCTACTTGCACCCTAGTTGCACCCTAGTTGCGCCCTAGTTGCGCCCTAGTTGCGCCCTACTTGCGCCCTGGTTGCGCACAAGTTCCAACATACTTGCGCCCTACTTGCACCCTGCTTGCGCTCTAGTTGCGCCTCAGTTGGGGACTAGCCACGCCCTAGTTGTACCCTAGTTACGCCCTATTTGCGTCATACTTGTGCCCTATTTGTGCCCTAGTTGCGCCTTAGTTGCGCCCTAGTTGCGCCCTAGTTGCGCCCTAGTTGTCCCCTGGTTGCGCCATAGTTGCGCCCTAGTTGCGCCCTAGTTGCGCCCTAGTTGCGCCCTAGTTGCGCCCAAATCGCACCCTAGTCGCACCCTAGTTGCGCCGTAGTTGCGCCCTAGTTGTGCCCTAGTTGAACCCTAGTTGCGCCCTAGTTGCGCCCTAGTTGCTCCCAGTTGCGACCTAATTGCGCCTTAGTTGCACCCTAGTTGCGCCCTAGTTGCGCCCTAGTTACGCCCAAGTCGCGCCCTAGTCGCGTCCTATTCGCGCCCTAGTTGTGTCCTAGTTGCACACTAGTTGCGCCCTAGTTGCACCCTTGTTGCGCCCTAGTTGCGCCCTAATTGTGCCCTAGTTGCGTCCTAGTTGCGCTATAATTGCGCCCTAGTTGCCCCCTTGTTGCGCCCTAATTGCGCCCAAGTCGCGCCCTAGTCGCGCCCTAGTCGCGCCCTACTTGCGTCATACTTCTGCACTAGTTGCACGCTAGTTGTGCCCTAGTTGCACCCTAGTTGTGCCCTAGTGCTGCCCTAGTTGCGTCCTAGTTGCACCCTAGTTGCGCCCTAGTTGCCCCCTAGTTGCGCCCTAGTTATGCCCGGGCGCCCTAGTTGCGCCCTAGTTGCGCCCTACTTGCACCCGAGTTGCACCCTGGTTACGCACTAGTTGCACCCTAGTTGCGTCCTGGTTGCACCCTAGTTGCGCCCTAGTTATGCCCGGGCGCCCTAGTTGCGCCCTAGTTGCGCCCTACTTGCACCCGAGTTGCACCCTGGTTACGCACTAGTTGCACCCTAGTTGCGTCCTGGTTGCACCCAAGTTGCGCCCTAGTTGCGCCATACTTGCACCCTACTAGCACCTACTTGCCCTGGTTGCGCCTCAGTTGGGCACTTGCTATGCCCTAGTTGTGCTATATTTGCGCCCTTAGTTGCGTCTTACTTACACAGTAGTTGCGCCTTAGTTGCGCCCTAGTTGCGTCCAACTTGCAGACTAGTTGTACCCTAGTTCCGCCATAGTTGCGTCCTAGTTGCGTCCTAGTTGCACCCTAGTTGTGCCCTAGTTGCACCATAGTTGTGCCCTCGTTGCTCCCTCATTGCGCCCTACTTGCACCCTAGTTGTACCCTAGTTGAACCCTAGTTGCACCCTAGTTGCGTCCTAGTTTCGCCCTACTTGCGCCCTAGTTGCGCCCTAGTTGCAGCCTAGTTGTGCCCTAGTTGCGCCTAGTTGCGCCCTAGTTGCGCCCTTGTTGCGCCTTAGTTGTGCCCTAGTTGCGCCCTACTTGCGCCCTACTTGCGCCCTACTTGCGCCCTAGTTGCGCCATACTTACACCCTAGTTGAGTCTTAGTTGCGCCCCAGTTGCGTCCTAGTTGTGCCCTTCTTGCACCCTTATTGCACCCTACTTACACCCTATTGGCGCCCTACTTGCGCCCTAGTTGCGCCTCAGTTGGGCACTAGCTACGCCCTAATTGTGCCCTAGTTGCGCCCTAGATGCGTCTAACTAGCGCCCTAATTGAGCCCTAGTTGCAACCTACTTGCGCCCTACTTGCGCCCTAGTTGCGCCCTAGTTGCGCCCTACTTGCGTCTGGTTGCGCACAAGTTGCAACCCACTTGCGCCCTACTTGCACCTTGCTTGCGCTCTAGTTGCACCTCAGTTGGGGACTAGCTGTACCCTAGTTGCGCCCTAGTTGCGTCATACTCGTGCCCTATTTGTGCCGTAGTTGCGCCTTAGTTGCGCCCTAGTTGCGCCCTAGTTGCGCCCTAGTTGCCCCCTAGTTGCGCCATAGTTGCGCCCTTGTTGTGCCCTAGTTGCGTCCTAGTTGTGCCCTAGTTGCGCCCTAGTTGCGCCCAAGTCGCGCCCTAGTCGCGCCCTAGTTGCGCCCTAGTTGCGCCCTAGTTGTGCCCTAGTTGTGCCCTAGTTGCGCCCTATTTGCGCCCTAGTTGCTCCCAGTTGCGCCCTAATTGCGCCCTAGTTGCGCCCTAGTTGCGCCCTAGTTGCGCCATAGTTGCGCCCTAGTTGTGCCCTAGTTGCGTCCTAGTTGCGCCCTAGTTGCGCCCTAGTTGCGCCCTATTTGCGCCCTAGTTGCACCCTACTTGTGCCCTACTTGCGCCCTAGTTGCGCCCTAGTTGCGCCCTATTTGCGCCCTAGTTGCTCCCAGTTGCGCCCTAATTGCGCCCTAGTTGCGCCCTAGTTGCGCCCTAGTTGCGCCATAGTTGCGCCCAAGTTGCACCCTAGTCACGCCCTTTTTGCGCCCTAGTTGCGCCCTAGTTGCGCACTAGTTGCACCCTAGTTGCGCCCTAGTTGTGTCCCAGTTCCTCCCTAATTGTGCCCTAGTTGCGTCCTAGTTGCGCCCTAGTTGCGCCCTAGTTGCCCCCTAGTTGCGCCCTAGTTGCGCCCAAGTCGCCCCCTAGTCGCGCCCTAGTCGCGCCCAAGTTGCGTCATAGTTGTGCACTAGTTGCACTCTAGTTGTGCCCTAGTTGCGCCCTAGTTGTCCCCTAGAGCTACCCTAGCTGCGTCCTAGTTGCACCCTAGTTGCGCCCTAGTTGGCCCTTTGTTGCGCCGTAGTTACGCCCGGGCGCCCTAGTTGCACCCTAGTTGCGCCCTACTTGCACCCTAGTTGCACCCTAGTTATGCACTAGTTGCGCCCTAGTTGCGTCCTAGTTGCATCCTAGTTACGCCCTAGTTGCACCATTCTTGCACCCTACTGGCGCCTACTTGCCCTGGTTGCGCCTCAGTTGGGCACTAGCTATGCCCTATTTGTCCCATAGTTGCGTCCTTAGTTGCGTCTTACTTACGCCATAGTTGCGCCTTAGTTGCGCCCTAGTTGCGTCCAACTTGCAGACCAGTTGCACCCTAGTTGCGTCCGAGTTGCGCCCTAGCTGCGCCCTATTTGCACCCTAGTTGTGCCCTAGTTGCGCCATAGTTGCGCCCTCATTGCTCCCTCGTTGCGCCCTAGTTGCACCCTAGTTGCATCCTAGTTGAACCCTAGTTGCGCCCTAGTTGCGCCCTAGTTGCGCCCTAGTTCCACCCTAGTTGCGCCCTAGCTGCAACCTAGTTGCGCCCTAATGGGGCCCTAGTTGCGCCCTAGTTGCGCCCTAGTTGCACCCCTGTTGCACCCTAGTTGTGCCCTAGTTGCGCCTAGTTGCGCCCCAGTTGCGCCCTTGTTGCGCCTTAGTGATGCCCTAGTTGCGCCCTACTTGCGCCCTACTTGCACTCTATTTGCGCCATACTTGCACCCTAGTTGAGTCTTAGTTGCGCCCTAGGTGCGTCCTACTTGTGCCCTCCTTGCGCCCTAGTTGCGCCCTACTTGCGCCCTACTTGCACTCTATTTGCGCCATACTTGCACCCTAGTTGAGTCTTAGTTGCGCCCTAGGTGCGTCCTACTTGTGCCCTCCTTGCGCTCTTATTCCACCCAACTTACACCCTATTGGCGCCCTACTTGCGCCCTAGTTGCGCCTCAGTTGGGCACTAGCTACGCCCTAATTGTGCCCTAGTTGCGCCCTAGATGCGTCTTACTTGCGCCCTACTTGCGCCCTAGTTGCACCCTAGTTGCGCCCTACTTGCACCCTATTTGTACCCTAGTTGCGCCCTAGTTGCGCCCTAGTTGCGCCCTACTTGCGCCTTGGTTGCGCACAAGTTGCAACCTACTTGCGCCCTACTTGCACCCTGCTTGTGCTATAGTTGCGCCTCAGTTGGGGACTAGCCACTCCCTAGTTGAACCCTAGTTGCGCCCTAGTTGCAACCTACTTGCGCCCTACTTGCACCCTGCTTGTGCTATAGTTGCGCCTCAGTTGGGGACTAGCCACTCCCTAGTTGAACCCTAGTTGCGCCCTAGTTGTGTCATACTCGTGCTCTATTTGTGCCCTACTTGCGCCGTAGTTGCGCCCTGGTTGCGCCCTAGTTGCGCCCTAGTTGCGCCCTAGTTGTGCTCTAGTTGCACCCTATTTGCGCCCTTATTGCACCCTACTTGCGCCCTACTTGCGCCGTAGTTGCGCCCTGGTTGCGCCCTAGTTGCGCCCTAGTTGCGCCCTAGTTGTGCTCTAGTTGCACCCTATTTGCGCCCTTATTGCACCCTACTTGCGCCCTACTGGCATCCTTCTTGTGCCCTCGTTGGGCCTTAGTTGGGCACTAGGTACACCCTAGCTGTTCCCTAGTTGCGCCCTAGTTGCGTCGTACTTGTGTCATACTTGCGCGCTAGTTGCGCCTTAGTTCTACCTTAGTTGCGCCCAACTTGCTCACTAGTTGCACCCTAGTTGCGCCCTAGTTGCGCCCTAGTTGCACCCTATTTGCGCCCTGATTGCGCCCCGGTTGCGCCCTAGTTTCGCCCTAGTTGCGCCCAACTTGCTCACTAGTTGCACCCTAGTTGCGCCCTAGTTGCGCCCTAGTTGCACCCTATTTGCGCCCTGATTGCGCCCCGGTTGCGCCCTAGTTTCGCCCTAGTTGCACCCTAGTTGCGCCCTAGTTGCGCCCTAGTTGCGACCTAGTTGCGTCCTAGTTGTGCACAAGTTGTGCCCTAGTTGCGTCCTAGTTGCACCCTAGTTGCGACCTAGTTGCACCCTAGTTGCACCCTAGTTGCGCCATAGTTGCGCCTTACTTGCATCCTCGTTGCGCCCTCGTTGCGCCCTATATGCGCCCTTGTTGCGCCCTTGTTGCGCCCTAGTTGCGCCCTAGTTGCACTCTAGTTGCGCCCTAGTTGCAGTGTAGTTGCGCCCTAGTTGTGCCCTAGTTGTGCTATAGTTGCGGCCTAGTTATGCCCTAGTTGCGCACTAGTTGCGCCCTAATTGCGCCCTAGTTGCGCCCTAGTTGCGCCCTAGTTGCGCCCTAGTTGCGCCCTTGTTACACCTTAGTTGTGCCCTAGTTGCGCCCTACTTGCGTCCTACTTGCGCCCTAGTTGCGCCCTACTTGCACCCTAGTTGCGTCTTAGTTGCGCCCTAGTTGCGCCGTAGTTGTACCTCAGTTGGGCACTAGCTACGCCCTAGTTGTACCCAACTTGCGCCCTAGTTGCGTCCTACTTGTGCCCTATTTACGCCCTAGTTGCGCCTTAGTTGCGCCCTAGTTGCGCCCTAGTTGCGCCCTAGTTGCGTCCTAGTTGCGCCCTAGTTGCGCCCTAGTTGCGCCCTAGTTGTGCC
>SZWC01000196.1:36330-57031 GCA_023375785.1 Penium margaritaceum
TTGCGCCCTAGTTGCACCCTAGTTGCACCCTAGTTGCGCCCAAGTTGCGCCCTTGTTGCGCCTTTGTTGCGCCCTCGTTGCGCCCTCGTTGCGCCCTAGTTGCGCCCTAGTTGTGTCCTAGTTGTTCCCCACTTGCACCATACTTGCACCATACTTGAACCCTACTTGTGCCCTACTTGCGCCCTACTTGCGCCCTAGTTGCACCCTAGTTGCACCATAGTTGTGCCCTAGTTGCGCCCTAGTTGCGCCCTAGTTGCACCCTAGTTGCGCCCTAGTTGCGCCCTAGTTGCGCCCTAGTTGCGCCCTAGTTGCGCCCTAGTTACGCCCTACTTGCGCCCTAGTTGCGCCCTAGTTGCACCCTAGTTGCGCCCTAGTTGCGCCCAAGTTGTGCCCTAGTTGAGGCCTAGTTGCGCCCTAGTTGCGCCCTAGTTGCGCCCTAGTTGCACCCTACTTGCGCCCTTATTGCACCCTACTTGCGTCCTACTGGCACCCTACTTGCACCCTAGTTGTGCCTTAGTTGGGCACTAGCTACGCCCTAGTTGTACCCTAGTTGCACCTTAGTTGCGTCCTAGTTGCGTCCTACTTGCGCCATACTTGCTCGCTAGTTGCGCCTTAGTTGCGCCTTAGTTGCGCTGAACTTGCCCACTAGTTGCACCCTAGTTGTGCCCTAGTTGCGCCCTAGTTGCGCCCTACTTGCGCTATAGTTGCACCCTGGTTGCACCCTACTTGCGTCCTAGTTGCGCCATAGTTACGCTGTAGTTGCACCCTACTTGCACCCAAGTTGCGCCTGAGTTGCGCCCAACTTGCAAACTAGTTGCACCCTAGTTGCGCCCTAGTTGCACCCTAGTTGTGCCCTTCTTGCGCCCTTATTGCACGAAACTTACACCCTACTGGGGCCCTACTTGCGCCCTAGTTGCGCCTCAGTTGGGCACTAGGTACGCCCTAGTTGTGCCCTAGTTGCGTCCTAGTTTCGTCTTACCTGCGCCATACTTGCGTCCTAGTTGCACCCTAGTTGCGCCACACTTGCACCCTAGTTGCGCCCTAGTTCCGCCATGAGTGCGCGCACTAGTTCGCTCAAGTTGCACCCTACTTGCGCCCTACTTGAACCCTACTTGCGCCCTAGTTGCGCCTCAGTTGGGCACTAGCTACGCCCTAGTTGTACCCTAGTTGCACCCTAGTTGCGTCCTACTTGCGCCTTATTTTCGCCCTTGTTGTGTCCTAGTTGCGCCCTAGGTGCGCCCTAGTTGCGCCCTAGTTCCACCCTAATTGTGCCCTAGTTGCGCCCTAGTTGCGCCCAAGTTGCGCCCTAGTTGTGCCCTTGATGTCCCCAGTTGTGCCATTATTGCGCCCTAGCTGCGCCCTACTTGCGCCCTAGTTGCGCCCAAGTTGCGCCCTAGTTGTGCCCTTGATGTCCCCAGTTGTGCCATTATTGCGCCCTAGCTGCGCCCTACTTGCGCCTTAGTTGCGCCCTCGTTACGCCTTAGTTGCGTCCTAGCTGCGCCCTAGACGCGCCCTAGTTGCGCCCTAGCCGCGCTCTAGTCGCGCCATAGTCGCCCCCTAGTTGCGCCCTAGTTGCGCCCTCGTTGCATCCTAGTTGCGCCCTAGTTGCGCCCTAGTTGCGCCCTTGTTGCGCCCTCGTTACACCCTCGTTGCGCCCTCATTGCGCTCTCGTTGCGCTCATGTTGCGGCCTAGTTACACTCTAGTTACGCCCTTGTTGTGCCCTAGTTGCATCCTAGTTGCGCCCCGGTTGCGCCCCGGTTGCGCCCTAGTTGCACCCTAGTTGCGCCCTAGTTGCGCCCTAGTTGCGACCTAGTTGCGTCCTAGTTGTGCCCTAGTTGTGCCCTAGGTGCGCCCTAGTTGCACCCTAGATGCGCCCTAGTTACATCCTAGTTGCACCCTAGTTGCACCCTAGTTGCGCCCTAGTTGCGCCCTCGTTGTGCCCTCGTCACGCCCTAGTTGCGCCCTCGTTGCGCCCTTGTTGCGCCATAGTTACACCCTACTTGCGCCCTAGTTGCGCCCTAGTTGCGCTCTAGTTGTGTTATAGTTGCGTCCTAGTTGTTCCTTAGTTGCGCTCTAGTCGCACCCTAGTTGCACCCTAGTTGCGCCCTAGTTGCGCCTTAGTTGCACCTTAGTTGTGCCCTAGTTGCACCCTACTTGTGCTCTCATTGCATCGTAGTTGCGTCCTACTTGCGTCCTACTTGCGCCCTAGTCGCGTCCTAGTTGCGCCCTAGTTGCACACTAGTTGCACCCTTCTTGTGCCCTTATTGCACCCTACTTACGCCCTACTTGCGCCCTAGTTGCGCCTTAGTTGGGCACTAGCTACGCCCCAGTTGTGCCCAAGTTGCGCCCTAGTTGCGTCTTATTTGTGTCATACTTGCGCCCTAGTTGCGCCCTAGTCGGCCCTAGTTGCGCCCTAGTTCTACCCTAGTTGCGCCCTAGTTGTACCCTAGTTGCACCCTAGTTACGCCCTAGTTGCGCCCTAGTTGCGCCCTGGTTGCACCCTGATTGCGCACTAGTTGCATCCTCGTTGCGCCCTAGTTGCGCCCTAGTTGCGCCCTAGTTGCGCCCTAGTTGCGACCTAGTTGTGTCCTAGTTGTGCCCTAGTTGCGCCATAGTTGTACCCTAGTTGCACCCTCGTTGCGCCCTAGTTCCGCCCTAGTTGCGCCCTAGTTGCGTCCTAGTTGCGCCCTAGTTGCGCCCTACTTGCACCCTAGTTGCACCCTAGTTGCGCCCTAGTTGCGCCCTAGTTGCGCCCTAGTTCCGCCCTATTTGCGTCCTAGTTGCGCCCTAGTTGCGCCCTAGTTGCGCACTAGATGCACCCTACTTGCGCCCTACTTGCACCCTACTTGCGCCCTAGTTACGCCTCAGTTGGGCACTAGCTACACCCTAGTTGTACCCTAGTTTCTCCCTAGTTGCGTCCTACTTGTTCCCTACTTGCGCCCTAGTTGCGCCTTAGTTGCGCCCTAGTTGCGCCCTAGTTGCGCCTTAGTTGCGCCCTAGATGCGGCCTAGTTGCGCCCTAGTTGCGCCCTAGTTGCGCCCTAGTTACGCCCTAGTTGCGCCCTATTTGCGCCATGGTTGCGCCCTAGTTGCACCCTAGTTGCGCCCTAGTTGCGCCCTAGTCACGCCCTAGTTGCGCCCTAGTTGTGCCCTAGTTGTGCCCTAGTTGCGCCCTTATTGCACCCTACTTGCGCCCTCCTGGCACCCTACTTGCGCCCTAGTTGTGCCTTAGTTGGGCACTAGCTACGCCCTAGTTGTGCCCCAGTTGTGCTCTAATTACGTCCTACTTGTGCCCTACTTGTGCGCTAGATGCGCCTTAGTTGCGCCCAACTTGCGCACTAGTTGCACCCTAGTTGCGCCCTAGTTGCGCCCTAGTTGCGCCCTAGTTGCACCCTACTTGCGCCCTAGTTGCGCCCTACTTGCGCCCTAGTTGCGCCCTAGTTGCGCCCTAGTTACGCCCTAGTTGCGCCCTAGTTGCGCCCTAGTTGCACCCTAGTTGCGCCCTAGTTGCGCCCTATTTGTGTCATACTTGCGCTCTAGTTGCACCCTAGTTGCACCGTACTTGCGCCCTAGTTGAGTCCTAGTTGCGCCCTAGTTGCGCCCTAGTTGCGCTCTAGTTCCACCCTACTTGCGCCCTAGGTGCGCCGTAGCTGCGCCCTAGTTGCGCCCAACTTGCACACTCATTGCACCCTAGTTGCGCCATAGTTGCGCCCTAGTTGCGCCCTAATTGCACCCCACTTGCCCCATACTTTCGCCCTAGTTGCGCCCTAGTTGCATCCTACTTGTGCCCTATGTGCGTCCTAGTTACGCCCTAGTTGCACCCTAGTTGCGCCCTTCTTGCGCCCTTATTGCACCAAACATACACCCTACTGGCGCCCTACTTGCACCCTAGTTGCGCCTCAGTTGGGCACTAGCTACGCCCTAGTTGCCCCCCAGTTGCGCCATAATTGCGCCCTAGTTACTCCCTAGTTGCGCCTTAGTTGCGTCCTAGTTCCGCCATAGTTGCGCCCAAGTCGCGTCCTAGTCGCGCCCTAGTCGCGCCATAGTCGCGCCCTAGTCGCGCCCTAGTTTCGCCTTAGTTGCGCCCTAGTTGCACCATAATTGCCACCTAGTTGCTCCATAGTTGCGCCCTAGTTGTGCCCTAGTTGCATCCTAGTTGCGTCCTAGTTGCGCCCTATTTGGGCCCTAGTTGCACCCTAGGTGTGCCCTAGTTGCGCCCTAGTTGCGTCCTAGTTGCGACCTAGTTGCGACCTAGTCACGCCCTAGTTGCGCCCTAGTTGTGCCCTAGATGCGCCCTAGTTGCGCCCTACTTGCGCCCTACTCTCACCCTAGTTGCGCCTCAGTTGGACACTAGCTGCGCCCTAGTTGCGTCCTAGTTGCGACCTAGTTGCGACCTAGTCACGCCCTAGTTGCGCCCTAGTTGTGCCCTAGATGCGCCCTAGTTGCGCCCTACTTGCGCCCTACTCTCACCCTAGTTGCGCCTCAGTTGGACACTAGCTACGCCCTAGTTGTACCCTAGTTGCGCCCTAGCTGCGTCCTACATGTGCCCTACTTGCGCCCTAGTTGCGCCTTAGTTGCACCTTAGTTGCGCCTTAGTTGCGCCTTAGTTGCACCCTAGTTGCGCCCAAGTTGCGCCCTAGTTGCGTCATAGTTGCAACCTAGTTGCGCCCTAGTTGCGCCCTAGTTGCGCCCTATTTGCGCCCTAGTTGCGCCCTAGTTGCGCCCTTGTTGCGCCCTTGTTGCGCCCTTGTTGCGCCCTCGTTGCGCCCTCGTTGCGCCCTCGTTGCGTTCAAGGTGCGCCCTAGTTGCGCCCTTGTTACGCCCTCGTTGTGCCCCACTGTGCCGTGGTTGCGCTGTACTTGTGCCCTACTTGCGTCCTAGTTGCACCCTTGTTGCGTTCTAGTTGCACCCTAGTTGCGCCATAGTTGCTTCCTAGTTGCGCCCTAGTTGCACCCTAGTTGCGCCCTAGTTGCGCCCTAGTTGCACCCTAATTGCGCCCTAGTTGCGTCCTAGTTGCGCCCTATTTGCGCCCTAGTCGCGCCCCAGTCGCGTCCTAGTCACGCCATAGTTGCGCCCTAGTTGCGCCCTAGTTGCACTCAAGTTGTACCCTATTTGCGCCCTTATTGCACCCTACTTGCGCCCTAGTGGCACCCTTCTTGCGCCCTAGTTGTGCCTTAGTTGGGCAGTAGGTACACCCTAGTTGTGCCCTAGTTGCGCCCTAGTTGTGTCGTACTTGTGCCCTACTTGCGCGCTACTTGCGACTTAGTTGCACCTTAGTTGCGCCCAACTTGCACACTAGTTGCACCCTAGTTGCGCCCTAGTTGCGCCCTAGTTGTGCCCTAGTTGCGCCCTAGTTGCGCCCTGGTTGCGCCCCGGTTGCGCCCTAGTTACGCCCTAGTTGCGCCCTAGTTGCGCTCTAGTTGCGCCCTAGTTGTGACCTAGTTGCGTCCTAGTTGTGCCCAAGTTGTGCCCTACTTGCGCCCTAGGTGCACCCTAGTTACGCCCTAGTTGCACCCTAGTTGCACACTAGTTGCACCCTAGTTGCGCCATGGTTGTGCCCTCGTTGCGCCCTCGTTGCGCCCTAGTTGCGCCCTCGTTGCGCCATTGTTGCGTCCTAGTTGCGCCCTAGTTGAGCTCTAGTTGCGCACTAGTTGTCATACTTGTGCATAGTTTTGCCGTTGTTGTGCTATAGTTGTGCCCTAGTTGCGTCCTAGTTGCGCCCTAGTTGCACCCAAATTGCGCCCTAGTTGCGCCCTAGTTGTGCCCTAGTTGCGCCCTTGTTGCGCCTTAGTTGTGCCCTAGTTGTGCCCTACTTTCGTCCTACTTGCGCCCTAGTTGCGCCCCACTTGTACCCTAGTTGCGTCTTAGTTGTGCCATAGTTGTGCCATAGCTGTACCTTAGTTGGGCACTAGCTATGCCCTAGTTGTACCCTACTTGCGCCCTAGGTGCATCCTACTTGTGTGCTATTTGCACCCTATTTGCGCCTTAGTTGCGCCCTAGTTGCGCCATAGTTGCGCCCTAGTTGCGCCCTAGTTACGCCCTAGTTGCGCCCTAGTTGCGCCCTAGTTGCGCCTTAGTTGCACCCTAGTTGCGCCCTAGTTACGCCCTAGTTGTGCCCTAGTTGCGCCCTAGTTGCGCCCTTGTTGCGCCTTAGTTGTGCCCTAGATGAGCTCTACTTGCGTCCTACTTGCGCCCTAGTTGCACCCTTCTTGCACCCTAGATGCGTCTTAGTTGCGCCCTAGTCGCGCCCTAGTCGCGCCCTAGTTGCGTCCTAGTTGCGCACTAGTTGCACCCTAGTTGCGCCCTAGTTGCGCCCTAGTTGCGCCCTATTTGTGCCCTAGTTACAACCTAGTTACGCCCTAGTTGCGCCCTTGTTGCCCCCAGTTATGCCCTTATCGCGCCCTAGTTGTGCCCTAGTTGCGCCCTAGTTGAGCCCTAGTTGCGCCATAGTTGCGCCCAAGTCGCGCCCTAGTCACGCCCTATGTTAATGATGTTTCGTTCATCCACCGGATGATGAGAGAGGAGGAGCTGGGGTCCGAGTTCAAGGAGGAGAAGGTGGAGGGAAAGGTCGACGAATCATCCGACGACCGCTCGAGCGATGAAAGAAAATCGCGGGGAAGGGCAGGTCGATTCCTGGAAGCGATGGGGCGCGCGGAAGAATATTGCGGTAGACGACGTGAACCAACCAGACCTGCCGAGATGAAAAGATGGCGGCCCGAGGCTGGCTTGATGGGAGCGGAGTCGCGTCCGAACCTCAAAGAGAGGAGCGGTACTCGAGGCGCCTTATCCAAAGGTGTTTTGATGTGCGAGCCGCGGGAAGGGGCTGAGCAGCGGGAATGGACCTCGGGAAGGCGGTGCGAGAGGGAGATAAGAGGGGGAGAGGCGACAAGGGCACGACTGCTCATGAGAGCAAGCTGCTGATGCCATCCCGCTGGAACCAATGATCAAGCGCTGACTTCCGACGTTCTTGCTTCTGACTCGCGTGACGGCGTTCGCCACTCGTGAGACCACGGTTGCCGACCCCTCGCCGGACCCGTGCGTGGAAGGCGAGCCTTTCAGGTGCCGGCCAAGCCGAGAGATTGCTGCCCCTCGGCCAAATCAGACCGTCGAGCGGGACTTGCATCCTGTCTCGCGACAAACTAGAGTAGAGAAGCTAGATCATGTCATAAGTGTAGGTGTGTGTGTGTGTGTGTGTACGTGTGTGTGTGTACGTGTGTGCCACCCTCGGATGGGAAGGCCGCTCCCTGAGGAGTATGTCACGGAGCCATCATGGCCTGGTCCTGAGTTTCCGCGGGAGCACCAGCCACCAAGCTCCAGGCGCGGTCATCGAGACTCTCCAGTGACCTTCCACGCCATTTGCAGCTGCTGCAACGTTCCCCATCGGCTTGGCACACGGACGGTCCTGGGAGTGATGAATTGGTCGCACCATCCCGCAGGCGGAGCCGTGGAGCAGTTCTGGCAGCCCTGGTTGCAAAGGCTTCCTCGTGACGACGAGCCCCGCTGCGTGGAGAGCTGGCAGGAGGTCGCGCGTGACGTCGGACGGCGCGCTGCGGAGGCAGCCGAGGAGCAGGCCGAGGCGTACCGAGCATACCGGCGCTACCAACAAGAGCTCGCCCAGCTGCGAGTGGAGGACTCGATGCGTGTTCTTTCCCATGCATGTCGACGAGCTGGTGGGCCATTGGAGTTACGTCAAGCCGCTCCGCGGGCAAACAACNAGGGAAATGCTGATTGTGTATGTCATTTCTTAGTTCAATGTAATTTCTTTGATTGTTCAAGTCATTTCCATCATGAGCTGTTAGGAGGAATTCCCGCACTTAGTGCCATGATATCCGGTGCATGATCGACCGTCGACGACGGGTTGGAGTGAGTAAATGAACGAAATAAACGTGCATTGACTGTCTTGGAAATAGTTGAGACCCTCGTCGGAGAAAGGCTGGTTGATCACGGAAAAGAGTGCGTGTTTGTGAAATATCTCCGGTACTAATCCGGTGAATGATCCATCGAACATTTGGGAAAGCCATCCGGTTGATGAAGCAGGAATAGACAACATAGTCTGAGGCAGAATTGGAAAATAGGGAATACGGAGTCACGGGGATAGCACAGGACGAGTAAATGCCTATTGGAACTAATCCTTGCATGCTGTCAGATTCGATTATAGCCAAAGGCGGAAAAGGGTATAACAGTGTTAATGGTGCGGTGAGCGTGGATGTCACTTGTTTTCTGTGACGAGTGTGACAGGTGCATGCGGATCAGTCTATAATCCGAGGCGAGGTTCTTCACGGAGAGAACCTTCGGATCTTCGACGGGACCAAACGTGCCACGGCAAGAGAATAGAGCGACTGCGCCGGTGTATCATCTGACGAATACCATTGGCAACGCAAGGACGAGCCCCGACGTATCTCGCGCTTCCGAAGACGCAAAGATGAGATGAGCCGTCACTTCAGCAGCACGTAAGCAGGGCATCCTCTACTTTGGCTACATCGCGCCGCCGAGAAGCTCCAACTCAAGGGGGGGTCAATGCTTCATCCATGGCTGGACCTACCAAACAAGTACGAGCCATGGTGGAAATGCACATCCCAACGGGGACTCCATCGACTAAACACACCATACCACCCGTGCAGTCAAGATGGCAATCGTCCCATCATCAAGCGGGCAAGTCGTCGGCCACGCCAGCGGTAGGAAGACTCCAGCAGCAACCCCAAGTGGCGGATGGAATGGCCGGACCTGGGCAAGGATCAGTGGCTCATGGAAGCAAGTAGTATGCCGTACGGGTACAGGCAAGAACAACAAGACAGTACATTGGAAGTTCTGGACTGGGAGGAACCGGTGCAGGACGTGCTCGATCAAGGGGAGCAGCAGTCGCTTCGTCGGCTGGTACTAGGGCAGTTGGCCTGGCGTAGGCACACCGATCCTACTTGGGGGCCCCGTCGCGGGCACAGGTGCAGATGGTGACTCCGCAAGAATTGACTCCAAACCCAGCGGTGAAGGCTTCTTACACCCTCCCAAAGCTCAACGTCCTCAAGGGTGAACCAGACGAGGACCCGGCCATGTGGCTGTCCAAGTTGGACACTTGTCTCGACCACGGACTGTTGTCTACTGACTATATTGTCCCAGCGGTACACCTCGCGCTGCAAGGGAAAGCCTTGGAGTGGTTTACGGCAGAACATACGAAACGTCCTTTTGCCGACTTTGAAGACTTGGCGAGCAGAATGACCAAGCGCTTTGACCTCATGAGCCTGGAAGAGGCAGAGCTCCAGATTTGTACCATCCGCATGAAGGTTGGGGAGAATATCAAGCTGCACAATGACAAGTTTACTAAGATCTCGGTACGATGTGTCGACATACCCTTGCGCATGATCAAGGAGTATTACCGGGATTTCCTGGTTCCAGCGATAGCCAACACTTTGGATCTCCGCCAGTTCAGCACGCTGGACGCCTTAAAGGAGGAAGTGGAACATCAACAAAGGGAGATCAAGCGACGAGCCGCCCGAGAGAAATCCGCCCCAAATGAACATGTGGCGCCCACTATTCGCATGCCAACAGGCGCTTCTGCACCCAACCCGATGAATCCTCATAACTACCCACCGGGAAGCTGCTATGGATGTGGAGAATTCACCCATCGGCACCGGGAGTGTCCCAATCCCATCCCGATACCTAGTGTGTCAGCTAGAGGAGGACAATACCAAGGACGCGGATCGACTGGAGCTGGACCCACCGCTGCTCGGCAAGCTGTTGGCCCCAACATCACTGCCTAACCCTCTGGCCCAGCAAACAATGGACCGGCGCAATGGAAGGCATATGCGCATCTGAGGGAGATGGGAGAGATGACAGCTGCCACTCAGTCGTCTACTTCAGAGACACCTGCACTGAATGTGAAGCTCAGACTTCCACGCTCAGGAGAGCAGACCACGGAGACCCCCCCCCCCCCGACAGCTGCGGAGTGGGAGTTGGTCACTGTGGCTAAAGCGCAAGGTGTGGAAGGATGGTCGATTGCAGAGATGTATGAATGCATGCGTCGATACAAAGAGCAACAAGAACAGGCCGAAGCAGATCTGCAAACATGTGTCGAAGCATGCTCGACACGTCTACCAAGTCACATCATGGCAATGTCCCTGTAGTCTCCATCCGAACCGCGCACGCGCCCTCCAAGGGGTCCCACACCACCGCATCGCCAGAAGGTGACATTTGAACCTACGGCACGCAACGAGCCCACAGCGGGTGTCATGACCTCCTTCCACCTGCCCTTTCTGGAGATATCCTTGGGAGAGTACTTACAACAAAACCAGACTTGTCTCCCGGACTTTGCAGTAGTTCTGCAGTAGTACGTAGAGAAGCTTCGACCAGCTGGCATTCGCCTTACCTGCGCTCAGACCCCACATGACCGACTCAGCAGGCGATCCATTAGAGCCGAACCCGACACATGGGGGTGGCGGCCCATGCCCCTGGCACCATCGAGGACACAGGCTCCCCACCATGAAGTAACTAGCTGCTTCGTGTGGATATGCGACAAGAAGTTCTTGGCAATCATTGACCTTGGCGCTACCCATACTACGGTAACACTTCAGGTTCTGCAAGCGGTCGGCTGGCACTACAAGATTAGACCAACAACCAAAATGTTCACGAATGCATCCGGCGGCATGGATGTAGGGTATGGCATCGTAGATGACCTTCCCTTACAGATGGGCCTCATCCATGAAGCTGTACGAATGCAAGTCACGGTGGCCCGCACCTACGATGTCTTGCTGGGAACAGATTATCTCATTCCCCGGCAGGCTGCTTTGTTCTATGCAGAGGGAGTCATGCAGTTTACCTCATCGGGTTATACCACCTGTACAGCCCTCATCGTGGGACCACGGACATCAATGCCCACAAAGTTTGGCCACCCCTTCTCATTAGAGGAAGCCCGTGCTGAAGACTACGCTGCCAGAAACTCTATCCTGGCATTTCCAAAGCACAATGTCCCGCCCGTTATGTCATCACAAGCCGAGGAGGAGCGAGCGCCGGACCGCATACATACACCAGAGCAGCCGTACCCTGAACAAGCACAAGCCGCTCTGGCAAATGATTGACCACAGCTTCCGATGGGGCCAATAGCCAGACCGTCGGAGAAGTCCCCGAAGTCGCTGTTCTTCCCCACGACCAATGGCCACTCCAGTGACCCCGGCAGGGCACCAACTACCTTCGCCCATCCTGGGCCCCCTCAGCTCTCGGATGGCTCTTTTGTGCAAGTGACCACGCGACCAACGATTCCAGATGATCCCGCCAAAGAGGCGGAACGCAAAGGAAAAATGCTGGTGTGTGACAACGACATTGCCCTCTGTGAGGATGCCAGTTCGGATGACTCAGATGATGAACCAATGAGTGACGCCGGCTGGCTGCGCCTCGACGATGAGCCTCCTCCACGTCAGTCAAGAGCTCTTACAATCTCACCAAGCGGCTCCCGCAATTTCAACCTGTAAGTCTACGACAAATGGGTCCCATACCCTGATCTTGGAGCCGGTCTGGTGGGTGACGAAGAGCCGCCACCACCAACGGTCCCACCTTCCCAAAGATGGAACCACATGCTTGACGAGCGCTTGACAGAGGAGCAGAAACAAGAAATCAAGGAGCTCCTCACATATCACGAAGAAGTATTTGCATGGAAGTCAGCCGAGATCGGAGCAGTCGACACGGTCCATGTCATTGACACGGGAGACGCACCGCCACATAAGCAGAAAGCTCGACGTCTACTCCAGGACCAGAAGGACATCATCAACGAAGGCCTGCGTGAACTCAAGGAATAGGGTGTGATTGTTAAGGTGGAAAGCCCGTGGCGATCCAATGTGGTGATTGTGGGGAAGCCGGATGACACAAAACAGTTATGTGTTGAATTCCGTGACCTTAACAAGGTTACTGTTGAAGATGCATATCCCATGCCGCTCATTGTTGACATCCAAGAACGTCAACGCGGGAAGAGTTGGTTTGCTAAGCTCGACGTCAAATCGGCCTTTCATATCATCCCCATGGATCGCAACTCTATGCTGAAGACGGCCTTCATTACTACGGACGGGTTTTATGCCTTCACTTGTATGCCCTTTGGGCTGTGCAGCGCCAGTGCTACGTTCCAACGCGTGATGAACCAAGTTTTGCGCGATGTTCCCAACGCATGCTACTACGTGGATGATGTCATGGTCGTTGCGTTTAGCTTCCAAGAGCTAATGGCTTCACTTGATGCTGTGTTTTCGGCCGTACGCTCAGCGAACCTTCGTTTGAAGGCCGCCACGTGTGTCATAGGGGCAGACAGCATGGAGTTTTTGGGATTCATCATCAATGCACAAGGAATATCCACGGACCCGGACAAAATTGTAGCCGTCCGTGACTGGAAGCACCCGATTACATCATCCCAGGTCAAGATTGTCATGGGATTCGTCAGCTTCTATCGCAAGTTTGTCCGTGATCATGCAAAGATTGTTCGTCCATTGCAGAGCCTTGCCCATCAAGATGAACCATTTGAATGGACTGAAGCATGTCAGCTTACATGGGTCGAGATCAAGCACTGTCTCAACACAGCCCCGATGCTGGAATTTCCGAACTTCAACCTGCCATTCTTCATTACAACAGACTTCTCACAGGAGGGCATTGGGGCCATCCTGTCTCAACAAGGAGACGATGGCATGATGAGGGTGGTCTGCTATGGCAATCGTGCGCTCAACAACGCAGAAGCTAAGTACCCTCCGGTGAAGGGAGAATGCCTGGCGGTGCTATGGGCTATCCAGTTCTACCAAGATTACGTCAAAATTACAAACCCTTCACCATCCTCACGGATCATCAGGCCCTCCAATGCCTGCTAACTACGTAGAACCATGAAGGAATCCTCGGTAAATGGGCCCTGCTTCTCCCACGATACAACCTCACGATCAAGTACCAACCAGCATTTGCAAATCGCAACGCAGATGCTCTTAGCCGATTACCACGGGAAGGGTGGAAGGACCACAGCTCCCTCGAAACACCATCATACGAAGGTGGTCCACCTTCGCATGAGCCCCCTTCTGGCAAGGCTATTCTGATTCAGGGTCAAACACGTGATCTTATCGCTGAGGAGTACCGCTGGGCATACCCTCTTGACAGATTCCCTCAACACGATGATGATGTGGGCCACATCAATGTGTGACGCAAGACTGATCTCTTCAAGGATGCGCCTGGGTGGACGCACAAGGAATACGGGGATTGGCTTCGCCACATGCGGTGCGACTCTGCCCCTACGCCCACGGTGCACACCCCGCCAGTTGTGATGCCAACGCCAACAAGTGCAGTCCGTTCGTTAGCGACGGACGCCATCCGGCAATTCTTCGATCAAACTCACCTTGCGCTACACTGGATAGATGTCCTTACCCAGCTGCCAGGGCAAATTACACAGCTGGAGACCTTCTTTCAAGAAATCAACGCTGCGCTAGCATCATCCGGTTGGAGATTCAGCTGTTGGCTCGAGTCGCCGGGTCACCGCATGATGAGGGATCATGTCGACGGACTGTCCACGAGATCCTCGAGGCGAAGGTCCTTGCATGGCGACCCATGACGCTGTGCCGTGAACTGATGTCGGATGACATCTGTACGGTCGTCTCATGCACTGTCTGGACTGTCGGAATGGAATTAATCGCTATCGTGGATACCAGGGCAACGCATACCATAGTCGCCATGCGCGTCATCCGGTGGTTTAATTGGTCGAACCTCATTCGAGCTATCGACCTCTGCTTCGGCACCGCGGGAGGGGAGATCACCCAATCCGAGGGTCAAATTTATTTATTTCTCCTTCAGGTCGGAAACATCCACCGAAGCTTGCCGGTCCAAGTGTGTGAAGCATCCACGTATGATGTCCTCCTTGCAAACGATTGGTTGAAGGCATGCGACGTGATAATTTTGCTTGGGGGCAAATGCATGACGCTGCACGATGATGACGGGGTGCCGTCATACGTCCCGGTCCAGTTCGAAGCAACGGAAGTGCCACCTCAGCGGAATGTTCGATTGCTGACGGGTCAGACTATCTCCACCAGTTGCTCAGCACATGCGGGAAATCAATCCACCGGCGCACGTTTCATGAGACTCGTCGCTGACGCACCGGCATCATCTACGGACAACAGCAACTCTCCGGAAGATCATGCACCGTATCCGACGGAGGTGCATGCTCGCATCGCACAACACATGCAGGCGACGGCGAGAGCTTCATAAGACATCGTTCTCCTCGGAGAACGCGTCTCCACACGATCGGCGGGGATTCGAGGTGACCCTCCAGCACATCAACGCGACCTGGAGCCTGAAATGCCCCTCGCCCTCCGACGACCACGACGGCACGCCCATCCCGCCCGAACCGCCTGGGCATCGTCTCGTGGACCCCGACGACAACCCTCAAATTCTTGTTCACGCATTTCATGCCGTTTTCACAGCCGACGATTCACGACGGAGACAGACACAGCTTTGGACGATCTGCAACACACTTCTCACGCTACTGCTACAGAAGAACGACAACCGATGAACACCACCGACGCTACGCCAGAGATGGCACATACTGCCTGGGCATGATACAAGTACGAACTCGCGGACAACACGGTGTACGCGGGTGCTGGTTCTGCGTTGAAGGCCTGTGCGCTCGCAACTTTTCTCACTATGGCCGATGCGGTGAATCTTCTCCACGACCTAGGCATGGACGATCCCTGCCCGGCACCCCCACCCTCGCCAGAGGTACCGGATCCCCACGACGGCGAAGCACTGTGGCAAGCATTCGCCCACCATATCACCCAGAATCGAGCATGGGCGGGAAGATTGGAGAGGCTCTGGGAGTAACACATGACATGGATGAGGTCGTATGCGGACCATGTACGCAGTTCTGCTGCCAACCTGGCGTGAGTTAGGACAGCCCTCTCTACGTGCGAATCTGCCCGCATCGACAGCCAACAATGTGTCCAACAACAAGAAACACAAGTGACAACTATCCAAACGAGGCTTTGGGAGGTGTGACGCCAGCAAGATGCGTGGAACGAGGCCGCTGACAGAGGGGATGACCCACCCGCAGTTGAAGGACAACGTCTCATTGACCAACGCGCAGAAGTGGGGTGAACCCTTAGGGCGACACGTGCAGAGATGGTTCGTTTCACTTCAGGTTTGCAGCAGCTCGAGGCGCAGCTTTCCAATCTACGGCAGCTACGAACTGAGTGCGAGGAGGAGTGGGCAGCCATCCGTGCAAGATTGCAGGACATGACGCAGCAACGGGCAAGAATTTTGGCCCTCCAAGAGAACGTCTCCCAGCAATACCGTACCATCTGCATGCTGGTTGACCAGGCCAAGCAGCTCATCGATGAGCGTGAACAGTGCCTCCAACAACAGTTACTCGGTGATGTGACTCGCGCATTCATCACCGATGCCGTGCACAGCCTGGAGAATGAGTGGAAGGAGCACCTTGAGGAATTGCGGCACCTCTATCCATTTGACTTTTCTACCGCCGACCGCCCGCCAGCCTTCTGCTGCGTCTTGCACTGGACCATGAACCCCGCCCATCCAGAATGCATCCAGCCCGGCCTTCTTCCATTCCTGACGACAAGCTTCAATCTGCACCATCATGACCTTCTACGCTTCCTTTTCCCCCTCGACCTCTCTCTCGGCCGCGGAGCACGCGCTTTCCCTGCTTCCTCGACTGGACGATGCAGCGTTGCCAGCGGAGTCCCCTACCTGTGAACCTACATCCTTTCGCTTGCCGTGGAGTCATGCTGCGGGCCTCCTACAGCCATGTGGAAGCAAATCAACACGATCATGCAGGCCTCGCACAAATTTTCTCGGCGCGGAAGGTTGTCCCTCGCGATGGAATGGCGCTAAGGGTGTTCATGCGCTGGCTTCACCGCCAGCGACTCGGTTCCCCCTCTTTGGCATCTAGTTCAAGAACCAGCAGGAGGGGAATCGCCCCGTCCCCGTGAGGAGCTCTCCTCAGCTGATCAGCCACCATCCACCGGCGCTCTGCCCTCAGCGACCGTCTCTCTTCCCTCGCAGTCTCTCCAGGAGGAGAACGGCGCAAGATCGGGGAACGCTCAGCCTGCACCGGCCAGGGGTGTAACGGACACATATCCAACAACGGCATCGCTTCTGGTGGATCCAGCACCGCCCTCGCTTTCTTTCCCTCCATTCCCCCTCCCCCTTGACCAAGGTGAGACTCTCATCGCGCTCCCAGTCTTCGGCCCTCTTCCCCGCCCTCCCTCTACTCCCTCTTCCCCTACCGCTCCTGTATCGTCGACGACCCAGGTAGCAGCGTTGCCGGTGAATCATACACCGTCCCGAGGCGGTGCGGGCACAGCACCAACCTCCTCTACTCCCCAGAAATCGCCCGCCGTGTCGGGAGCGGCACCACATCCGGTGGATGATCCACATGCCGTCTCCGAGCCGGCACCTGCGGGAGCCCACCCTGCTAGAGCCAGCATGCCAGCCGTTGATGCAGCACCTGTCATGCCCCCAGCCACCGCGCGGCGTCCTGCTATAACGACGTCCACGGGCACAGCGGACCCAGCCATCACGCGGAGTTCCTCCAGGCGTACACGGACTGACGCCCTCCTGCCTGGGGCGGGTGAGGAGCAGCAGCAGGCTAAGTCTACATGTGGAGCACCTCTGCCACCAGAATCCTTTGAGGAAATGCAACGTCGCCTCTCGGCCCAGGCACCGGGAAGCGACCTGGAGCACTGGCAACAAGAGCCAGCGATCAAAACGTACAAGTGGTCTGATTGGGCACGGGCCTAAATCCTATCTGGTGGTCGCACCATGGTGGAAGTTTATCCAGATGCCCACGTTCGCTCCGATGCCAAGGCCACACTCGACAAGTATGTGTGGCTACAGGGACGACGTTGGAGACGTGAGGACGACGCATACCCAGTGCGCTGGTGTACACTGGTGACATTGCGGGACAAGCTGATCATGCAAGAGCATGAACGCATGCACGCATGATCTACCACCATATACGAGACTCTCGTCCCTCAGGTCTACTGGGTGGGATTAAAGAAGCAGACTGGGAGGTCATTGCCACATGTGGAACATGTATCTGCCATCATCCTCGCCAGTGAATCCACCAGCCCCGCTTCGTGTGCGCCCGTATCGGCGCACCTATGGAAAAAGTTATCATCGACTTCAATGGCCCCCTCCGTAACACCCACCGCAAAAACGTACACTGGATCCTCGGCATCGATCACATGACCAAGTGGGTCATGGCTCGAGCTGTCCCCAAGGCCGACGCAGCGCATGCTACAGCGTCCCTGGAGGAGGAGGTCATCTACAGGGGAGGCGGGTGCAAGATTATCCAGTGTGACAATGGGTTGCACTTCGCCGGAACATTCATAGAGGTGGCGGCCTATTTCAACATCGAGATCGACAATGGGGAACCCTATCGGCCGCATGCACAAGGTCAGGTCGAACGTATGCACGGGGCCATCACCCAGACCATCCGGAAGTTATCGGATGACAATGCGCAATGGGATGAGCAGCTGGAGGACATCGTCTACAAAAACAACAGCACACCTCACTCCTCTACCAGCTTCTCACCCTACATGCTGCGTCACGGCCAACAACATTGGACCATGGCTACCTTGCCGCTCATGCCCGATGCGCCGGTACCGCCACGGGAGGAGGGTTCGACAGTGGCCGACAAAGTGGAATTCATGAAACAGCAGGGTGCTTGGCTTCAACGGTGCCTCCAAGAGGCTCGCACTCGGGGGTCTGTCACAGCACAGCGTGGGGTGGACCGTGTCAACGCCGGCCTCATGCTCGATGACTTCCAGGTCGGTGACGGTGTGCGGCCGAAACGTGAGGAGGTAGGTAAGGTGTGGCACAACGAAGCAACGCTCCTCGACCAATGTTACTAGGTATGGGCCGTCGATGGAGTATATGTGTGGCTCGAGGGCCGCCACACTTCCAACATTATGGTGCGCCGGGAGCGACTTGAGAAGCTCCCTGTCCGTTGGCAGACCCTCGCGGCTGGACGTCACCCGCCCCACATCGGCACCGACGACGACGTGGAGGAGGTGGCGGCTATGTTTGCGAGAATGCATCAGTCTCCAACTCGCCCACACCGTCCTCCCCCATCCATTACCACAACTGCAGCCGATGTGGTCGACACGCCTACACCTTCAGCCGGGGGGACCCGGCTTGTTTCGTCGGGTATTGGGACTACTCCCCCTGCACGGCAGGGCAAGGAGGTACACGAGCAGGGAGCTAGGGCCAGCGCAACACTACAACAACAGGAGAACCAGGAAAGGGCAGCAGAGGAAGGGGCAAAACATGCTGCGATGGAAATAGAGGGCATCAGCAGGAAGCGTCGCTGAACAGGGAAAGAAAAGCTCCCCACCCGGCGGACGAGGACCACTGAGGAGGCGCCATCAGGGATCGAAACACAAGTCGAGGTGCAATCACCTTCCCGCGGGGCCATCCCAGACGAGGTGTCTGAGGTCCCAAGACATCCAGTGCCGGACCCAAAGCAGGCACGCCCGAGTCTTAGTGCGACACCCGGTGCAACGACAGCCACGCGACAAAAGCGGGCGCAGCGGCCACATGCTGGAACCATCCCACGTCCGATGGATGATCAACCTACATCGATGGCAGTAGACGCTCAACATAGTCTGGATTTTCTGATGTCGACCGTGATGTCATCAGGAGTGTACCCTGGAAAACCCCAGCAGCAGTAGGAACGGCAGGTGCTGCCACCTACGGCAGCTGCACCCGGCGCGGCGCCCGAGCCGCCAGCGCCACCGGCAGTAGCAGCAGAGCAGAGGGCACAGGAGGAGCTGCCACTTGCGGCAGCTGCACCCGGCACGGCGCCCAAGCCCCCAGCGCCACCAGCAGCAGCAGTAGACCTGCAGGCACAGGAGGTGCTGCCACCTGCGGCAGCTGCACCCGGCGCGACGCCCGAGCCGCCAGCGCCACGAGCAGCAGTAGCAGGCCAGCGGGCACAGGAGGTGCTGCCACCTGCGGTAGCTGCACCCAGCGCGGCGCTCGAAGCGCCAACGCCAACAGTAACAGCAGCGGAGCAGCGGGCACAGGAGGTACTGCCAATTGCGGTAGCTGTACCAGGCTTGGCGGCCCGACCGCCAACGCCAACGGCAGCAGCAGCGGAGAAGCGGGCACAGGAGGTGCTGCCACCTGCGGCAGCTTCACCCAGCGCGGCGCTCGAAGCGCCAGCGTCAACAGCAGCGGCAGCAGAGCAGCAGGCACAGGAGGTGCTGCCATCTGCAGCAGCTGTACCCGACGCGGCGCCCGAGCCGCCAGCGCCACCAGTAGCAGCAGCAGACCAGCGGGTACAAGAGGTGCTGCCACCTACGGCAGCTGCACCCGGCGCGGCGCTCGAAGCGCCAACACCAACAGCAGCAGCAGTGGAGCAGCGGGCACAGGAGGTGCTGCTCCCATGCGGCAGCTGCACCAAGCGCGCCGGCCGAGCCGCCAACGCCAACAGCAGCAGCAGTGAAGCAGCGAGCACAGGAGGTGCTGCCACCTGTGGCAGCTACACCCAGCGCGGTGCTTGAAGCGCCAGCGTCAACAGCAGCAGCAGCGAAGCAGCAGGCACAGGAGGTGCTGCCACCTGCAGCAGCTGCACCCATCGCGGCGCCCGAGCCGCCAGCGCCATCAGTAGCAGCAGCAGAACAGCGGGCACATGAGGTGCTGCCACCTGCGGCAGCTGCACCCGGCGCGGCGCTGGAAGCGCCAACGCCAACAGAAGCAACAGCGGAGCAGCGGGCACAGGAGGTGCTGCCACTTGCGGCTGTTGCACCAGGCGCGGCGGCCGAGCTGCCAACGCCAACAGCAACAGCAGCGGAGTAGTGGGCACAGGAGGTGCTGCCACCTGCGGCAGCTGCATCCAGCGTGGCGCCCGAGCTGCCACCGCCACCAGCAGCAGCAACAGACCAGCGGGCACAGGAGGTTCTGCCACCTGCGGCAGCTGCGTCAGCCGCGGCGCTCCAAGCACCAGCGCCAACAGCAGCTGCAGCGGAGCAGCAAGCAAAGGAGGTGCTGCCACCTGCGGTAATTGCACCCAGCAAGGCGCCCAAGGCGCCAGCGCCAGCAGCAGCAGCGGCAGAGCGGCAGAATCGGGAGACGCCACTTGTAGCAGCTGCACTCGGCACGGCGCCTGAGTCGCCGGCTCTACTAGCAGCAACAGCCATAGGGGAGGAACGGCCAGAGGAGCAATGGAAGAAGAAACGAAGGGGGCCCCGGGGGACTCACACAGGGGAAAAGAAGCAACGGAGATAACGGGAGAAACAGGGAGAGGAAATGGTGCCTCTACCGGTGCACGAAGAGCAGTACAGTCTGCTCCACGCCCCTCCTCCAAGATGGGAGCCACTCCCCCCTGATGACAGGTCCCTATGGCCAACCAGTTCTCAGCTGGAGGCACCAGTGGGACCAGGACAGCAGACACTAGCACAGAGAGAGGAGGAGCGCCGACACAAAGAACTCAAATTAAGCATTGAGGTGGATGACCAGGATGAGGAGGAAGGAGAGAAGCATGTGGCTCCGCAACTCTGTGCAACCTGCAAACACCCGGTCGCCGAAAGGGGAGAGGCTGTGTGTGAAGGATGCAGGGCCAGTCTCCATTTGGCGTGCTATGACCTGGACCACGACATCATGCACGACATCAAGATGTGTGAGGCCTGCGCAGCGAGTCTGAAGGAGACCATGGGGATAGACAGTGAGGAGGAACTACAGAAGG
>SZWC01000196.1:57249-80025 GCA_023375785.1 Penium margaritaceum
TGACCTGGACCTCGACATCATGCACGACATCAAGATGTGTGAGGCCTGCGCAGCGAGTCTGAAGGAGACCATGGGGATAGACAGTGAGGAGGAACTACAGAAGGAGAGGGAGGAGGAGAAGGCCTGCTCGGGCATTGGAACCGCAGCCTGGAAATCCAGTGTGCCGCAAGACGAGAAGGAGCCATGCGGCAACTGTGAAGAGCCTATGAATGCCACCACTTTATTCCATTGCTTCGTGTGCAGACGTCCTGTGCATGCAGCCTGCCAGGGTCCAAAGATACGGAACCGCCGGAAATTGGTCGGGTGTAAAACGTGTGCACCTCTCATGCACCAAAAGGCGGACAAAGAGGACAGAAGGAAGAACATGCCCGCTCCCAAGCGGTGAATTGAGAGATGTCAAGTCTGCGGAGAGCCACACGACCGCATGGAAGGAAGCTGGTGATATGAGTGTAAAGTACCTCTCCACCCCAGGTGTGGGACACAGATTCTGGGGATGGGACAGCACTGCAAGGGCTGCATCCGCAGGTTAGTAAAAGAGGAGCAGGAGGTCAGCAAGGAGGGTGGACAGGCTGCTAGGCCAAGTGCGCCTGGAATAGAAAACACCGAGGACTGCGGAAAGTGCAAACGGCCGGTGAGGAAGCAAAAGAAGCGTTGCTTCAATTGCAGGGTGGCCCTCCACTATGTCTGCGGGGAGCAGGAGTTACTGCAAAAGAGAGCCGTGCATGTCTGTCCGGCCTACGCTCCGGAACTGAAAGGGAGAATGTGGAAGGAGAAAGGGGAACGGGGAAAGGAAGGTCGACGAGTGGCGAAAGTGGAATGGCGCCTGCGCTGCATGGAGTGTGACAATTACAGTGCCTGTGAATGGTGTGAGGGTTGCCACCAACCGCTCCATCGACCATGTGGGCAGATGTTGCCAGGAGTGGGACATCACTGCGACAAGTGTGTGGCAAGGCTGCGACTTCTAGAGGCCCGGGCACGAGACCAGAAGCGGCAGAGAGAAGAAGATCAGCATGGCGCGGGAGTTAGGGCAACACCATGCTCGTACGCAGAATCCCACCCAGTGGAGCAACTATACCGCAATGCGGTGGCATTGCCTGGGCACGAGGGAGTGGCAGCTCGGAAGGTGGTATTGGCCATAAGGGCGCTAGGGAACAGGGATATTCCTGAAGTCAGGAGGAAGGTGCCGACAATGGTAAATGAAGCGTTGGCAGTGACGCCCCAATGGTGCCTCTTGAGAGACCAGCCGCCACCGGCAGCACCACGACCACCAGTCCCACAGGGACCAAACTTGCAACCCCATCCTCTTCCACCCCCGACGGATGATCAGTCTACCCGGCGTCCAGACATATCAAGTGCACCAATGAGGATACAGCAGGGACGGGGAGCTGAGGACGGGGAAGAGGCCAGGACACTTGGGTGCCCTAGGACAACGGGGCGCCCCGGGGATCCGGCTGATCATGCACCAGAGCGTTGGTGGGACCACCCCATGACCTCGGGAGGGCAACAAAGGGAAAGAGGAGCAAAAGGAGACCCCCGCCAGTTTCCGCGGGCAAGGAAATCGACGTCAGGAGGGGTGCACGAGGCGTACCAAGGGGGACGAAGGGCGGCGGCAGAAGTAGACGTGGGGATAACACGAACCCCACGCAGTGCGGGTGCGGGATCACTGATGCAACAAGGAAGGAGCGACGGGCAGCAGGGGCCTGAGACTGAAGCAGGAGCGGGGCAAGGAAGAGCAAGCAGGGAGGCTAGAGCAGGGGCGAGGCGAGAACTAGGAAGATTGATCCGGGGCACGGCAGAGGGAAGAAGAGAGATCAGGGGCACAGGTGCGGATGAGGAGCAAGGAGAGCAGATGACATCGCGTGCAGGTAGTTGCCCATGGTGCGAGAGGAGGGTACATCTGCCTGCCAGGCAGTGCAGGCGTTGCATGGTGGACGGAGAAGGGGTGTGGTTGTGCGTACCCTGCCATCAAATCAAGCAGGGAGTGTCCACGGAGGTGAGCGTCATGCTTAGGCAGGAGCACGACGCCGTGACAGGCATCATGTGTTGTGGCTACAGAAGACCAATGGAGGCTCCTCATGGGAAATGCAACTATTGCAAGCGGACAGCACACGCCACGTGCATCAAGACCAACAAAGAGGGACGGGATGACTGCAGCGGTTGCTGGATACGACCACGCACAGGCACGGCGAAAGGAGATTGCCCCAGCTGCCTCAGGAAGCTGAGAGGAGTAACTCCATGGTGCGAGAAGTTTGCATGCTTCTCGTACAGTGAATGTGTAAAAAGGGTGGGGGAAAGAAAGCTACACCATGAAGGACGCATCTCGTTATACCAATGCCTTTGGTGTACAAGATCACAAAGTGAGCCATGTGCTACGTGCAGGGGCCCAGTGCGGATCCCCAGGAGGCACTGCATCAGCTGCCACCAGCGAGTGCACCTCCTATGAGCTCGTCGGCACAGCAACGCACAAACAGGGCTCCATGGACCGCTCTGCATGCCCTGTGAGGAGAGCGACGATGCAAGAAGGAGGGTGCAGGCGGAGCAGAAGGAGGTGGCGCGGCGTCTGCAGGAGCAGCGAGAAAGACGGACCGGGGAGGGCGAACGCAGGGTAACCCCACGACGAAGCCCCTAGGCGCGAAACGAGGAGATACGGCAAGAGGGGTTCCACCGGGAATTGGAGGGAATGCAGAGGACAAGGTGGGCGGAGGAGGAGTACTCTTCACCGGAAAAAGGGGAGGGGGAGACTGCACTGGAAAGGGGACGGGAACATTAGTCACACTATGGATGATCCAGTGGAAGGAAAGGATGGGATGAACGAAACGAGGAGGGAAGGACGGATGGACGGGACGTCCAGTTTGCTTTGCGGAGGTAGGGTATAACAGTGTTAATGATGTTTCCTTCATCCACCGGAGGATGAGAGAGGAGGAGCTGGGGTCCGGGTTCAAGGAGGAGAAGGGGGAGGGAAAGGTCGACGAATCATCTGACGACCGCTCGAGCGAGGAAAGAAAATCGCGGGGAAGGGCAGTTCGATTCCAGGAAGCAACGAGACGCGAGGAAGGATATTGCGGCAGATGACGTGAACCAACCAGACCTGCCGAGAGGAAAGGAAGGCGGCCCGAGGCTGGCTTGATGGGAGCGGAGTCGCGTCCGAACCTCAAAGAGAGGAGCGGTGCTCGAGGCGCCTTATCCAAAGGTGTTTTGATGTGCAAGCCGCGGGAAGGGGCTGAGCAGCGGGAATGGACCTCGGGAAGGCGGTGCAAGAGGGAGATAAGAGGGGGAGAGGCGACAAGGGCACGACTGCTGTTGGGAGGGAGCTGCTGATGCCATCCCGCTGGAACCAACGATCAAGGACTGACTTCTGACATTATTGCTTCTGACTCGCGTGACGGCGTTCACCACTCGTGAGACCACGGTTGCCGACCCCTCGCCAGACCCGTGCGTGGGAGGTGAGCCCTTCAGGTGCCGGCCGAGCCGAGAGATTGCTGCCCCTTGGCCAAATCAGACCGTCAAGCGGGACTTGCATCCCGTCTCGCGACAAGCTAGAGTAGAGAAGCTATATCAGGTCATAAGTGTAGGTGTGTGTGTGTGTGTACGTGTGTGTGTGTGCGTGTGTGCCACCCTCGGATGGGAAGGCCGCTCCCTGAGGAGTATGTCACGGAGCCATCATGGCCTGGTCCTGAGTTCCTCCAGGAGAACCAGCCACCAAGCTCCAGGCGCGGTTCCCGAGACTCTCTAGTGACCTTCCACACCATCTGCAGCTGCTGCAACGTTCCCCATCGGCTTGGCACACGGACGGTCCTGGGAGTGATGCAATGGTCGCACCATCCCATAGGCGGAGCCGTGGAGCAGTTCTGGCAGCCCTGGTTGCAAAGGCTTCCCCGTGACGACGAGCCCCGCTGCGTGGAGAGCTGGCAGGAGGTCGCGCGTGACGTCGGACGGCGCGCTGCGGAGGCAGCCGAGGAGCAGGCCGCGGCGTACCGAGCATATCGGCGCTACCAACAAGAGCTCGCCCAGCTGCGAGAGGAGGACTCGACTCGTGTTCTTTCCCATGCAGGTCGACGAGCTGGTGTGCCATTAGAGTTACGTCAAGCCGCTCCGCGGGCGAACAACGAAGGCGCCACGCATCACACGGTGCTCGTGCGAGGACCACCGCCGGTGGATGATCCAGCGACTCAGGAAGCTTATGGTTTACGTGTCTTGCTTGGTGATGTCTAGGATGCTGGATGAGTAGCTAGGAGGGAAATGCTGACTGTGTATGTCCTTTCTTAGTGCAATGTAATTGCTTTGATTGTTCAAGTCATTTCCATCATGAGCTGTTAGGAGGAATTCCCTCACTAAGTGCCATGATATCCGGTGCATGATCGACCGTCGACAACGGATTGGAGTGAGTGAATTAACGAAATAAACGTGCATTGACCGTCCTGGAAATAGTTGAGACCCTCGTCGGAGAAAGACTGGTTGATCACGGGAAAGAGTGTGTGTTTGTGACATATCTCCGGTGCTAATCCGGTGAATGATCCATCAAACATTTGGGAAAGCCATCCGGTTGAGGAAGTAGGAAGAGACAATATAGTCTAAGGAAGAATTGGAAAATAGGGAATACGGAGTCACGGGGATAGCAGAGGACGAGTAAATGCCTATCGGAGCTAATCCTCGCATGCTGTCAGATCCAATTCCGGCCGAAGGCGGGAAAGGGTATAACACCCTAGTCGCGCCCTAGTTGCGTCCTAGTTGTGCACTGGTTGTACCCTAGTCGTGCCCTAGTTGCGCCCTAGTTCCGCCCTAGTGCTGCCCTAGTTACATCCCAGTTGCACCCTAGTTGCGTCCTAGTTGTGCACTGGTTGTACCCTAGTCGTGCCCTAGTTGCGCCCTAGTTCCGCCCTAGTGCTGCCCTAGTTACATCCCAGTTGCACCCTAGTTGCGCCCTACTTGTCCTCTAGTTGTGCCCTAGTTGTGCCCGGGCGCCCTAGTTGCGCCCTAGTTGCACCCTACTTGCACCCTAGTTGCACCCTAGTTACGCATTAGTTGTGCCCTAGTTGCGTCCTAGTTGCACCCTAGCTGCGCCCTAGTTGCGCCCTAGTTGTGCCCGGGCGCCCTAGTTGCGCCCTAGTTGCACCCTACTTGCACCCTAGTTGCACCCTAGTTACGCATTAGTTGTGCCCTAGTTGCGTCCTAGTTGCACCCTAGCTGCGCCCTAGTTGCGCACTACTTGCACCCTACTAGCGCCTACTTGCGCCCTAGTTGCACCTCAGTTGGGCACTAACTATGCCCTAGTAGTCCCCTAGTTGCGCCCTTAGTTGCCTATTACTTACGCCATAGTTGCGCATTAGTTGCGCCCTAGTTGTGCCCAACTTGCAGACTAGATGCACCCTAGTTGCGCCCTAGTTGCGCCCGAGTTGTGCCCTAGTTGCACCCTAGTTGCACCCTAGTTGCGCCCTAGTTGGGCCCTCGTTACGCCCTCGTTGCACCCTACTTGCACCCTAGATGCGCCCTAGTTGCGCCCTAGTTGCGTCCTAGTTGCCCCCAGTTGTGCCCTACTTGCGCCCTGGTTGCGCCCTAGTTGCGCCCTAGTTGCGCCCTAGTTGCGCCCTAGTTGCACCCTAGTTGCGCCCTAGTTGCGTCCTAGTTGCGCCCTAGTTGCGTCCTAGTTGCACCCTAGTTGCGCCGTAGTTGCGCCCTAGTTGCGCCCTCGTTACGCCCTCGTTGCACCCTACTTGCACCCTAGTTGCGCCCTACTTGTCCTCTAGTTGCGCCCTAGTTGTGCCCTACTTGTGCCCTTTTGGCGCCTACTTGCGCCCTAGTTGCACCTCAGTTGGGCACTAACTATGCACTAGTAATCCCCTAGTTGCGCCCTTAGATGCCTATTACTTACGCTATAGTTGCGCATTAGTTGCGCCCTAGTTGTGCCCTAGTTGCGCCCTACCTGCGCCCTACTTGCGTCCTAGTCGCGCCCTAGTTGCGTCCTAGTTGCCCCCAGTTGTGCCCTACTTGCGCCCTGGTTGCGCCCTAGTTGCGCCCTAGTTGCGCCCTAGTTGCGCCCTAGTTGCACCCTAGTTGCGCCCTAGATGCGCCCTAGCTGCGCCATAGTTGCGCCCTAGTTGCGCCATAGTTACGCCCTAGTTGCTCCCTAGTTGCGCCCTAGTTGCACCCTAGTTGCACCCTAGCTGCGCCCAAGTCGCGCCCTGGTTGCGCCCTAGTTGCACCCTACTTGTGCCCTATTTACGTCCTAGTTGCGCCCTAGTTGCGCCCTAGCTGCCCCCAGTTGCGCCCTAATTGCGCCCTAGTTGCGTCCTAGTTGCACCCCACTTGATTCCTAGTTGCGCAAAAGACGCGCCCTAATCGCGTTCTATTTGCACCCTAGTTGCGCCCTAGTTGCGCACTAGTTGCACCCTAGTTGCGCCGTAGTTGCGCCCTAGTTGCGCCCTAGTTGTGCCCTAGTTGCGTCCTAGTTGCGCCCTAGTTGCGCCCTAGTTGCACCCTATGTACGCACTAGTTGCACCCTAGTTGCGTCCTAGTTGCGCCCTAGTTGCGCCCTAGTTGTGCCCTAGTTGCGTCCTAGTTGCGCCCTAGTTGCGCCCTAGTTGCACCCTATGTACGCACTAGTTGCACCCTAGTTGCGTCCTAGTTGCGCCCTAGTTGCGCCCTAGTTGTGCCCTACTTGTGCCCTTTTGGCGCCTACTTGCGCCCTAGTTGCGCCTCATTTGGGCACTAGCTACGCCCTAGTTGTCCCCTAGTTGCGCCCTAGTTGCGCCCTAGTTGTGCCCTACTTGTGCCCTTTTGGCGCCTACTTGCGCCCTAGTTGCGCCTCATTTGGGCACTAGCTACGCCCTAGTTGTCCCCTCGTTGCGGCCTAGTTGCGTCATACTTGCGCCCTAGTTGCGGCTTAGTTGCGTCCTAGTTGCGTACAACTTGCACACTAGTTGCACCCCAGTTGCGCCCTAGTTGCGCCCTAGTTGGGCCCTAGTTGCACCCTAGTTACGCCCTAGTTGCGCCCTAGTTGCGCCCTCGTTGCGCCCTCGTTGCGCCCTAGTTGCGCCCTAGTTGCGCCCTAGTTTCACCCTAGTTGCGCCCTAGTTGCGCCCTGGTTGCGCCCTAGTTGCGCCCTAGTTGCGCCCTTTGCCCCCTAGTTGCGCCCGTTGCGCCCAAGTTGCGCCCTAGTTGCGCCCTAGTTGCGCCCTAGTTGCGCCCTAGTTGCGCCCTAGTTGTGCCCTAATTGCGCACTAGTTGCGCCTTAGTTGTGCCCTAGTTGCGCCCTACCTGCGCCCTACTTGCGTCATAGTCGCGCCCTAGTTGCGCCCTACTTGCGCCCTAGATGCGTCGTAGTTGCGCCCTTGTTGTGCCCTTCTTGCGCCCTTATTGCACCCTACTTCCGCCATATTGGCGCCCTACTTGCGCCTCAGTTGGGCACTAGCTACGCCCTAGTTGTACCCTAGTTGCACCCGAGTTGTGTCCTACTTGTGCCCTACTTGCGCCCTAGTTGCGCCTTTGATGCGCCCTAGTTGTGCCTAAGTTGCGCCCTAGTTGCGTCCTAGTTACGCCCTACTTGCGCCTCAGTTGGGCACTAGCTACGCCCTAGTTGTACCCTAGTTGCACCCGAGTTGTGTCCTACTTGTGCCCTACTTGCGCCCTAGTTGCGCCTTTGATGCGCCCTAGTTGTGCCTAAGTTGCGCCCTAGTTGCGTCCTAGTTACACCCTAGTTGCGCCCTAGTTGCGCCCTAGGTGCGCCCTAGTTGTGCCCTAGTTGCGCCCTAGTTGTCCCCTTGTTGCGCCCTTGTTGCGCCCTCGTTGCACCCTCGTTGCGCCCTAGTTGCGTCCTAGTTGCGTCCTAGTTGTGCCCCACTTGCGCCGTAGTTGTGCCCTACTTATGCCCTACTTGCGCCCTACTTGCGCTCTAGTTGGTCCCTAATTAAACCCTACTTGCGTCCTAGGTGCGCCCTAATTGCGCCCTAGTTGCGCCCTAGTTGCTCCCTAGTTGCGCCCTAGTTACGCCCTAGTTGCGCCCTAGTTACGCCCTACTTGCGCCCTAGTTATGACCTAGTTGCGCCCTAGTTACGCCCTAGTTGCGCCCTAGTCGCGCCCTAGTTGCGCCCTAGTTACGCCCTAGTTGCACCATACTTGCGCCGTTATTGCACCCTACTTGCCCCCTACTAGCACCCTACTTCCACCCTAGTTGTGCCTTAGTTGGGCACTAGCTACGTCCTAGTTGTGCCCTAGTTGCGCCCTAGTTGCGTCGTACTTGCGCCCTACTTGCACGCTAGTTACGCCTTAGTTGCGCTGAATTTGCGCACTAGTTGCACCCGAGTTACTGTCAGCATAATATCCACTTCAGTGGATATTATGCTCTCAGTGGCACATGCCAAATTTGTGAAGGCATTGCGCACAATAGCCGTGCCAAGCCACGGGTTTTTTACCTTGTTTATACCTGCAAGGTCATGCCTAGTACATCTGAACTGTGATTGGGCACTCTGACTGTGGATGACTCCTTTTACGATTCGTAGAAGTTAAAGTCAATTGGTAAACTTTGTCGTCATTGTCAGTGGCACATGCCAACCTGTTCAAGACATTGCGCACAATAGCTGTGTCAAGACACCGGTTTTGTACCCTGTTTATACCTGCAAGGTCATGCATATTAGATGTGCACTGTGATTGGGTACTTTGACCGTGGCTGACTATTGTTATGATTCCTAGAGTTTAAAGTCACTTGGTAAACTTTGTGGTCAAGGTCAGTGGCACATGCTAACTTTGTCAAGGCACTCCGCACTGTAGCCACACCGAGCCACCAGTATTCTACCTTTTTTGTACCTGCAATTTCATGCCTAGTACATCTGAACTATGATTGGACACTCTGACAGTGGCTGACTCGTGTTATGATCAGTAGAAGTAAAAGTCACTTGGATACATTTGTGGTCATGGTGGCTCGATGTGGCTATTGTGCGCAATGCCTTGACGAAGTTGGCATGTGCCACTGACCATGACCACAAAGTTTACCAAGTGACTCTAACTTCTACAAATCATAACACGAGTCAGCCACGGTCAGAGTGACCAATCATTGTGCAAATCTGATATGCATGATATTGCATGTATAAACAAGTTAAAAAACCGGTGGCTTGGCACGGCTATTGTGCGCAATGCCTTGACAAAGTTGGCATATGCCACTGACCATGACCACAAAGTTTACCAAGTACCTTAAACGGCTATGAATCATAACACGAGTCAGCCACGGTCAGAGTGTCCAATCATAGTACAGATACTACGCATGACCTTGCAGGTATGAACAAGGTAGAGTACTGGTGGCTCGGTGTGGCTATTGTGCGCAATGCCTTGACAAAGTTGGCATGTGCCACTGACCATGACCACAAATGTATCCAAGTGACTTTTACTTATATTGATCATAACACGAGTCAGCCACGGTCAGAGTGTCCAATAACAGTGCAGATGTACTAGGCATGAAATTGCAGGTGCAAAAAAAGGTAGAATACTGGTGGCTCGGTGTGGCTACTGTGCGCAATGCCTTGACAAAGTTGGCATGTGCCACTGACCATGACGACAAAGTTTACCAAGTAACTTTAACCTCCACGAATCATAACACGAGTCAGCCACGGTCAGAGTACCCAATCACAATGCACATCTAATATGCATGACCTTGCAGATATAAACAGGGTGAAAAACCGGTGTCTTGGCACGGCTATTGTAGGCGATGCCTTGACAAGGTTGGCATGTGCCACTGACCATGACAACAAAGTTTACCAAGTGACTTTAACTTCTACGAATCGTAACAGGAGTCATCCACAATCAGAGTGCCCAGTCACAGTTCAGATGTACTAGGCGTGACCTTGCAGGTATTAACAAGGTAAAAAACCCGTGGCTTGGTACGACTATTGTGCGCAATTCCTTGACAAAGTTGGCATGTGCCATTGACCATGACCACATTGTTTACCAAGTACCTTAAACGGCTATGAATTATAACACAAGTCAGACACGGTCAGAGTGTCCAATCACAGTGCAGATATACTGGGCATGACCTTACAGGTATGAACAAGGTAGATTTCTGGTGGCTCGCTGTGGCTATTGTGCGCAATGCCTTGACAAAGTTGGCATGTGCCACTGACCATGACCACAAATGTATCCAAGCGACTTTTAATTCTATTGATCATAGCACGAGTCAGCCGCGGTTAGAGTGTCTAATCACAGTACAGATGTACTAGGCATGACATTGCAGGTGCAAAGAAGGTAGAATACTGGTGGCTCGACGTGGCTATTGTGCGCAATGCCTTGACGAAGTTGGCATGTGCCATTGACCATGACCACAAAGTTAACCAAGTGACTTCAACTTCTACGAATTGTAACACGAGTCAGCCACGGCCAGAGTGCCCAATCATTGTGCACATCTAATATGCATGACCTTGCAGGTATAAACAAGCTAAAAAACCGGTGGCTTGGTACGGCTGTTGTGCGCAATGCCTTGATAAAGTTGGCATGTGCCACTGACCATGACCACAAAGTTTACCACGTACCTTGAATGGCTATGAATCACATTACGAGTCAGCCACGGTCAGAGTGGGGGGGAGATGGACCAAGCGATGTCGACGGATCTGTCTCCCTCCCCCCCCCCCCCAATACGGGAAAGTGTATGAGGTGAGTGTCTGAGGCGGTGTATGTTGGGTGTACAAAAAACATACACTAATGAACTCTTGTGAGAGAGTTTCCCGAAAGTTACGAGACATACACTAGTGTACGTCTCGCAACTTCCACAACATACACTCCCTCGTACACTCACCATATTCAATTCGAGAGGGAGGGGGGGGGGCTCATCCGATTGAGAACCTATCGGAAACACAAATGTGCCAGTATATGCAAAATGGACAGGGTTGCAGATGAAGTTGTTATGTAAATAGATGTACACGGAGTAGGCGTGTTTACAAATTTGTAGCAGACCTAAAATGGTATTATATGTCAAAAACTTTTTGAATCCTCGTAACGTTCTAGGAAACTATCTTCTGACGTAGGTACATATATACCCATCTAACGGTGTACAAAAGAACCCAAGTTAACCATACCTCCACAGAGCCACCAGTATTCTACCTTGTTTATACCTATAAGGTCATGCCTCGTATATCTGCACTGTGATTGGACACTTAGACTGTGGCTGACTCGTGTTCTGATTCATAGCCGTTTAAGGTAATTGGTAGACTTTGTGGTCATGGTCAGTGGCACATGCCAACTTTGTCTAGGCATTGCGTGTTGGAAATAAGTAAGAACCAGCCTCACCTCTCGTATCCGTCGGAGAAATCCGAGTTTCAGAAAGTAAAGGTTCAAGACTCCGTCTGAACCAACTTGACCGAACGGCTCTTTGATCATCCGACCGTTCTACCAACGGGACAAGTGACCCCCTAATAAAGTGACATCTGTCACCCACGTCCGGCTAGTGGAAACGAAGCCGTTGTACATGCCTTTGTCCTGTTCTGCCGATATATACCGGGGATGTTCATTCCCTCGAGTTAACCCGGACAGTTCTGCTCATCCTCTTCCCCCTTGGTTCCGCGGCTTCGCCGCCGTGTCTTCGCTCTGCTTGCTCCTCGTATTTCCCGTCTTTTCCAGCCCCTCTCAACTCTTCACTCCGTCACTCTTGCTCCTTCGCTCAGCTCTCTTACTCCGCCAACCATCACTCATCTCGCCAGCACTCTCTCTTACATCAACCTGTCTACCTCGGCTACCTCGCGTCTCAGCCTCTATCAGCTTCCAGGACTAACTCCTTGGACCGTTCTCGCCCACGTCACTCTGCTGAAGTACGCTTGCATGTCGTGACGCTTCTGCCTACTTCTGCTACTGCTGTTCTCGTGTCTGCATTCTTCTAACACGGTATCAGAGCTTCAGGCAACAACACCTGGTGCCCTGTGACTGCGTCATCACTCTGCTGTCATCCTCTCTCCATCGCTTCCACCTGCAATCGTCCGCTGCCGTTACCGCCGCCTTGTGCCCCCCCGCTTCATCCGCAGCTGACATCAGCAGCTCTGCCTGACAAGTTTCTTGTGCTGAAGAAATGCCTCGTCGTCATAAGAAAGCCCTACGCCCATTTCCGCGCCCGTGGCTAACAACCGGTGACCTGTCGCCCACATCAGCCGCAAGCAACTCTCGAGCCGCCGACTGCCATCAACTACCAAGAAGCTTCCTACCATCTGCCATCCGCTGCCCCTCATCACATCTGTCTCTGGAAGTATCTCCTCCTCTCACATCCTGCCTCATCAGCTTCATCTGCTCCTTCCTCGCTGTCATCCTGCGTCCGTCTGCGTCCATCATCTCGAGCCGCCTTCTCGCATCGCCTCCTTGCCTCGTCAGCAGCTACAGCCAAGACTACCGCTGTCAGGATATCGGACACCACCAGTCTTCCTGCTCCTATTTCCGAGCCAACTGGGGAACAAGCCGTCACTCTCCTGACTTCAGCGGTCTAGTGCCCCTACCTGCTGCCTGACTCCCTCTACCGCAACCAACCTCTTCCAGCTGACAGGATATCGGACACCACCAGTCTTCCCGCTCCCACTTCTGCGCCACCTGGGGAACAAGCCGTCACTCTCCTGAATGCAAGAAGAAGTGGTTCTGTCGCTCCACCTCCCCTGCCGCGTCGCGTCTCATCACGGCTCCCTCCGCTCACATCGCTCCCTATCTCTCTTCTCCTTCATCATCATCAGCCTTTGGTCTTCATCTTCATCTGCCTCCATCATCCCTCCTCCTCCTTGCTTTAGTCTCCTCAGCTCCATCAGCCACCCGCTCCTGCCTCACCTCTGTCTCTCCTTCATCAGCATCCTCCGCGCCACCTTCGCATTCATCATCTTCATCAGCATCATCTCTTTGCGCACGTGGTTCCGCCCCTGCGCCCACTCATCAATCAATTGTTTCCTTCGCTTCCGCATTGCTTTGAGCTCGGCAGAAGGATCCGCCCGGTCGCATCGCCTTTTTTGCGACGACCTGCGCCCACACCGAAACATCCTTCAGCGCACGCGGTTCGCCCTTGCGCCCAGTCAGCCATCATCCCCAGCCTCCGTTTGCATCATCATCAGCAGTCATCAGCATCTGTGATTGGCACAAGGAACTGCACGAGCTAGCTGCCCGTTTCCGCAGCAGCGTGCACCCACGCCAGTAGCAGAATTCTCGCAGCGCATCGGAACCTGCCTTCCCCTTGCCACATCATACTCCCCTATTTCAATCGCGCACATGGTCTTGCCCCTGTGCCCACTCCATCATCCATCATCCACTTTGTGGTCATGGTCAGTGGCACATTCCAACTTTGACAAAGCATTGCGCACAATGGCCACACCGAGCCACCAGGATTCTACCTCGTGTATACCTGCAAGATCATGCCTAGTACATGTGCACTATGATTGGACACTCTGACTGTGGCTATCTCGTGTTATGATCAATAGAAGTAAAATTCACTTGGATACATTTGTGGTTATGGTTAGTTGCAGATGCCAACTTTGGCAAGGCATTGCACACAACAGCCACACCGAGCCACCATTATTCTACCTTGTTTGCACATGCAAAATCATGCCTAGTACATCTGCACTATGATTGGACACTCTGACCGTGGCTGACTCGTGTTATGATCAATAGAAGTATCAGTCACTTGGATACATTTGTGGTCATGGTCAGTGGCACATGCCAACTTTGTCAAGGCATTACGCACAACAGCCACACCGCGCCACCAGTAATCTACCTTGTTTATACCTGTTAGATCATGCCTAGTCCATCTGCACTGTGATTGGACACTCGGACCGTGGCTGACTCGTGTTATGATCAATAGAAGTAAAAGTCACTTGGATACATTTTTTGTCATGGTCAGTGGCACATGCCAACTTTGTCAAGGCATTGCACACAATAGCGACACCGAGACACCCGTATTCTACCTTGTTTGTACCTGCAAAATCATGCCTAGTACATCTGCGCTGTGATTGGACACTCTGACCGTGGTTGACTTGTGCTATGATCAATAGAAGTAAAAGTCACTTGGATTCATTTGTGGTCATGATTAGTGGCACATGCCAACTTTGTCAAGGCATTACGCACAATATCCACACCGAGCCACAAGTATTCTACCTTTTTTATACCTGCAAGGTCATGCCCAGTATATCTGCACTGTGATTGGACACTCTAACCGTGGCTGACTCGTGTTATGATTCATAGCCGTTTAAGGTTCTTGGTAAACTTTGTGGTCATGGTCAGTGGCACATGCCAACATTGTCAGGGCATTGCGCTCAATAGCCGTTCCAAGCAACCGGTTCTTAACCTTGTTTATACCTGCAAGGTCATGTATATTATATTTAAACTGCGATTGGACACTCTGACCGTGGCTGACTTGTGTAATGATCAATAGAAGTAAAAATCACTTGGATGCATTTGTGGTCATGGTCAGTGGCACATGCCAACTTTGTCAAGGCATTACGCACAATAGCCACACCGAGCCACAAGTATTCTACCTTTTTTATACCTGCAAGGTCATGCCCAGTATATCTGCACTATGATTGGACACTCTAACCATGGCTGACTCGTGTTATGATTCATAGCTGTTTAAGGTACTTGGTAAACTTTTTGGTCATGGTCAGTGGCACATGCCAACATTGTCAAGGCATTGCGCTCAATAGCCGTTCCAAGCCACCGGTTCTTAACCTTGTTTATACCTGCAAGGTCATGTATATTATATTTAAACTGCGATTGGACACTCTGACCGTGGCTGACTCGTGTAATGATCAATATAAGTAAAAATCACTTGGATGCATTTGTGGTCATGGTCAGTGGCACATGCCAACTTTGTCAAGGCATTGCGCACAATAGCCACACCGAGCCACCAGTATTCTACCTTGTTTATACCTGCAAGGTCATGCCCAGTAAATGTGCACTGTGATTGGATACTCTGACCGTGGCTGACTCGTGTTATGATTCATAGCCGTTTAAGGTACTTGGTAAACTTTGTGGTCATGGTCAGTGGCACATGCCAACTTTGTCAAGGCATTGCGCACAATAGCCGTTCCAAGCCACCGGTTCTAAAACGTTTTTACATTTGCAAGGTCATGCCTAGTACATTTGAACTGTGATTCGACACTCTGACCATGGCTGACGCGTGTTACGATTCATAAAAGTTAAAGTCACTTGGTAAACTTTGTGGTCATGGTAAGTGGGACATGCCAACATTGTAAAGGCATTGCGCACAATAGCCACACCGAGCCACCAGTATTCTACCTTGTTTATACCTGCAAGGTCATGTCCAGTATATCTACACAGTGATTGGATACTCTGACCGTGGCTGACTCGTGTTACGATTCATAGCCGTTTAAGGTACTTGGTAAACTTTGTGGTCATGGTCACTAACACATGCCAACTTTCTCAAGGCATTGTGCACAGTAGCCGTGCCAAGCCACCTGTTTTTTACCTTGTTTATACCTGCAAGTTCATGCATTTTAGATGTGCACTGTGATTGACACTCTGACCATGGCTGACTTGTGTTACGAAACAAGAGAAGTAAAAGTCACTTGGATACATTTGTAGTCATGGTTAGTGGCTCATCCCAACTTTGTCAAGGCATTGCACACAATAGCCATACCGAGTCACCAGTATTCTACCTTGTTTATACCTGTAAGATCATGCCCAATATATCTGCACTGTGGTTGGACACTGTGACTGTGGCTGACTCATGTTATGATTCATAGCCATTGAAGGTACTTGGTAAACTATGTGGTCATGGTCAGTGGCACATGCCAACTTTGCCAAGGCATTGCGCACAATAGTCATGGCACGCCACCGGTTTTTACCTTGTTTATACCTGCAAGGTCATGCATATTAGATGTGATTGGGCACTCTGACCATGGCTGACTCGTGTTACGATTCGTAGAAGTTAAAGTCACTTGGTAAACTTTGTGGTCATGGTCAGTGGCACATGCCACCTTTGTCAAGACATTGCGCACAATAGCCACACCGACCCACCAGTATTCTACCTTGTTTGCACCTGCAAGATCATGCCTAGTACATGTGCACTGTGATTGGACACTCTGACTGTGGCTGACTCGTGTTGTGATCAATAGAAGTAAAAGTCACTTGGATACATTTGTGGTCATGGTCAGTGGCACATGCCATCTTTGTCAAGGCATTACGCAGAATAGCCACACCGAGCCACCAGTATTCTACCTTGTTTGAACATGCAAAATCATGCCTAGTACATCTGCACTGTGATTGGACACTCTGACCGTGGCTGACTTGTGTTCTGATCAATAGAAGTAAAAGTCACTTGGATACATTTGTGGTCATAGTCGGTGGCACATGCCAACTTTATCAAGGCATTGCGCACAATAGCCACACCGAGCTACCAGTATTCTGCCTTGTTTATACCTGTAAGGTCATGCCCAGTATATCTGCACTGTGACAAGACACTCTGACCGTGGCTGATTCGTGTTATGATTCATAGCCGTTTAAGGTACTTGGTAAACTTTGTGGTCATGGTCAATGGCACATGCCAACTTTGTCAAGGAATTGCGCACAATAGCCGTGCCAAGCCACCGGTTTTTAACCTTGTTTATGCGTGCAAGGCCATGCCTAGTACATCTCAACTGTGATTGGACACTCTGACCGTGGCTGACTCGTGTTACGATTCGTAGAAGTTAAAGTCACTTGGTAAACCTTGTGGTCATGGTCAGTGCCACATGCCATCTTTGTCAATGCATTGCGCACAATAGCCACATTGAGCCACCAGTATTCTACCTTGTTTGTACTTGCAAGGTCATGTCCAGTACATCTGCACTATGATTGGACACTCTGACCATGGTTGACTCGTGTTATAATCAATAGAAGTAAAAGTCACTTGGATACATTTGTAATCATGGTCAGTGGCACATGCCAACCTTGTCCAGGCATTGCGCACAATAGCCACGCAAAGCCACCAGTATTCTACCTTGTTAAAACCTGCATGTTCATGCCTAGTACATCTGAACTGTGATTGGGCACTCTGATTGTGGCTGACTTGTGTTACGATTCCCAGAAGTTAAAGTCACTTGGTAAACTTTGTGGTCATGGTCAGTGGCACATGCCAACTTTGTCAAGGCATTGCGCACAATAGCTGTGCCAAGCCACCAGTTTTTTACCTTGTTTATACCTGCAAGGTCATGTCTAGTACATCTCAACTGTGATTGGGCACTCTGACCGTGGCTGACTCGTGTCACGATTCGTAAAAGTTAAAGTCACTTGGTAAACTTTGTAGTCATGGTCAGTGGCACATGCCAACTTTGTCAAGGCATTGCGCACAATAGCCACACCAATCTACCAGTATTCTACCTTGTTTATACTTGGAAGATCATGCCTAGGATATCTGCACTGTGATTGGACACTCTGATCGTGGCTGACTCGTGTTATTATTCATAGCCGTTTAAGGTACTTGGTAAACTTTGTGGTCCTGGTCACTGGCACATGCCAACTTTGTCAAGGCGTTGTGCACAATAGCCGGGCCAAGCCACCAGATTTTTTACCTTGTTTATACTTGCAACGTCATGCATATCAGATGTACACTGTGATTGGACACTCTGACCGTGGCTGACTTGTGTTATGAACAATAGAAGTAAAAGTCACTTGGATACATTTGTCGTCATGGTCAGTGGCATATGCCAACTTTGTCTAGGCATTGCACAAAATAGCCACACCGAGCCATCATTCTTGTACCTTGATTGCACCTGCAAGATCATGCCTAGTACATCTGCACTGTGATTGGGNGGCTGACTATTGTTATGATTCGTAGAAGTTAACGTCACTTGGTAAACTTTGTGGTCATGGTCAATGGCACGTGCCAACTTTGTCAAGGCATTGCGTACAATAGCCATACCAAGCCACCAGTATTCTACCTTGTTTATACCTGCAAGGTCATGCCCAGTATATCTGCACTGTGATTGGAAACTCTGACCGTGGCTGACTCGTGTTATGATTCATGGCCGTTTAAGTTACTTGGTAAAGTTTGTGGTCATGTTCAGTGGCACATGCCAACTTTGTCAATGCATTGCGCACGATAGCCGTGCCAAGCCACCGGTATTTTACCTTGTTTATAACTGCAAGGTCAGTCCTAGTACATCTGAACTATGATTGGGTACTCTGACCGTGGCTGAATCGTGTTACGATTCGTAGAAGTTAAAGTCACACGGTAAATTTTGTGGTCATGGTCAGTGGCACATGCCAACTTTGTCAAGGCATTGCGCACAATAGCCACATCGAGCCACCTGTATCCTACCTTGCTTCTACCTGTAAGATCATGCCTAGTACATCTGCACTGTGATTGGACACGCTGACCGTGGCTGACGCGTGTTATGATTCATAGCCGTTTAGGGTACTTGGTGTTTATGGTGTTTTGTTCATCCACCACAGGACGGAGGGAGAGCTGAGCCTGGGTTCAAGTTTTGGGGGAGAGGTCGACGGATCATCCGACAACCACTCGATCGAGGAATGAAATTGCGAGATGGCTAGTTCGGTTCTAGGAAGCAACGAGGTGCGAAGGAATATATTGTGGCGGACACCGTGACCCGACCAGACCTGCCGAGAGGAAAGGAAGGCGGCTCGAGGCTGGCTTGATGGTAGCGGAACCACGTCCAAACCTCAAAAAGAGGAGTGGTACTCGAGGCGCCTTATCCAAAAGCGTTTTGATGTGCGAGCCGCAAAAGGGGCCAGCCAGTGAGATGGGGTCTTGGGAGAGCGGTGCAAGGAGAAGATAAGAAGAGGAGGACAAGAAGAGGAGCGGCTACTGATGAGAACCGGCTGCTGATGCGATGTTGTTGATGCTAAGTTGCAAAGATGCTGAAGCTCACTGGTGAACACTGACGCTGGACGCTTCTGCTCCCAACCCGCGAGACGGCCTTCCCCATTGGTGAGCGACATTGCTGAATCTTTGCCTAATCCGGGTGTCGGAGGCTGGCCCAGCAGCCGTCCGCCTGACTAAGAGATTGCTGCCCCTGAGTTGAACCTGATCGTCAAGCGGGACCTATGTCCCGTCTCGCGACAAGTTAGAGCAGAGAAGTTAGACTGGATCAGGAGCGTAGGAGAAGTGTGTGTGTGTGTGAGAGTGTATGAAGCCCTCCTCGGATGGGAAGGCCGCTTCCTGAAGAACACATCACCGGGCCATCATGGCCTGGTCCTGAGTTCCCACGGGAGCGCCAACCACCCAGCTCCAGGCGTGGTCCCCGAGACTCTTCGGTGACCTTCTACGCCATCTGCAGCTGCTACAATGTGCCCCATCGGCTCGGCGCATGGACGGTTCTGGGAGTGATGCAATGGTCGTATCATCCCGCTGGTGGAGCCGTGGAGCAGTTCTGGCAACCGTGGCTGCAGGGACTTCCCCGCAACGACGAGCCCCGCCGCGTGGAGAGCTGGCAGGAGGTCGCGTGTGACGTCGGGCAACGTGCTGCTGAGGCGGCTGAAGAGCGGGCCGAGGCGTACCGGGCATACCAATGCTACAAGCAAGAGCTCGCCCGCCTAGGAGAGGAGGACTCGGCACGTGCCCGTTCACGTGCAGGTCGACGTGCTGACGGACCACTGAAGTTGCGTCAGGCCGTTCTGCGGGCGAGTAACGAAGGCGGCGTGCACCGCACGGTACTTGTGCGAGGACCAGTGCCGGTCGATGATCCGACAACAAAGGAAGCCTACGGGTTGTGTGTTCTGCTTCGTGACGCGTATGGTATTGATTGTGTGGGTAGGAGAGAAGTGCTGATCGTGTGTACTCCTTTTGTTTGAATGGAACTACTTTGATTGTTCAAGTCATCTCGTTTGGGTTGTTAGGAGGAATTCTCTCAGCAATTGTCATGTTGTCCGGTGCATGATTGACCGTCGGTGATTGATTTGAGTGATCGAAGCTAACAGTTGGAATAACCACACTGATTGTCTTGACATTAGTCATAATCCTGGCCAGAGAAGTACAGGTCATTAGGAGGAGGGGGGTGTGTGTGTGATATATTCCCAGCACTAATTCGGTGAATGATCCGTCGAGTAACTAGGAAACGTTATCCGGTCGATGAAACGTGCATGGATCAAACGGGAGCGAAAGAGTGATACAGGACAGGATAAAGTTGGAAAGAGAAAGCAAGCGGAGTCGTGGGGATAGCACAGAAGGAACCATACCTAAGCAGCTGATCCTTGCATGCTATCAAACCCAATTTTGGCCGAAGGCAAAAAAGGGTATAACAGTGTAAATGGTGCACTGAGCTTGGACTCACTTGTTTTCTGTGACGAGTGTGACATGTACATGCAGATCAGTCTATAATCCGAAGCGAGGCCCTCCAAATAAGGAGCTGTCAAATCTTCGACCGGATGGTGGAAGGCACCGTAGGCGACCCGTAATTCCAATCGCAACGATTTCCCTGACCTCGGTGGTCCTCCCGTACCAGCCTACGAGGCGCGAGGACAGAGCAACCGTGCCGGTGAATCATTCTGCAGCGCCATTGGCGACGCGAGGACGAGTCCCGGCGCATCCTACGTCACCGAAAAGGAAGGACGAGGCAAGCAGCCACCGCGCCTCGTTACGAGAGAAGCACAGAAGATCCTCCAGGGCTGGACCCTATGTTTGAGTGGGACCCGGTGGGTGATCAGTCCCCGCTGTTGTACAACGAAGGAGACGAGTTGGACCCCGACGAAGAAGAAGAAGTCCACGTGCGATGGCTTGAGGAACTCCGTGAATGGAAGGCTATCCGACAAGCACGGTTGGCCAATCCCTCGCAGGAAAATCTAGAGCAAGACGACTCGCACCACCCAGACGGGCAGCGACTCCGTGCAGGTGGAAGACTATGTATCTGACGAGGAGTAGGAGCTCGAGGCGGATGATGGGCTCGTCTTGCTCCATGAAGTCACGACGCCAGATGGAAGGACCATTTACAAGGCGGTGGTCATGACACCAACGCAGGACGCACCACGGCGCCTCGAGTTCTCTACCCCAAGGGCGTCCTCACCTGCATCCTCTGTCACCCATGACAGAGATTGTGCAGACTTGGACGATGCCCAGGAGGACCAAGCAGAGGAAGATGATGTGTTGTTGGATTACCCTTCGGTCAGGCTTTACACGCCCTGCATCAACCTGTCACCTTCCTCCCTCGGGCATTCCCATCTTGCCAAACCGTTCGCCCTCCTCGTCCGGCCTCGGATAGCGGTGTATCTCCGTCACGAGCGCAGAGGAACCTGGAGGCAGTGGGACAACGGCCAAGGGAAACCCAATGGGAAGGCCACTCCATCATGACCTCACGTCGCCCAGACGCTTGGCAATAATCCCAATACCAGCAGCAGATGAGTAACGCATCCTCCATTATGGGAATGTCTCGCCGACGAGAAGTCCCAGCTCAAGGAGGAATCAATGCTTCATCCACCGCCAGACTCGCCCGACAAGTACGAACCTTAGGAGAGGCGAACGTCCCAACGAGGGCTCCGTCAACCAACTATACCGTACCACTTGTTCAGTCAAAGATGCAGTTATCTCATCATCAAGCAAACAAAGCTTCAGCCACGCCTATGGCAGGAAGACTCTCACAGAGACCCCGAGCGATGGGTGGTTCACCCGGACCTGGGCAAGGATCAGTGGCTCATGGAGGCAAGCAGTACACCGTACGAGTACAAGCGAGTTCAGCAAGACAGCACATGGGGAGTTCTGGACTGGGAGGAACCGATGCAGGGCGTGCTCGACCAAGGGGAGCAGTAATCGCTTCATCGGCTGGTACTAAGGCAGTTGGCCTGGCGCAAGCACATCGATCCCACCTAGGGGCCCTGCCACGGGCGTAGGTGCAAATGGTGCCTTCGTAGGAACTGACTTTGAACCCAGCGGCGAAGGCTTCTTACACTCTCCCAAAGCTCGACGTCTTCAAGGGTGAACCAGTGGAGGAACGGCCTATGTGGCTGTCCAAGTTTGGCACCTCTCTTGACTATGGGCTGTTATCTCATGACTGCATTGTCCGAGCAGTATACCGAGCACAGTAAGGGAAAGCTTTGGATTGGTTCATGTCGGAATCTTGATCAAGAACCACACGGCTCAACCGGGTTCTTCTTGGCGTAATCCAACTCTCCCCTGGATGTCCACTCAACGGGAAATGGAAAAGCCAGCCGGATATTGGTTCACATCCCGCGTCCCGCTGACCGAAAGGCTCAGAAGGCATGACCAATCAGACATCTCTGGTCTGACCATCCAACCGTCCGAAAGCACCATTTCTAACGCCAACGGACCTCCAACATCACGTAACAACCGGCAAGATCCGCCGACAACAGCCCTGCTCCCTGGTCCGGTCCCCGTGGCGACATCCAAGGATCGCCAGAAGAGGCACGTCATCCAGTTAACGTGGGAGGACTCCTAAGAGCACAAGATGGTGTAGCGCCGCACCACGCCCTCACACTGCGCAGACACAAAAGGTGCAGGAGCAGCACAATGGCAGCCCCGGCTTCACGCTTCGCACCGTCCACCCTAATGGGTGTAGGAACTTTTACTCTAAGTTCTAGGACTAGTAATAATAGAAGTAGGACCCCTGTACTCTATTGCCTCAGTCAATTCCTTCTCAGTATTTCCTTCATCATCACTTCTTCAACTGCCTCGGTTGCCGTATCGCATCGCCCTCACCGCTACTGCTGTTGCCTCCAGTTTCACACAAAGCAGCAGTCATCAACCAAATCAATCTCCTCCTGAAATTTTCCGTCTGAATTTCGTCGCCGAAGCGCGCCATCCCTGCTCAGCTATCCTCCAAAAGCTTATACAGCGTCGGGCACGTGATTCGCGCTTGTGCTCATCTCCACAGTAGT